>JBBPCX010000160.1:3188617-3204066 GCA_037974365.1 Hydrocynus forskahlii
ACAATTTTCATTGTCACAATTACCTTTATTTTTCAAATGGCAATGTAACCAAATATAAGACACTCAGGCAGACATGAACAGCTCTAAAATCACCATTCTGCCTTTCATTCTTATCTGGAGAGTCAGATCAAATTGAACAAACTGTATAGAATACAGTTTTTTAAATTTATTTGTTTATTCTGACAGAGCTCGCGAGCCATATATAACACATTATAAGACCGAAGCTGCGGGCTGTATGAAATCTGACGGCGGGCCGTGATTGGCCCACGGGCTGGACTTTGGACAGGCCTGCTGTGCAGCCTTACAGACCTACACAGACTCATGCTGAATGATAAATTGGATGATATAAGATATGCAGCAAATTGTATGGTCATTGCGGAGTGACCTTTCAAAGTGAAAAGGACTAAACATTATTCCATAATAAAGGACGACTGAAATGTTATTGTACCATCATTGTGGTTTTTTTTGTAATATATTTCTTTATTATATTTTTCAAACGTCCTGAGTTTTTAGCTAAAAGGCCTGAGGGAGTATTCAAGAGCAGCTATTAAACCAGTCACACTATTTTCATATGTACCGTATTGTGTAAAGGTCTTAGTTTCCTATGCAAATTGTTTAAAGTCATTTTTCTCAGCGTGTGATAAAGACTTTTGCACAGTACTGTATAAGAGTAAATAGATGAACAGTCACACAGTGATCTTGTGTTTGCAGGAGGCCATGGTGCAGTATGAACAGTACGAACAGGAGGTGAAGAACCTGCAGAAGCTGATCGAGGAAGCCCACCGTGTTATCCAGGACCGCCCCGTTGCTACGGGTAACATACAGGAACTTCAGACACAGATACAGCACCATGAGGTGAGACATGGCATCTCTCAGTTTATATGCATATGTGTAATCGCATACACACACACACACACACACACACACAGTACTGTGCAAAACAGACGGCTGCAAAAACACAATTTATTTATTACTGGAAGACCACGAGTTTGGGAGTCCAAGAGATCATGACTGATTTGGCTCTCTCTGGGAGGGTAGGATGGCCATTTCTCTCTCTCTCAGTTCGATGTGAGCCGGTATGGGCGTCTGTTAGTCTCTCAGAGTATGTCAATAAAGTTTTACATGGCATCCTCTGGTTTTAAAACAGCTTGTAAACAAGCATTGATGTTGTTTCTTTTATACCAAATGTACTTGTACTTGTGTAACATACAGGATTTGTTCATACTGAATACCATACCAAATGTATTTCACAGGTCCACTTTTCTGTGTGTACAAACATCAGACACAGAGCTTGGAACAAAGAGATGAAACACTCGTAGAAGATTTCTGAGTAGTTTACTAAATGACAACACTGGCAGGAGTGGATCTTGAGCAAAGAAAAATTAACAGCATTATTTATACACTACAGTCCAGAAGTTTGGGACCACCCTTGGATTTTTTATAAATAAATGAGACTCTGCACTTTCTACATTTTATTACAAGAAAACATTAGAAATACTTTAACTGACTGGTTTTGAAGTTTCATCAAAACACTGTGGCTTAATATTGTGTTACTATGGACTATACAATATTGAAAACCAGTCAGTTACATTTGTTTTAAGTATTTGTAATGTTTTCTTGTAATAAAAGTCTGAAAGAGCAGCACATCATTCATCATTTAAAAAATCTAAGGGTGGGCCTAGACTTCTGGCCTGTAGTGCATACACTAACATTCGCTTAAATCTAGATCTGCCTTGATTAGGAATTCCAGACAGGGTTAATCTGTCAGATGAACATTTTTGACATACAGCTCATGGTTTTGTTCATTTTTATATTAGACCTTGCTTGGCTGATCATTAGTATAGAGCTACCATCTCTTTATTGCCCTGAAGATTGTTGTTCAGTCTTGTGCATTACATTACAAAATAGAGGAGAAGTAACCAAGACATCCCACACATGGACACACATATATACACACACACACACACACTGTTTGCTTAAAATATCAAATAGGCCAGTGCTGTAGTTCAGTGCTGTGTCTAGTTTTGCTCTTGCTGCTGGGTGTGCTCTCTGCTGTTGGAGGCTTGGCGCGTTTAACCTGCTTTAAAAACGAGCCTTTATTTTCCTCTGCAGAGAATACTGCAGTTTCCTTCTCTCCCACATGACCTCATTATCAGAGCATAGCCTGCGTGTGTGTGTGTGTGTGTGTGTGCGCGCGTGTGAGAGAGAGAGAGAGAAAAACAGAGAGAGAGAGCGAGAGAGGGAGGGGTGACTCCAGAGAAACCTGTAATATGAGCTCTCCTTCTTGGTCCCATTTGTTTTCAGCATATCTGCTGTTGGATTGGTGGAGAGGGAGGAAGTGGAGGCTAGGAAGGAAATTTAGGAGCAGAAGGAGGCTTCTACCTCTCTCTCTGAGCTCATTTCCTGTCGCTGGTGTGTGTCTTTGTGTGAGTGTGTGTGGCCACTTAGAGAGAGGAAGTACTGCCTCGCACTGCTGAGTCTTTCTTCCTCCCTGTCTTTGCCCCTCCCCCCTCTGTTCTCCCCAGTGGTCCAGCCCATTGTCTGTCTGGTGTGTGTCTGCCTGAGGCCTGGGTGAATGGTCCTCCTCCAGAGCTCTCTGATTGGTTGCGAGTTGAGAAAGCCTCTGACTGAGCCCTCGCTGGCTTTTGCTTTTTCTCCCAGCAGAGACAGAGAGAGAGGCAGAGAGAGAGAGAGAGAGAGGAATGAATACTGAACTTGCTGGTGCCTCTCTCTGCGTTAACCCCTGGCCTGCCCCCCTCCTGCTTGTCCATGCCAGACTTAATCTGGACGGCGTATGTTTGTTTATTTACCCTGGGGACTAAACCAGGCAGCCCCCGGCGGCTTCAAGGGTTTAGGGCTGAGCGCTGTGTGTGATGTGGTGTCGTGACAGGAGCTGGCCCAGAAGATAAAAGGCTACCAGGAGCAGATAGCCTCCCTCAACTCCAAGTGCAAGATGCTGACCGTGAAAGCCAAGCACGCCACCATGCTCCTGACGGTCAGCGAGGTGGACGGCCTCTCGGACGGCCTGGAGGAGCTGGAGGATGAGGAGGTGGAGATGTCCAAGCACCCGGGAACACACCCCTCTGTGGTCATGGTGAGTGATTTGCATGCATGCACACACACACACACTCACATACACACACATATGCACATGCACATGAAGGGACTATGCCTGATTAGTATCTGTGTTCTAATTATACTTGGAGCTGCAGCTGGCTTTGATTCCAACTGTGCTGAACTCTCTGTATCTCCTCTTTCTAAGCCTTCTGCTCAGTCCTCTCTGAGTCTCTGTGGAGAAGTATTGCATGACTGTCCCCTTTCCTCACACTGCTACATATGCCCCAGTTCTCTCCGCCGTGTCATATACTAGAGCAGTTGTTTCTCAGCGGGCCAGGAAACAGGATGAGGGTGTCATTGGTCCTGGACTCTCTTGCTGCTCTGCTCCAGGGAGACCGGTTGGGCGATTGCTCCGGGTTGCATCACAGAGAGTTGCTCCCAAACAGAGTAAGCGAAAGAGGGGCCAAGTTCCACATTAGCTGCCAGAAAAGAGACTGACTGCAGTTTGGCCAGGATTCCATCTGTGCTCCTTGCTCAAGCATTCAGTCATTCCTTATGGCCCAGCCAGACAGGGTGTGTGTGTGTGTGTGTGTGTGTGTGTGTGTGTAAGGGAGGGTGCTTTGCAGTAGTTGAGCAGGCAGACATTGTTAGAGATCTAAATTTAGCATAATGGTACAAGGCTGAAACTGTTCAGATTTTGCCAGCAAGTACTTATCAGTGCTTAAACGATTTGTAATTCGATTGGAGTAGATACTGTGTGTGTGTGTGTGCTGAATGAGTACTGTACCCTTAAATGATCCATATCCTACACTTATGATGTTTGCTTGGGTTTATGTACCAAAAACAGTCATACTACATTCATTCCTACATGACCATTTCCAACCTATTTAAGTTAAACAGGCTGTTTTTTTTAACTAAGCTATATGTAAATGACCTCTGTTCTGAAATGCTGGCCTATATTGAGTTCATTTAGAAGGCAGTCTGACCTCAAACTGTCCTTATAACATTGGTGTGAATGGGTGCAGCTGTAGGATGGATGGTTTTCTATATATATGTGTGTTGATTTTTGACAGGATAACAAGAACAAAATATGTTTTAGGTTTGAAAAGTATATTTTTCTATTAAATGGACCCACCCATCTCTTAACTGTATAACTTACATATTACTTTTAGAGTAGTTCTAGAAAAACCTAGAAGTTACGGAAGAATAACTGTAATATAAGACTGTCCCTAACTACCAAGGGGTTTAGACTCTTTTTGGCTGGTCAGGTCCATTCCTTTAGAATGATGCAGCTCCTGTAAAGAGCTTAGTCATGTCCTCTCTGCTCTAAACAAATGTGGCTGGCTGTGCTGTGGAGCACTGCAGTACACTCCTTTTCCCTGCGCCTTCTTCAGTGCCATATTCAGCTTGACACTTCCTGAGAGATGGATTTGTACTAGAAGGATTTTCGAATCCTTTTATATCCTCACTGTTTCGCGAACCCTTTCCGCTTCTTTTTTTGCTTGCTTGCTTCTTCTTCCTTTTTGGGCTTCTCTCACTGCTATTATATTTTTAGTGCTTTTTCTCTCTCTCGGCACCTCCTTTCTGACCCTTTTGTTTTCTGTGTGGGATGGCTAGATGACTGCGGGCCGCTGCCATACTCTCCTCTCCCCGGTAACGGAGGAGTCTGGTGAGGAGGGCACCAATAGTGAGATCTCCTCTCCTCCAGCCTGCAGGTCCCCCTCCCCTGGGCCTAATGCTGACGCCTCCCTTAACCAGGTACCTCCTGCTCTGCTGCGCACCTCTTTTACTCACCTTACGCTCCCCTGAGGTCCTTTAAAGCCATAGTTCAGCAAATAAATAAATACATGTACACAATTTTCCTCAAACGATGTGTCTTGTGTCTGAAATGTAACTTTGCACTACATTTCTGAGGCTAGTGTGACAAAAAGATAATGGACACTTACACCCCACCAAGTAGTCCTGTGCAAGCTATGTGCCTTAAGTCAGGTTTTACCGATTTTATAGCACATTTAACGGCATTTACATTCATCGTACAGCATCAGAAACCTATTGGCTTGGTATAAGCTTTCATTACTAGTTTGCTAACATGGTCTCCAGTGTTAACTAATTAGTAATGGAGGCTTTTAGCTGTAAAACATATGTACAGTATATCCATTTTTATTAATCATACAGCGTCAGAAACCTTTTGGTGAGGTATGAGCTCCCATTACTTGTTAATTAACCTTGACTCCAGCATCAACTAACCAGTAATGGAAGCTTTTAGCTGTAAAACATATTTAAGTCCATTTGTATTTATCATACAGCATCAGAAACCTATTGGCTTGGAATAAACTTCCATTACTGGTTTGTCGATTCCAATGCCAGTCCAAAGAATCCACCATCAGACATCAAACATACCATGGCTGACTGACTATGCTGGGTGAGGGGAAAATTGCGTACCCTTGATTTTGTGCTAAACTAAAGCTTTAACATGAACATTCTCCTCTGCCCTCGCTGTGCCCACCCAGCTGTTATCCTCCCCTACTGATTGTTTTTCAGCTGGGTTTCCACTAATTATACTTCAGCGGCTTTTTAAATACCCAGCTTCTGCTTTCACCTCAGATAAATTGCTCCTGATTGCTCCCTGTACAGCTACTCTCTGAATATAGAAATGCAACAGTGGATCAAAATGTACAAATGTGACCGTGTGCATCTCAGAGATGTGATAGTGGAGAATAGGCAGTCTATTCATTATGAAATCTGTTGCAACTACATTGTTTGCGGACAACCAGAGCCAATCAATGGCATCTTCATGTCATACGCCACACTAATCCCACCTTCCTGCTCTGGTTTTACTAGTAGATTATGCAGTAGATTATGCATGATTATGGTCATTACTTTTTGTTTAAAATATGACTAGAATATAGAATTGTGAGCCCAGTATCATGAATTCCTTCAGATCTTGTCATAAGTGTGTCAATACACACCTACTCTTTAACTAACCCTGTGTGGACCCATTCATTTGTGTCATAGATATAAAGAAGCAAACATACATGACTCTCAATCGCTGAGTGAAGATAGACTAGGGACACAGGGGGATAGATGAATATAGAATGATAAAGATAGAACACAGGGAGGTGGAGAGGGTGAACGATGTCAGGAGTGTGTAGACAGACACACAGTTGCAGGGTTTGTGGAATAAAGTGAATTACAGCTCAAGTGGAAAAGGTTGCCTAAGGCCGATATTTTCTCCATATCAGCTGTGCTGGCAGCGTACCACGTTTGTCTGTGTGTCTAAGGTTGGTTAGAGCGATACGTTTTTCCTCTGAGGCTCAAATTTTCTTCCATCATCTTTCTTGATTCGCACTGTTCTGTTCATTGTTAATCTGTGGTTCATGTCTGAACATGCAGAGGAACATGAGTATTAGTATATAGTGATATAGAGTATCAGGCTCTAACCTGTATGAGTGAAATGGTGTGTTTAAGCATCTTCCTGGCATAGCCACAACTCAGCTTAAAGGGGAATTCCACAAAATTTTCAAAATGTTTGTATAAATGAGATGTGAAATAGTCATTCAGAGTAGTTTAATGTGAAGTATTGTAGGCTTTTCAATTACAGTCTGCGTGTCTTCAGAGTTCGAAGATTATGTCAGATATGTAATGGTGAAAAAAGGTCGTCTTTCTATGGTTGTCTCACTGATAAAATCTCTAGAACAAAGCGTTTCACAATAAGCTACTCTAAATGATTATGTCTTAATGCATTAATTATGCGGTAACTGTAAAAAAAAAAACCCCAAAGAAACAGTGGAATTCTGCTTTAAGGACGTTAAAGGTTTGAAGGCAGTAATGCAGATTGATCTTTTCTGGAATTTCTGGAATGCGTGTATGTAAACATACAGAGCATGCACATTGTGTTAATTGTTAATATATTACTTATTCTTCAGGCTTCAGGAAGGGCCCCGTTAAGCAGGGCTCCTTTACAGGAACTATACGATCCGTCCATGGACTCCAGTGCCTCGGCTAACCTGGATGACTTACAGCGCTCATGGGAAACGCTGAAAAATGTGGTAAATATTTACTGATTGTATTTCTTTCCTCTCTTAGCTTACATTTGCCCCTTTAATTTATTGCTCTCTCTCTGTCTGGGTGCAGATCAGTGAAAAGCAGAAGAGCCTGTATGAGGCTCTGGAGAGGCAGCAGCACTACCAAGAGGCTCTGCAGTCCGTCTCCACCAAGATGGAGTCGATCGAGACCTCGCTCAATGAGGGCTTAGAACCTGGCAAGAGCCCTGAGAGCCAGATGGCGGCTCACCAGGTAAGAGAAGCAGAGCGAGAGAATGGGATAAGACACCCCACATTAAGATGCACAGTCTTAATCATTTACAAGTAAGACCTTTCCTCGGGTATCTGTTGCTTAAGGCAGCACATGCGCCGCATCCTGTCACCCTGAGGGGATCTGATTAGGTTTGGCTGCAACAAGCACACACTCTTCTACCACACACATCCCAACACACTCTCCCTCACTGTCAGCCAGGGATTAGCAACAGTACGAAAAGTACTTTCAATAATCACAATATCAGGTGTAATTTATTTTATTTAAGTAAATGTATATGTTGAGTGTGTTTTGTGGCTGGTGTTGCAGGCTCTAATGGATGAGATCCTGATGCTGCAGGATGAGATCAGTGCCCTGCAGGCCTGCTTCTCTGAGGAGCTGCAGCGGGATGAGGAGAGTCCAGAGCAGGACGTGGGAGACCAGCTGGCCCTGCACTCCACTCTCACCGTGCTGGGGGAGCGCATGGCCACCATCCGCATGAAGGCTTCTGGAAAACGACAGCTGCTGGAGGTGAGTGACTACAGGAGCCTTGGCAGAACAATTTTGAAGGTTCTGGGTTCTAAGTATGAAAATGTTTTGGACTCCTACTTTATAAATATGCTGCCGTTTGAGTGCCTGTCACTCAAACATGGATAAATGTTATATGGCGTAATGTCATATTCTGGACAGGATATGACTCCTCAATTACAATCGAAAATCAGAACGCTGCAACAATGAACAGTAGTTTCTCTCAGCTTAGGACTGTTGGAAAGTTATATTCAAAAACATTCAAAAACTTACATTGCATTAAACATTCAACAGCTTACATTACATTAAAATAAACATTCAAAAACTTACATTATGTGACATTAAAGTAAACATGCTAAAACTTAATTACATTACATTCATGCTTGCATTCAAGAAACAAATAGGCACAGTAGTAAAAAGTAGTTTCTTTCAACTAAGTACTGTTTCAAAGTTAAAATTATTTTTTATCGATTGTTTTTAAGGCCCAAATGGACAACCTCCACAACGTTTGTCTGATCTTCACCCCACTTGACAAATCTTCTGATCAGTCACTTCTGTTTGCGCCTCAGTCCAAATTAAAATGCAAAGGAGATCAAGCCTTTTCTGTCACTAAATACAATTTTTAACTCTCAGTTAAATACGCTTTTTTTACTCCCTTGCATTGGGATGATGTTTATATATAAATTTGATATTGTTATACTTTGTTTTATTTAATATAAGTATATTGTTTACAATCATTGTAAAAACAATGTTGTACAGCACTTTGGTGCAACTTCTGTTACTTTTAAATGTGCTATATAAATAAACCAGACTTGACTTGAGAGTATCTTAACCTAGCGGTTATCAACTAGAGTAGTTTCTAGAGGAAACATTTGTGTATCTTCTTTTTCTTCTTTATGTCAGTGTGAGCAAATTTTTAAAATGTATTATATGTATGCATTTATCTGGATTAGCACAACAAAATGGATCCTAGTTCAGAGAACTGGGCTTTTGTGTACCTCTTATCATCTGGAACTGTGTGTCTCCGTTCTTGACACTTTATGGTTTCCTGTTTACAGTGATTATAAACCGCTAATTACAAATAGCGGACCGTTCTCTCTCTCTCTCTCTCTCTCTCTCTCTTTCTCTCTCGTACACATTCACACATACCCACACAAATTACAAAGATGCCCATTTAAAGTGAAGGGAATGTTCAACTGTAGCACAGAGTCCAGGAGAGCTGCTCGTGACTCTTGATTCTGTTTGAAACTGATAGTAAAATGTTACAGGGAAAGGTTTGAAATGTTAAATTCATTAGAATAACCCATACAGGACATTATTTCTAAAAATGTCTGAAATTCAGCTTCTTGAAACATCGTTTTGTAGTAAATAAACTGTGTTGATAAGTGGTTCTATTAAAGGCATCCTAGCTGAGTGCGTGTTGTGAGGGAGGAGGAGAGTAATGGAGTGTCCCTGTTGCCTCTGCAGGAGCGCCTGAGTGAGCAGTTAGAAGAACAAAGACAGGAGCAAGCCCTGCAGCGTTACCACAGCGAGGCCGAGGAGCTCGACCACTGGTTGCTCAGCACTCGGGCCACGCTTAACTCCGCCCTCCACCCAAACGCTGAAGACATGGACATGGAGGAGCAGCTGATTGACTGTCAGGTGAACACCAGGACGATGATGCCCACTCATATTGTAGTCCAGTGAAAGTTATGGGGAATATTGAGGTTAGGAGATCAGTCTAGGGCCAGACATCAGTGATAACGGTTCAAAACCAACAAGGAACTTATATGTGTCTGCTGCGTGCATATATTATTGGTGTCAGAACAAAATCTCGTGGAAAAACCTGCGTAATTTTCGATGTAAATGATTGGAATGAGATTTTCTTCTAAGTGTCTTTCTTCTATTTTGTGTGTGTGCATATATGTGTATATAATCAATATTTAGTTCAGTATTTAATAACTCTCACTGCCAGAACAAAACCAGAATATGTTTATAATGTTGACTGTAATTACAATTATAACTAGACTGCATTTCTGCAGAGAAAATGCAAAGTGTGCTTGCTCACTTCTCGACAGCCTAGTTAGTCTATCTATCTATCTATCCATCCACCCATCCTTCCATCCTTCCTTCCTTCCTTCCTTCTTTCTCTCTCTTTTAGAAGGCAGATTTCACTGCCAGAATGTCCTCTCCCCCCTTATCTATGTTTTTCAACTTCAGTTGTTTTACAAGGTTTAAAATGTGGAGTTTAACTTTGAAATCCCAGTTTATTCTGGGTCTTTTTGCTGCTGTCACTCAACAGCTAGAGTGGATGACATCATCGCTCCAGCGGTTATTTAAATTCAAGTGACCGAAGATTCTAATGACAGTTGGCCTTCACTCAGTTGTAACTGCCACAGTCTCTACGTCTCTCTGTCTCTACCTCTCTCTCATTCTCTCTCTCTCTCTCTCTCACCGAATCACCAGCCCCATCCACACACACTGTAAAACACTGTCATGGTTTTAAAAGGATTTCAGGGCGCTCCGCTCCCTGAACCCTTCTTTTGAATGGCTTTGGTTTATAGTTTTCACTCTGGCTAGAAGTGTCTTTAACATCATTTAGAGGGCAGATTTCACTGCCAGAATGCCCTCTCTCCCCTTACCTATGTTTTTCAACTTAATTCAGAGGGTTTAAGTGGTTTAGAATGTGGATTTTAACTTTGAAATCCCAGTTTATACTGGGTTATTTTGCTGCTCTCACTCTAACAGCTAGAGTGGATGACATCATCGCTCCAAAGTTCTACCCATTCGTTCCTATGGGCCATTTTTTCATCGGAAAAATGGGAATAATGAACGAACGACAAGACCTAGCAAAAAGCTGTGAACAAGCACACTATTCCAGATCAGTGTCTCTATCTCAAAGGCCCTGGGAGGAGTAGCGGGCCAAAAAATGGGTGAACGGAAGAATAAAGATAAAGAAGAAGAAGATAAAACTTAAGAAGAACAATAGTGTAGCCTCTGGCTGCTGTGTGCTTGAGCAAGCACACTAAATATTGCTAAAAGTAAAATAGAGCTTGCATGTACACAACACTTTGCGTGTGCCTCTCTACCATGAATGAATTTTTATAAATATTTGACAGCTTGTCCTAATACTAAGCAATGAGTGACAACGGCAAAATCAGAACTGCCATTGCAGTCAGAGAAGCTGTCTACAGCCACAGTGTCCGCGTGCAGTTCAGCATGATGCGGCGTGGTGCAACGTGCCATTTTTGACAGATGCCCTGTTTCTATTTTTGACGTGTCATGATGTTGTTCCACCTTGAAAACGGGTTACTATTGTAAATACAAAAAATGCAAAACATCTCTTTTATAATACTGAAGTACTAAACATGGCTTCAGTGTTTTGAATGGAGTTAGTAGGAGTGAGTGTTTGGTCTGGAAAGAGAAAATGAATATATTGATAGATATTCGGTTGAAAAGAAGATAAAGACAAGATAAACATTCACCAAACATCTAGGTTATAATATGGCCCATTGAGATAATGTTACTTTGAATGGTATTCATTTTTGTGTTTAGTATTCACTGGCTAAGCGCAATGTAGAGCTCCTGTGATTTTAAAGTGAGACCACTGGTCCAGTGTTAATTTTCCGTAATAATCCATATAATTGTGAATCAGTTGTTGAGTGAGACCTCCTCTAAGACCCCCTGTTTGAGAAGTTTTGTTATGAAGGCTTCATCTAACATCTCTAACCACTGTCTGAAAGAGTGATGCATGTAAATTCCAGGGTGTTTTTCTGCAGTTGCTTGTAAAATGTCTTGCAGAAGGTCTTTTTTTAACCTCTAACCTCTGTCCTTCAGAACAGATGTTGTCAGGTTTGTGAAATTCCTAGCGATCGTGCTGTAGCTCGTAGACTTTAGATAATAGGAGTAGGTGCAGATAGGGGTTTTGAAGAACTTGCGGTTGTCAGTGCAGAGTAGTGACGTCCGCTGTGATCGCAGCAAACGTCAGGATCATCCTGCTGATGGGCATGAAGCATTTCATTCAAGCTGCTCCAGAAGGGTGGCTGTGGAGTCTGTGGAGTCTGTGGAACTGGATTTGGAGAATCGGATTACTGGATCGGTTCTGCTGGCTGGTGGGCCTCGAGCTTGAACGCCCTGCGGTGCATCCTCATTCTTCTACTAAACTCTCCCACACGCACATTCACTGGGTTACCTGGGGAATAGCTGCCTTTTGTATTGAGATTAGAGCGCGGCGCTGTCAAGGCCGACCCCAGACACCCAAGCGAGGTGTCAGTGAATAGGGAAGCCACGGGGGTCCGCGCCCTTAACTGCATGAAGGGGCAAAGCAGGAATTAAAGCAAGGTGCGCTGGCCAGCACTACCAGTCCAACGTTTTTGCACACATTCTCACAATCAGGCTCTGTCTCGGCTCATTTGTCACTTAAATCATGATATATGACATTGTGGGAAAAATATTGTGATGCTGAATTTTTTCAATACCATCCAGCACCAACATATAAGCAAACACTGAATGCCATTTTTTAATCTGTTCCACTAAGTATAACATTCAGTTATCATAACTAATTATTCAGAAAGTTCTATGGATTATACAAAAAAATTATATTTAGCGTGAGGAATACAAACCCTTCAAACTCTAAGCTCTGCACTAATGAGAGTAGTCTAGAAGAGACCTGGCCAGGCTGTGGAGATGTTAGCTAGTGCGTTTTGGGCCGTATTGTCTTCCACATTATTCCCACTGACAGCACCACCAGCTCCCACCAGCCTAAGCAGATTACCACCCCTCATCTCACATATGTCTCCTGCCCAGCTTAATGTCTTTCACATGTTCCCGGGTTACTTTAGCACGCAATCTAGAGGACTGAGAGGCTTGTAGTTGTAAGGGTGTGTGAGAAGATATTTTTAAAGGTATCTTCAGTTGAGCTCTTTTTCAATAGAGACATTCGAGCTTTAATCAGACCTGAAATTTTGTTCTGAGCCCCAATGCAGCCCAATGATTTTCTGAGTACAACCAACCTGAACGTAATCATCACGCTTTGAGTCCAAATTTTTTTATTTCTCACATATCTCTGCAGGAGGCCAGTGTTGTATAAATCTGTCCAAAGTGGAAGGTGCTTGAATGAGAAATCTTGAGTCCGACTCGAGCCCGATATTAAGTTTGAGCAGAACATGAGCAGTCAAGCCCCACCAGGCCCAGATAAATAGTGAGGCCGCCTCACAGTGACCTTATTTCCTCTGTTAGAACAGTTTCAACATGTAAACCCAGAGGAGCAACGTAAATCATGAAAATTTGCACATTACTATTGAACTTGTTGAACGCAGGACAGATATCTTAGCACCGATAGTCTGAGGTGAAGTCTGATCTTTCCTCTCTGTTCTCTCTGTTCTTTCCCTGTGCAGAACATGCTGCTGGAGATTGAGCAGAAGGTGCTGTGTCTGTCGGAGCTGTCTGTTCACAGTGAGAGTTTGCTGCTGGAGGGGAAGGTCGGCATGCGGGGAGACGCAGAGCAACTGACCCTCAAGCTGCACAGCCTTAAAGCCAGCCTGCTGGAGCTGCAGCGCATCTTACAGGACAAACACACACACATACAGGTAATCATCCAGCAAAACACACATACACACATACAGGTAAGCGTCCATCAGGACACACACATGTACTTGTGGGATTGATCTAGTGTTTCTGGGGTCCCAGGCAAAGTTATACAGAAGATAAAAGCTGGTTTATATCCCCCTTGTGCTTCAGCAAAAGCTTCATTCAGGTCCTCACTGTTGGTCAATCAATGTCAGGTCATAACAAAGAACGGTGATGTTCATTTCAGTTACCACACCATCCAGAGCTAACTGCTGAGAATGTGAAGCCTTGGGGCAAATGGTCGCAACTTCAACCATTAGTGAAGATTCATTTTTTGATGAGTAACTGTCCATTACCTCCTTCTTATCAGACTTTTTCTCATCAGAGTGATATTTTCAAGATTGCTTTTAAATTAGTTCCAAATTAGAACTTGTTAGAAGAAAATACCCTGTACTGGGTGCCCAATTTTTCCAAATTTCTGTTCTGCCTATTGGTTCCTAAAACGTTACATGTCTTCAAGGACACGCATGGCTTTCTGACAGGACCAGTTTAAAGTTAATACATCATGCATCAACTTAATAATATTTATTACATTAGAACTGGAATTGATTAGAACTGGAAGTGATAAGCAGAAACGGAACTGATCAAATTCAAATCATACCCAACCCTACTTTTAAGAGTGTTGCTTAGGTAGCTGAAGGATTTGGGTATGTCTTCAGTTGGGTATGTCTTCTGCTTTGCCTTATTGGATCTACTCAACACTGAAACCCTCTTTGTCTCATCAATGAGTGCTTTGTGAGGGAGAAGACAAAAAGTGCAGCCAGCACTGTATGTTACTGTTGTAAATGCTGTGAATGGTGAGCTGACCTCTGCTGAAACAGAATGCACTGTGTTGTATGGGGCTGTCCCAAGGCCTGAGCATTTGCCCTGGACTTTGAAATTCAGCACATGTTGTTGTAGTGATGACTCGAACTGTTTTTGGCCATTGTTTCTCTGTAAGCTGCAATAAGCAGACATGAGCAGTCTGGAGATACCCAGACAAAAAATAACACAAAAATTAATCTGTTATACTACTACAATTAATCTGTTATACTATACAAATCAAGCATTTTTGATCCAAGTTCTTTCCATGGCTACAGTCACCAGGCGTATTGGAACATAGTAGAAGTGTTTCAGTAAAAGAACACCAGCTGTGAAGCATGTGGGGTATCTCTTTAATGATTTGGTTCTGTGGCAGCCAGTGGCACAATGAATGTAATGGGTATAGTGAGAAGACAAGATTCTACTAAATATCAACAAATTCTGGAAGATAATGCCCAACAGTCAGTGATGGAACTGACAAATAAAAGAAGGCCTATTATAAGAAGACAATGGTCCTAAACATGTATTGAAATCACCTTCAAACTGCTTCATGAAACGGTGCCCAAATGTGCCATATGCATTTCCAGTATATTAAACAACATTATTATAATTGCTGGAATATGTCATGTTTAGGTTTGTTGCATTTGAACTTCTGTTTGTCTTTGTTATTTACCTTTTTACACTATTTAATTATTTTGGTGCATTCTAAAATTTCAGAGAATTATCCAGGTCATGGATGGAGTGTCTGTATTGAATGTGCAAATAACATTCTGGGCTGTTTAACCCATTAAAATCCGGGCTTATTACACCCTACGATGATTGTTTAGTAACTAAATGGACTATGGTCCACACTGGATGGAGTTTGGCCATTCCTATCCATTGCTGACTAACCTATAATGTCTACCTTGGTTTGCAAGCAACCTGTGACCTAATTTCTCCCCTGTTTTATTCATTTGTTTTTAGATATACAGTGGGAGAAATAATTATTTGATCCCCTGCTGAATTTGTAAGTTTGCTGACTTGAACAGTCCCTTAATTTATGAGGTAGTTTCGTTTTTATGGAGAGAGACAGAATATCAACCGAAAATCAAGAAAAAACATGTTACATAAAAGTTATAAATTGATATGCATTTCACTGAGTGAAATAAGTATTTGATCCCCTA
>JBBPCX010000160.1:3204166-3228340 GCA_037974365.1 Hydrocynus forskahlii
GATTTTTGGTTGATATTCTGTCTCTCTCCATAAAAATGAAACTACCTCATAAATTAAGAGACTGTTCATTTTTTTGTGAGTCAGCAAACTTACAAATTCAGCAGGGGATAAAATAATTATTTCCCCTACTGTATGACAAAAAAGCTCAAAATACAATAGAACAATAGTGGACTTTTTCACATTAGTACACACAAAAGTATTTAAAACAGTTGGGGTAATTTTTTACTGAGTCGTGTTTCTTCATGCCCAGGGTTCATTGCAGGAGCAGGAGGACAGCGAGTCAGACTCATCGCTTTCCCAGAGCCCCAGTGTGCTGGACTGGCTCAGTCAGGCCCGCTCCACTCGCAGCCAGCAGCACCAGGACACAGTGCAGAGGCAGAAGGTCAGAATCAGTCTACTGCTATTTATACCATATAAACTTAGAATAGAGGGAAAACAAATGTTGATAAAACAGAAGAGAGCACAGCGATTGAACCACTAAAGCCTTAGGGTAGGGAATGTAATTTATTTACTGTATTTAATCCCTGAGATTTGTAGTAATATTAGAGCGAAAAGCCATATGCTTATGTTGTGTATTGTGCAGGAATTAGAGGCCCAGCTGGAGGAGCAGAGAAAGTTGATGCAGTCTGTCGCCTGTCGGGGGGAGGAGCTTCTCTCACAGAAAACCACACCCAATGGAGAGAGGTGTGCTGTTCAGACTGAAAGACTTTAGTCAGCATCCGTCTGTCTTATTTGCCTTTCTGCTCATTTGTCATACATTTCCGTCAAATTTCTTATAGTTTCAGTGTCCCAGACAAGGATTAAGCCTAGTCTTGGACTACCTTTTCTTTTTCAATGGAAAATCTCTATTCGCAGTGCTATGTAATCCAGGACTTGACTTGATATTACCTGTCAGCCTAATTTTTCTGTTATTCTTTCTCTCTTTCTGTAGTGCTCTGGAACAGTGGGACTCGGCCGAACATGCTGAGAGTGTGAACGGACATAACCACATGAATATGAAGTGGTACAACCTGAGCAAAGACCTCAACGCCAAGATGCAGCTTTTACTCAACACCGTGCACCAGGAGCAGCTTAGCTCGGTACATCTCAAACACCCTGTTTAAACTTGCGCTGAAAGAAATCGTTTCAAATACATAATTTAAAGATAAGCTCATAAATTTACACTAATCAGCCATAACATTATAACCACCTGGCTAATATTGTGTAGATCCCTCTTGTGCTGCCAAAACACCCTAGGGCGCATTCTACTGCTGAAATAGGTCCCTACCATGAGGAGTATCGTTGCAATGAAGGGGTCTTCTTGGTCTGCAGCAATGTGTATTTAGGTGTTGCATGTTAAAACAGAATCCATGACTTCCCAGCAGAGCATTGCCCAGAGCATCACACTGCCTCTGCCCCCTTGCCTACTTCTCTTAATACATCCTGGTGCCATTTTTTCCCCAGGTAAGTATCAACCGTCCACAAGTTATACAAGAAAACATGATTCATCAGACCAGGCCACCTTTTTTCATCAAGTGTCAGCATGGGCACTCTGACCAGTCTGCAGCTACACAGCCCTATATGCAGCAGGCTGCAATGCACTCTGTGTTCTGACATCTTTATATCATAGTCAGCATTAACCTTTACAACAAATTGTGCTTCAGTAGCTCTGCAGTGAGATCAGACCAGAAGGGGTGGCCTTTGCTCCCCATGTGCATCAATGAACATTTGGCACCCATGAACCTAGTGCCAGTTCACCCGTTATTTTTGGACCACATTTGGTGGTTATCATCTACTGCAAACAGGAGAAACTCCACGAGACCTGCCATTTTGGAGATGCTCTGACCCAGTCACCTGGCCATCACAGTTTGGCCCTTGTCAAAGACGCTCTAATCCTTATGCTTCCTCATTTTTTCAGCTGCCAACACATCAGTTTGACTGTTCATTCGGACTTGCAGTTTGACTTGCTGCCTAAAATGTCCCATCTCTTGACAGGTAGGATGAGATAGTCAGTGATACTGATTATCAGCTTTACCTGTCAGAGGCTTTAATGTCGTGGCTGATTGATGTATGTTTGATATGTACAGAACAGTCTGAATGAACCTCAGAATGGATCTTCATACTGTATATCTAGTGCTCCTAGAGGACTGGAGTCTAGCACAGTTTGGTGATTTTCCTGTTCAAACACATTCATTCAAGGACCTGCTGAGCTGTAGATGTGCATATCAGCAGTGTTTGAGCATGAAAATGAACAAATGGGTTGAATTCCTCCATTAACCACAAATGTGGGAGTTTGGAATGTAAAAGAAAAGGATTATTTAAAGCTCTTTCTTTGCTGCCCTATCTTGTAGGTGTATCAGTGGTCACGAGTGTCCAGCCCAGGGAGTGTTTTCAGAGGGGAACAGTTAACACAGGACGGTCTCTCACCCAGGACTTTATTTGAGACTTTTTGTCAAGAACTGTATCAACTGTCCAAGGTACAGATCCACCAACTTTTCATAAAAGCAAAATTTCTAGATTTTTGTATCATTTTCAATTGTTGAGATGTAAACCATGAGTCACATCAAAATGAACTGAATAGCTCTGTTTACATCTCAACATTTTAAAATTATGCATAGTTATTCACATCAAACCACACTGAATAACTTTTTTTTACATCAAACCACACCATATAATTTTCAATTGTTGATATGTAAACAAAGTTATTCAGCATGTTTTGATATGGTAGTTGTGCACTGTTAATCAAAATACTGGCTTAGATTTCTTTACAGTGGTGGTGATGTGTACAATACAAATGAAGACACTTTATTTGCTATCCAAAACCACCACTGAACCTTTTTAAAAACGCTTTTCTTTTGAGATTATATTGCATTGCATGTACTTCTCTGCCATCACTGTGTCTCAAAAGTACTGTTAAACTCAATGAACTCTTCAGACGCCTGGTTTCTTTGTGATTTTAATGATAATGATGCAGAAACTTTGATTCAGACTTTGTGGGATCCCTTTAACTTTTGCTTTTGTATGTAAGTTTACATTAGAGAATTGAAACATGAACATTTCAAGGCTTTTAAAATTCTGATTAACCCATTTCAGTGGAATGTCTCACAAATGTGACATTTCTCAATGTCCATGATGCCTGTGACTGTGACTCATGATCTGGACTTTGAAAGTGAGCACATATGTGACTTTTCAGAGAAGATAATGCAAGAAATGGGTCTCCAACAAACACAAGCTGTCATATCAGACAGATTGAATTTGACTAAAAAGTCAGTAAGACTTATCACAGCCTCACAGATAGGGGTCTTCTAAGACCACTGGTTTGTTTGTGGTGAACTGCACTGACCTCCTGGTTTTGTGTTCTCCCCACAGGAGGGGGGAGCTGACAGTAAACAGACTCTTGCTCTGGAGGCTACACTTTATGAGGCTGTGTCTTCAGCCTCTGTCTGGCTGGACAGTGCAGAAAACACCCTGCTGTCCGGCCCCCTGCTTCTGTCTGATGACTCGGAGATTCAGCTCTGCCATCTAGAGGTGAGACATGATCGCCACACGGATGCAACAGTTTGACAAAATCTGCACTAAGTGTAACGCGCAAGGTGCTGCTAACATTTATGGGCACGTACAAATCCCTTTTTGCTATTTTGACAGTGGAAAAACAGACTCGACACCAGCGCAAGGTGCAAAAAAGTTGTCCCATCTCTCTTAATTATTCAGAGGTGTGTTTTGGGTGTAAGGTACAATTATCCAATCAGAATAACTCGTCACCTCACCTTTCAAACGGAGGAGCGGAGCTGCAGCGGATTGTTGTTACAATGGCACATTTGTACAAAATAATTTGTTGTTTTGAAAACATGCACGTTGTGTGAAAATGAGGAATGCCTTGATATGAAACTAGCAAAAGCACTAGGGCCCTCAGATTTCTCTTTTGTCCCAAATCCAGCTGGCCAAGACATGCCTTGTATTTCAGTTTGAACAGAATTGAACAAAAGTACAGAGAAAATGTCATACAGTGTCTAAAATCACAGAAGTAAGAATTTTAGACGGCTTTCAGTTTGCTAATGCTAATGGGGGGTGTAAACATTCTGTACCACCTTTCAATAAAACTACACTTTTAAAGGATTCATGAATGGTTTAAAATGTATGTATTAATGGATTTTATTTAGTTCAAACACTGCAGAAATGAATAAAAATCCAGCAATATCTGAGCTTATTTTTTTATAGATTAATTTCGACTCTCTATCAGCTAATGCTCTGTTTCTAATATACACTGATCTTTCCATGCTTAGGGTTTGAATAAGGAGGTGAAGAATGTCAGTGAGGAGTTACGTAAGTGTCGGGAGGAACTGGGAGGTGGTGCTGAGAGCATGTGGGGTGGGGAAGGAGATGGAGGAGGTCATGACGTGATTGAGGATGTGCTGGATGGGTTGGAGGAGAGACTGAGACTGGCGGATTCATTGCTGGACCAGAGATGTGAAAGTATAAGAAACAGGTTGCAGGAACACAGCAATTACCAGGTACGGGTGTGGCTGTTTGCTGTAATTTTAGAGTGAGAAAGTAACTCAAATCTGTCTGTGTGTCTGTATGAATGTATGTATATGCGGATGAATATGTGTGTATGTACACACACACACACACACACACACACGTGTGTGTCTATGTGAATGTGTATGGGTGACCCTGAATTTTCATTCTCTTTTTCATTCTGTCCTCCCTCTTTCTCTCTCTCAGACTGAACTGAGGTTACTATTCGATGCTATGAGTGACTCAAAGCAGCAGCTGTTGCAGAAGATGTCTGGAACTGTGGACCGGCCAAGCTCGAAACAGATGGAGGTGAGATCCACCACGATCAATTACAGGCTCATTCGCTTCATATTTGCCTCATGTTAAATCATAACTGTTAATGATTACACTAGTATGTGAATAGCATTTTATTTCTCTTACTTTTTTCTTCTTTTCCCATTTCTGTAATCAGTAAATTCCCTCATTTACTCTTACAAATGCTCACATTATCAAAATTAGTTAGATTTCTCATCCTTAAGTTTAACCAAGCAACATTTTCCAATGTAATTTGTTCATTTGTGCTATCCTCTACACTGTTCTAATGTTTTCTATGGGGAAATGCCATTGCTTATAACAGTTCCTTTACCATGAAGTTTTTACTTATTTAGATTTAATTTATTTTTGGAGCCCAAATTAAACACTCCTCTTTAAGACTTAAGGATCTAAATGTGAGAATCAGCTGGTCACAATTAAGGCTTCGATACATCTCAAGAAATTGTATAGACATTTGATTATAATCACCAGCTAATATGTTATTATGCTAATAAGCTTATTACGGCTATCTCATGTTTAAATTATTCTGATGGCTAAAATATACTTTTAGCCATTCATTTTCCAAATAACCAAATAGGCAAAATTATTTATGATTTATTTTGCTTAATTAATAAATGTGGTTTCCCCGGTTTTCTGTTTCGACTGTCGTATCAAGTCCACATTGTCAATAAAGGGATTTTTAGTGAAGGCAATGATTATATATGGAACCAACAACAACTGAAAGAACAATTTTTATGCTTTAATGGTACTTTCCATGGTTTCTTGCACAAACACAGAAATGAAAAGCAACACATACCATGCCTTCCTTGTGACCTTGAGTTAGTATGTGAGACACATGCTCAAGATTTGGATGTGCTCTCTCACCACAGACTCTGGCCGAGGCCGAGGACAGTCTGAGGGAGTTTGAGCAGAGAGTGTCTGAGATGAGAAGTAAAGGAGAAACAGTGCAGCCAGATCCAGTGTCCACACAGGAGCTGCTTAAACTACAGGTACGGCGTCTGTCCACGGTTCTAGATTCTCCCTGTGGCTCTTCCTATCCTGTAGTGTCTGAAGAATCATGGTATGGTCAAAGAAGGTGTTAAAGAACCGCTAATAATACGCTGTTTCTGCAGGACGTGTATGAGGAACTGGTGGAGATTGTGGGCTCCAGGCGAAGTAGCCTGAACCAGACGCTGGTTCTGAAGGCCCAGTACGAGAAAGCCTTGCAGGACCTGCAGGAGTTGGTGGACACGGCCCAGGACAAGATGGCTGCTGATCAGAAGATGACTGTAGGCTCAGTGTTTGAAGTTCAGGTCCTCCTGGACAAGCATAAAGTAAGATTTGCACATGTATTATTATGGTTATCTGCAGTGTCTTTATTATTATGTGCAATAATCTTATCTTGTGCGATTTAATCACGTCACTACTAATGCAATAGTCTTATCATGTGTAATATCTCTACTTATGCAATAACAGGCTCAGTAAAGAGTCAGACTCCAAAGCACTATTTGTGTAACTACTTCAGCAGTGATTTTATCCAAAGCATTACAGATAAGCATTTATATTAATGCCATTTATATCTTCTTCTCTTACTGACCACAGCATTTTGTTTTCAGGTTATGTTCTGAGAGAGTTTTCTGTTAAGTGAGAGTTTTATTGTGACTTTATATTGTATTGTATATTGTCCTTGTCTCTGTTTGTCTGTGCTGTTGTAGCGTAAGCAGGTTCCTCCAGAATCAGTAAAGTTTTCTGATTCTGACTTATCAGCACCATTATTATCATTACACTGCAGATGGTGTCTTTTACTGGTGTCTTGTTTCTGATTTCTGTGTCATTTTGTGCGGTGTGTGTGTGTTTGTGTGTATGGGCGCAGGAGTTTTTCCAGGGTCTGGAGGCTCATGTGGTGCTGACTCAGGCCTTCTTCAGGCAGGTCAGTGGAGTGGTGGTGCAGAGAGAGGCCCAGGCTCTGGAGCAGACTGTGGCTCAGGCTCAGACTGTGCTCAAACAGGCCCACAGGAGAGGAGTGGAGCTAGAGGGCATCCTTGAGGTGTGTTTGAGTTGAGAGCATCATTAGTTTGTCTGCACGTGAATTTCATTTCGAGTCATTTTTGCTTTGGCACCTGACCTGTACTGTACATTTGAATGGCTGTGCAGGTTTTCGTTTATCCGCGTCAATGAATTGCATAGAGCTTATCAGTGCTGGTACAGGGATTGCATGACTGTCAGATACACGATAAATGCTGCTTGTTGAATGCGACTCTGATGTTTGCTGTGATTCAGTCATGGAGCAGGTTGGTGGGAGATTATCAGGCTGTGTACAGGCAGCTGGAGGCCGTGGAGAACAGTATCCCCAGTGTGGGACTGGTGGAGGAGACGGAGGAAAGACTCAGTGAGAGAATTGCACTATATCAGGTAAGGGACATTTTGAGTACCATATGCTGATCCACTTGAAAGCTTGTCTCGTCTGGGGATCACCTTGAAAAAATCTGGGCTAAAATTCAGCATGTTTGCAAACGCTGACTTGTTTGGATGGGAACAAACTGAGTATGAAATTTTTAAACTAGTCAAATGCCTCTTGAAAGTGAAGGTCAGAGTAGAGACCTGTGTGATGTGAAGCCTGTCAGTAAACCTGGATGTATCTTAAGTTAAGACATTCCAGTAAACCTAAAAACTCCAGTTAATCTTATAGATGTGTGTCCCATGTAAAAAAAAAAGTAAAAAAATATATGTCCCACTACTGTGCTGTTTCTATCCTGCAGTGGCTGAAGTGTATGGTAGGAAGTGATGGCATGATCAAAGACGGTGTTGACCCATCGCTGTTAATTAACTATTAATGCATTGATTAGGAACTGGTTGTGGGATGCATATGAGGAGCTGGTCCCCAGCAGCCCCCTTTAAAAAAAACCTCAATTTAATCATGTCGATGTTTTTCATATAAAAAATGATCAAACCATTTATGGCTCACCATATACCTATATTAATGATATATTACATTATGTGGTTACTGGCAAAGGGTTGTAGATTTGGGTTTTATATAAGGGCTGGCTTGCTACCAACCACAGTCATGTTATGAACACCCATGCATTAAAAGGTGATTTTTATTATAAATGTAATATAATGTTGTATAAATCTTCTACTCTTTTCTCTTTCTGCTTTCCTTCACTGCAGCGTCTGAAGAGCAGCCTAGCGGAGCGGCAGCAGCAGCTGTATGAGGTTCTGGAGGACGGGAAGAAGCTGTTGCTCAGTGTGTGCTGCTCGGAGCTGGAGGCTCAGCTCACTCAGCTGGGGGACCACTGGCTCTGCTGCACCACCAAAGTCAACAAGGAGCTGCATCGCCTGGACTCCACTCTCAAACACTGGACCAGGTCAGTCTGCCCAGCACTCACTCTGCCTTCTCCCATCACTCATATCATGTTTATATATACACTGTTCTCTCAGATCAGTCATTTATTACTTTGGGAATATTTGTCTTTTTTGACCCCTTGTATTTTGCTCTTAAAGGTATCAGAGTGATTCTGCAGAGCTGGGCCAGTGGCTGGCTTCGGCTTTGGACCGACTGGAGTTCTGGAGCACTCAGTCTGTTACTGTTCCTCAGGAGCTGGAGACTGTCCGAGACCATCTGCATGCTTTTCTGGTGAGGAGCTCTTCAAAGCACAAAACCCTCGAGTTAAACTACCAATCAAAACTTTTTGTACACCACAGGTTACCACTTATCCATTTATTTAATGAAATTATTTATAATGAAAATACAATTTTTATTCTTGTTAAACTGGAAGTTGTGGAGAGAACAACTATAAATTAAAGTATGTGAAATTAAACACCTTTTCTTTATAAGATGAAAGAATTGTGTGGTGGTGCAGAGTCAAATTCTAGACTCCCCTTTAACTTTAAATGCTCTTGTTCACTGTTTCATCCCATTGTCACTTAATAGCTCATTAAATATCTAACAGAAATGTGGTGATCCACATTATAATTAGGTGACTTTTTATAGGTCAGTAGTTATGAAGAAAGTAAAATAAACTATTTTTAGTAAACTTGAAGTGAGGAACATGCAAATCTCAGTGTGTGCAAAAACCTTTTGACTGCTTGTGTGCACATATCTGAACGGATCTATATTAATCTAGAATGGATCAAGATCTCCAAAAACATAAAAAAGGACAGAATCAAAATAAACTTTTCTCATCATTTAACTGCCTAATCTCTCTTCAGGAATTCTACAAAGAGGTGGATGCCAAGTCTTCTCAGCGCTCGTCTGTTCTGAGTCAAGGGAACCAGCTACTGCGGCTGAAGAAGGTGGACACGGCGTCGCTCAGATCCCACCTGGCCCTGCTGGAAACACAGTGGGCTGACCTGCTCACGCGAATCCCTGTGGTCCAGGAGAAGCTCCATCAGGTAAGGACAGAGGAACCACTCATATTGTTGTTGTAGGAATAAAAACTCACATCTCCATTTTTTAAAGTGGTTTTCTCTTTTTTATACAAAAACACTAACTGATGTGGCAACGTGTGAGTTTTTAATGAACATTGGTCTTATAGAAACGGTCCAGAATGACCATGCAAGTTCCTAATTCTCAGCTTAAAGGAAGATAATAGTACTTTTGTCTATTTGATAGAGAAGTGTTTATTTGCAGACTATTTCTGAGAAACGTGAGTTTCAATCGTAAGAAACAGTGGTGTTAGTGGCTTAGTGGGTAAAACACGTGCCTGTGAACCTGATAACCACAAAGTCGTAGATTCAAACCCCCCAGCTTCTACCATGGTGTCCTTGAGCATGGCACTTAACCCTCAATTGCTCCAGGGGGACTGTCCTAGTAACTAATGAGTTGCTCTGGATAAGAGCGTCGGCCAAATGCCACTTTACTTTACTTTAGTGGTGCAGCTTTAGTGTAGTGCTAATACAGTGTCTATTACATTGTTCCTCTGTTGTTGGAAATGGACTAACAATGATTATTATGTGTTTTAAATGTGGGGTGGTGTTGGTGGCCTGGTGGGTAGGACACTTGCCTCTGGACCAAGAGTTCATGGGTTCGAATCCTACTTTCAGCACCACCAGTGGGATCCTGAGCAAGACCCTTAATAACCCCAAGTTGCTCCACGGAGACTGCCCCCTGTAGTTAGGGACTGGAAGTAAAACGCTGTAAATGTAACTGTAAATGCTATCTTTGCTCCCTACAGCTGCAGATGGAGAAATTAGCATCTCGGCATGCCATTACAGAGCTCATGAGCTGGATTTCCCTCATGGAGAACATCATACAGGAGGACCAAAACAAGATCATGGAGGCTGTGGGTTCAGAGGCGGTGCAGGCCTACATTCAGAAATACAAGGTAATTGTGGGAAAAGAAGTAAAAAAGAGTGGTCGAATAGGGGTGCACAATAATTATAAAAATATTATTTTATTCATAATTATAATGCACTGTAATGAAACTATTTCATTGATTTTTAGACCACCACAGTGTATTATAATTATGATTGATATAATGCACTTTAGACCACTACAGTTCATAATTATAGTACACTGTAGTGGTCTAAAGGTCAAAAGTGACCTTTTTTCATTACAGTAAAGCGAACTGTACACATACACATGTAAACTAATTTCATTGTGCTGCTACTACTTCACTTTCCACCCTTTTTGAGTGGTAGTGTATGTATTAAACATTTCTTCTTGCATAGAAAATAAAACACTCACAAATAATTGCATCATAGTAGATAGAAGTATTCTGAGTCCTGTTTCTTATTTCATTTGTTTTCATTCCAACCCCACAGGGATTTCAGATAGACTTGTCCTGTAAACAGCTGACTGTGGACTTTGTGAACCAGTCGGTTCTCCAGATGAGCAGTCAGGATGTGGAAGGGAAGCGCAGTGATAAGACGGACTTTGCTGAGCGTCTGGGAGCCATGAACCGACGCTGGCAGATCCTTCAGGGGCTCATTAGTGAGAAGGTCTGCACCCCTTATTTAAAGGACATCACATGGACCAATGAACATGAATTACAGACGCTGTGTACATAGTGCATTGCCACATTCGGAGAACTTCCGACTTTACGACTACAGTATGTATGTTTATATTCAACTACTTTATTAGTGAATTTTTGCTGCTTTTTTGGGGGTCCATGTTTCCTCTCAGATTCAGCTGCTGGAAGGTCTTCTGGAGAGCTGGGTGGAGTATGAAAACGGAGTACAGGCACTGAAAACATGGATTGGCATACAGGAGGAGAAACTCAAGAAGAAACCAAGAATCGAGGACGTGGCTTCAGCTCAGAATGCCCTGAAAAATTGCCAGGTATACACTGTTCATTACAGGTCACGTAACGAGCTGTACTTTGTTCATAAAGCTGTCTAACCCACAGTGCTCTTTGTGCCTGTCAGGAGCTGGAGGAGCTGGTTAAAGAGAAGGAGAAGGAGCTGGAGAAAGTGGAAGAAAAAGGATGTGCGTTCACCCAGGGCAAAAAAGGAGAGCCTTCATCTGTCATCATGGAAACTCTTAAGGGACTAAACCAGTCTTGGGCCAGCTTAGACCAAACAGTGAGTGTCTAGGATATGGTGCAGTTCAGCACAGAGGAAATAATCAGTAATATATAAAATCATCTCACTCAAATCAAATGTTTTAATACTCGAGTCAAAGAGAACTTTGTCATCTCAGCTATATACATGTATACAGAGACTCTACAGAGTACAGAATGACACAGAGCACCCATATATAGATAAATTGAGACTCTAAACTTGAAGTAAAAATATGCAATTTGGTACAAGTAATTTTTTAACTTTTTTGGTACAACGTAATGCATTATGCCTCTTTTGTCATATCCTATGCTTGTAAGACTCTGTGACCTACTCTGAAGCGCTGTGTGTCCATCTTCTCGTGTGTGCGCGTGCTTGTGTGTGTGTTTGTGCACGTGTGCATACGTGCATATGCGTGTGTGTTTGTGCATGTGTGTTTGTGTGCGTGCACGTATGCATGTAGATTGGCAAGGGGAAGGTGAGTCTGCGGGCAGTGCTGGACCAGTGGAGCTTGTATAAGCGAGCGTATGAGGAGATCCATGGCTTTCTGATGGAGGGCCGCTACTCCATCTCCCGTCTCAGCCTCCTCACCGGCTCTCCAGAGGCCGTGCTCATCCAGGTGGAGAACCTGCAGGTATTGGTCTTTCCCCTCAACTTAACTGAAGAGGACAGACCCTTCAGTTCAGAGGAGATTCCAGTTTGGAAATGGTTAAATGAATGCACTGAGGCGCAGAAAATTACTACTTATTAGCTCATTTATATTATACATTTGGAATTTCTTGTCATAATAATGTTTGTATATGATGGAATATAAATATCTAAATGAAGTTACTTAAGCTATACAGCTTTCTTATTACAGCTCTATTTATTACTGTAGACACATTTAAATGACTTTTTATGACTTCCTTTGAAACATACAATCATTATTATTATTATTATTATTATTATTATTATTATTATTTTATACATTTATCTGCGACCAAAATGTTTTTTATACTATACTGAAATACTGATCCTGAGCCTTTCACTGCTATGTAATGCCTTGATTTGGGCCACAAAGAAAGTGCCTCTAAATTGAAGACAACCTCTAATGAGCCTTTCAGAAATAATTAATTTTTGCCAGTATATCCATTTGTGGATAACCTGTTATGGGTTATTTATTTGGTTTATTTTATAATAAGCAATAGCTGGCATTAGATTTAAAACCATGTGAAGTCTTAAAGGAAGTCTTTAGGAAGTCACTGAAATGATGGGACAGGGCTATAATCTCACTCGTTTTCTAATGATAATCACATTAACACACCTCCTCAAGTAAAACTACTCCTGTCTGGATAGTACTAAAGTGTACTGTTTGCTCTCAGAATCTCCAGGAGGAGTTGGACAGGCAGGAAAGCAGCCTGAAGAAATTCGGCTCCCTCACTGAGCAGCTGCTGAAAGACAGCCACCCGTCGGTGGCGGAGTCCCTGAACTCAGCTCTCAGCGACGTCAACCACCGGTGAGATTTAGAGCAGTACTCTAAACTGATCAAAACTGTACTTCACAATTCATAAACACACTGAACTGTTCTGCCTCGAACAAACTACTTACACCCCAACTGCCACTGTAAATACCCATTATTTATTATATTCTGCACATTCTCTTTTCCACTGCTGCTATTTTTTGCACAAATATTTACTGCTGTTCTACCGCTATTCTGCATTTTTGCACACCCAACATCTCCACTGGTTAGAATACATGTCTGTCATAATACTATATTCAATTTTGACTGCACTAAATGGTCACTGTATATTTTGTATATGGCTGAAATGACAATAAACCTTGACTCGACACCACACTCTCCGTGTGGCTTTCAGATGGAACACGCTGCTGGGGAATATCTCCGACCAGCTGAGGAACAGTAAGAGCCTGCTGCAGCTGTGGCAGCGCTACAAGGATCTTCATGAGTGCAGCAACAAAGACGTTCAGACCCTAGAGGAGAGAGCGGAGCGTTTACTCAACAGCACCACCAGCACAGAAGAGGAGGTGAAGACCTGGATCCAGGACTGCAGTGTAGGTGTACCTGGCCTTTGATAAGCGGAGCAAATAGCCAGGCTTAGCCCAACATTACAGCTATTCAGGCTTTTCAGACAACTAATAAGTTCATGGCCATTTCCAGCTTTCACAAGGCCTGTACTAAATGCTTAGCATTTTGTTGCATTTCCATACTTTTAGTAAATTGGAAAAAGAGTTTAAACAACATGGCATGTGATACATGCAACGAATATCTTAGTCCAGGCATAATTTAAACAACTGTGTTCAAGCTTCTGCTTTGTCTGGCCTTGAAACTCAGCTTATATTTGAATTTTGCAAGAACATAGGAGGCATGTATATTAGAGACAGAGTGATATACTGGCCAGTAATATCAACTGACTTTTATTAGTATTGACAAATGTATTGGTTGTATTTGAGGTCTTTTGCCATTCCACAGCATAGTGTTTCTAGAAGAGAACGTTTACAACCAAACCTGTCTGAACAAACTGATTATGTCTCAGCCATTTAATTATTTATGTCTCAGCCATTTAATTTGCCTCTTACTAAAACCTTTAGAGTGTAAAATTAAAATCTGCAATATAAATGTTCAATAAAATGGCTTATAATGTTAAAATTCTAAGCTAGTTGAATGCATTTGTATCGGAATCAGCCATAAACATGACCCTGGTGCATATAATGGGTAAATAATAGGTATAATGAGTAAAAACTGAATGAAGAAAGAATTTTATTGTTTTGTATATAAAGAGTGAGAATGTGTCTGGCTGTTGTTTCTGCAGAACTTGCTGAAGACTCATGGCTCAGTTCAGACCACCCTGCAGAAGCTAACCAGGGTGGAGGACCAGCTGCGGCTGCAGGTTGAGCCGTCTGCAATGGCCACTTTCCACACAGACTACCTGTCACTCAACCAGCGCCTAGCAACGGTGGGACACGCCCTCCACAGGCAGCAGGCTCTGCTAGAGGTAAGAGCCCATGCAAGTTTTCAGAATTAGTGTAGACCCAGATCCTACCGGAGAACAGAGTACTTTTTTCAAAGCAGATATCACAATAAACCATGTCCAGTTTGTTACTGACATTCTCACAAATATTTTTTTACTTTGGAAATTTTGCAGAGAAAATGTGTAGGTATCCAAATGAGACTTTATCTAACTAAATACAGATGCATTTGCATATTTTAAAAGATTTAGAACACTTAAAGAACAGATTTAATAACGAAAATCTAATTTCAGTGCAATTTGTTGCACTGTTTAATCAAGAAAGCACTGTGTGCTATTATAAAAATTATACATATGTATGTGTATATATTTATGCATACAAAATAGAAAAATGCAGATAATCTAGTTAAATTCTACAGAAAACATGCTTTTCATTGATATGTAATATTATATGGATTAGTGTGGGCAGAGCTAAGCCTTCATTAAATTTGGAAATTTTTTAAGAAAATACATTTTGATACAAGTGGATAAAAAATGACTTAGCACACTGAAATAAAGTTTTGTCATTATTGTGACTAGAGTTTAAGAGCTTAGAGCGTACATATACTTCTGTTGATTTTTAAACCTTTTTAAAACATGTAGGATCTTTGTAGAATCAGTGGTGAGCCTCAAATCTTTGTGATATTTGTTAGTTCTGTTTTTCTGTCATTTCTCATTTTTAGGCCAGCGTGAAAGATTATAAAGCCTTCATAGATGAGCTGGACTCTCTGAGTCGGTGTCCAGAGGAAGCCGAGAAGGTTCTAAAGGAGTCGGATCCGTCTGCATCTGCAGATCTCACCTGTCTGCAGGAACGCATGGAGAAACTCAAGGTAACGTCTGTCAGAGTTATTTTCTAAAGAAAGTGGAACAGTGTGGTCACACAAGACACAGTGGTTAACTGTGTGTGTGTGTCTGTGCGTGTGTGTGTCTGCGTGTGTGTGTGTGTGTGTGTGTGTAGAACTACATGCTGAAGCTGAGCCGGCTGTTACCTGATCTTGAGCGCCTGAACAGCCTGGGCTACAGGCTTCCTCTGAACGATCAGGAGATGAAGCGTCTGCAGAACCTGAACAGGAGATGGGCCTCCAGTTCCGCACACACCACCGAGAGATTCAGGTACAGACACTACAGCAGCTGTGTGGAGTAGAACACGGTTTAACGTTCAGATGTTTTGGTCCATTCTTTAGTCACGTCAAGCTCATTTATTTAGCCTGTTATCATACACAAAGGTCATTCAGCGAATGCATAGACTATCATTAAAAGAAGATTAAAAATGCAATAGAAGTGCATATTTTAAAAGAAATGTCCTAAAGATTTAATCTGTCTATGTGTGTGTGTGTGTGTGTGTGTGTGTCTGTCTGTCTCTGTGTGTGTGTCTGTGTCTGTGTGTGTACAGTAAGCTCCAGGCCATGGTGCTGCAGAAACAGAGTTTCCTGGAGAAATGTGAGGCCTGGCTGGCCTTTCTCACACAGACCGAGGAAAAACTGGCTGCAGAAATCTCAGGAAATTTCCAGAGCTTGCTGGAGCAACAGAGAGAACACGAGGTATGGTAAAGGAGAGATGGAGGAAAGGAGATAGAGGCAATATTAAAAATCTAGATCTGTTACTGTCAGTTTGTTTTGTTAAATGTACTGTTAAATGTATAATTGTAACACTTTACTCAAGGGCAAAATTTAAGAGACTTCTAGACTCCTTTCAAAAGCCTTTCGTGACAATTGGCATAAAGCTGTATCAACAATTACAAAGAATTGTTTTATAGTTTTGCATTGTCCATTTTGTTGCCCTTTCACCAGTATTAATGGCACCCTGCTTGTTGGAACAGCCTCTATTAATGTCTACATAGCTTTATGTCTGTTGTCGTCAAAGGCATGTGTACCTGTCGTTCTTTGGTTTTCTTCGATACTTTTTCTTTCTGCAAAATAAAAATACAAATTTGCTTTTATTTGAAAGTTTACAATCCAAGTTTCAATGAGCTTCATTAATAAATAAATGAATGAATAAGATAAAAAAGAAAATAACCAATATCAACTATAGAATAAGGCATTGTTTTATTTTAGCATCTCAACTGTTTGCAGGACAAAGTTAAAATAATATAATTTTGGAGTTTGTTTGAGGTATTTCTAAACAACATAGTTTTCCGATTCAAGCTTGTTTTTGGTGTTTTCCTCAACACCCTGTCGGTGTTTGCAGCTGTTCCAGGCGGAGATGTTCAGTCAGCAACAGATTCTTTATTCCATTATTGCCGATGGCCATCAGCTGCTGAATCAGGGTCAAGTGGAAGACAGGTTTGGTTAAAATCATCTGATAACTCCCAGCACTTTGTTGTTAATTTGGTGTTGTACATACATACATACATACATACATATATTTATATAGTTTTTTTCACTGTGCACATACACACAAACTTCTATATTTATACTTTTGTATTATTTGTGTAGTGTAATCTTTTATTATACTATTGTGTTGAATAGCTTTTATTCAGTTGGTTGTGCTGTTTTACTTTCTCCACTTTCTTGCCATAACAATACAAATTTACCACTTGTGGGGCATCTGGTTAGGGTGTTGCCTCTGCAATCAGAAGCTGTGCTGTGTTCATGTGGGACTATAAGGGACCTCCTTATTTTATGTTTCTTTAATATAGGGTCATTTTATCTTATTCTTAATACCTTGAATCAGTTTCGTTTAAAAGTGACTGTTAGAGACTGTTTTCTGTTTTATAGTGATGACTTTGGCCAGAAGTTGGCGCTGCTGAGTAACCAGTGGCAGGGCGTTGTGCGGCGGGCCCAGCAGAGGCGGGGGATCATTGACGGGTTGGTCTGCCAGTGGCAGCGTTACACCGAACTAGCGGAGAAACTGCGGCACTGGCTGCAGGAGGTTCAGGAACCCGAGGAGCAGCAGGGAGGGACAGTGGCACTACAGCAGGCCAGAGGAATCCTCGACCACATACAGGTGAAGAACAAAAAAGAGCTTAAGATTCAACCCCTTAGAACAAGACCTGCCATCATATTCACACAGAGCCACGTTCCAAACTGGCAAGTAAATATCAGCAGATAAGAGCTAAGAGTATATGGTTTTATATTGAAATTACAGTTTGAAAGTGCACAATTTGAAATTATTAAAAAATTTCAATTTTCTTTTGTAGTTATAGCCTGCGTCTTCAATAGAAAATTTTAAATGGGGAAATTAACATGAGAGTTGTGACTTGACTCAAACCAATAGCTGATATGCTGGATATATTGGCTAAAGTAAATAAATAGATAAAAACAAACAGGCCTGCATGTTCATGAGTAGAAAATATTTTAAATGTATAGAAGTCATTTAAATCGCTGTCACAGTATACAGTAAAAACACAGGGGAAGCTGTGTTCAGGCTTAAGTGGGCGCATAACTTTAGTGTCTGGATTGTGCTTTTGATCTTTGGCACTAATGTGTGCAGTTTCATTATCTTCCTCATACTTCACATGCTCAGCACAATTTTGAATGTCCTCTTAGTAATAATTCTTAAGGTCAATTTGAATAAAGACATACATTTGCATAGAGATGCAAAGAAGTTACTATAATTTGTAGAGGCTTGCAGAAGATTTGACGTTCACACCTTTTAAAATCCCAACTACACACCTACAAAATCCTAATCAGATCTACAGCATTTTGTGTCAGGCAAATAACTAAATAAGTCTACCAGGAAAATAAATGTCTCGATCACATCCAGTACACTTCTATCCATTCTCTCTTCTGCATCACAGTGCAAGACTTGTACACGTGTCTAGTGCACTCAAATAGCAGATTTACTGAAATATAATTTGGCTCTTTGACCCATTAAGTCTGAAAAAAGCTTCAGAAATAACTGCCTGTCTGGTCCGGACTGGTCTGTTAACTGAACTGTGTTCCCCCAGCTGAAGGAGCGAGTACTGCAGAGGCAGCAGGGCAGCTACGTCCTGGCGGTAGAGGCCGGAAGGCAGCTGCTGCTGTCGGTGGACACCCGGGCTGAAGCTCTGCTGCAGGCTGAGCTCACGGACCTGCAGGAGCTCTGGAGGAGCACCAGCATCCGTCTGGACGAGAGGAAGAAAGAGCTGCTGTCTCTGTTGAAGGTAACACAAGAGCAACTGCACTGAAAAAGTTCTGAAAGGCATTTACTGCAAGTTTATAATGACTTTGGTATGCAAATAACATCACAGATTTGTCCAGCCACTGTTTATTTTGCACGTAGCAGTGTGTCAGCACAGTTTCACCCAGTGAAGTACTAAGAATGTACCATAATAGCCAGCAGTGAGATTTGTTCTTGTGTTTGTAGTCTACAAATAAAACAGACACAAGAGTAAAACGTTGCACTTGAGGCAACCTACAATGAGACTTACGTTGTTTTAGTGTTTTATTTAGGCATTCGTAATATTTTCCACAGCAATATGACTTATGTGAGTGGAGAGTAATTTATGGTATATAATTTGGCACATGATTTCATGATTTGCCATGCAGACCTGTATCTGTAATTATTGTTATTATTATCATATATATAACAATAATAATAATAATAATAATAGTTGTTATTATATATGTAACAGAGAGAGAGAGACAGACAGAGAGAATACGGCACAGGAAAAGAGGAGTGAAAATAAAGTGTAGAAAATGACAGCATGAGGGCGTGAGAGATAAACAGAGGGGTGTGTGGGCGAGAGAGAGCTATCCGATAGTGTGAAAGGGGAGACAGTGGATGTAGCGTTGAGAGAGAGAAGATTCTCCAATCAAAAATCTCGACTCTGGATGGAGTGAATAAAAGGAGGATGGCTAGATGGCTTTTCTTTTCTTTGTCCTCTCGCTATCGTTCTCTTTTTTTTTTTTTTAAGACATCCTCACACCATTTGGATGACATGATGGAAGGTATTTGACTGCTGTGTGTCTGTGATGTGCATGTCAATCTCTCTCTCTCTCTGATTTGTTCATTAATGTCTTACTGACCATGGCCTTGGTCTGGCTATGTCTGTGTAAAGCCTCCGTGTTCAACTTACTATGACTGTCCTCTCAGACCAGAAAACAGGAATATTTCACAAAGCTGAGTGGCAGTATTTCTAAATATTATCATGCTGTGAATGCTAATTACTATGATTTTAGCCTGTATCTCATCTTGTAACATTTGAGGTGACAGGAGAATCGGTCTGCCTGAACAGTTGCTTAATAATATGAAGCTCATTGGAGCCAAATAAGTAGAAGCTGATTAAAGGGCCCTGCTATGATGAGGCTTAGGGTTTAAATGTGTTTAGACTCTTTTGGTGCCACCGCAGGAATAGCTGTGCTTTCTTTTTTTAATCCTGAACTCTTTGCATGTCTTGTTTGTGTGTGTGTGTGTGTGTGTGTGTGTGTGTGTGTGTGTGTGTGTGTGTGTGTGTGTGTGCATGCAGGACTGGGAGCAGTGTGAGAAAGGAATAGCTGCGTCACATGAGAAGCTCAGGGCTTTTAAGAGAAAGCTCTCTCTGCCCTTACCTGATCACCACGAGGAGCTGCACAACGAACAGATCCGCTGCAAGGTACATTTTATCATTTTTATGTTTTACCGTTTAATATTATATTAATACAGTTTATTTGTATCTCTGCTTAAAACCATGTTTCACAAAGGCTGTTTCTGTGTCTTTAGACTGAAGAAGGCTGGCTCTGTGGGGTTTTTAGAATTCCTCTCAATTGCTCTTCTATTTATGGCATATTAATGTGCATACAGTGTTTACAGCAGGCACGCTTCACTGGATTTGTGTGTGTGTGTGTGTGTGTGTGATGAACCAGAGGAGTGTGTGTAATGTCCTCACGCTCTGATTCTTTTTCTGTCCGTGGGGGGAGAGTTGCTGTTTCCTGCGTGACGTTGCAACAGGGGAAGGTTCAATAGAGGACTGGTCATTTCCAGAATAGATGGAGTGGGACAGTCAGCTCTGACTCACTCAGCCTCAGAGGAAGAGCAGGGAATCATTTCAGGATGGCTCTTAGCTCTAAAGGCCACAAAGCCCTCTGTTTTCTGGTTAAAGAAACAAGTTTGGTGAAGAATCTCTTTCACACAGTTTCTCTTTCCACTAGACACAGGTGAAATGTGTTTATCAGCCAAGACATATTTGGTGTCAGGGGATTGCTTCTTTAGTTTTGGGCTGGAGCTATGAGGCTAGGGTAGCTATAGTATAACAAGAATTGTACAAAATGTGTGCCTAGATTGTCACACACTCCAGTTAAACTGTGGCAGTTCGTCTTGTGATCTCAAACTGACTTGTTGTGTGGTTGCTGGCACTTGGAGACACATTGTCTTCTGTGTAGATGGACACACACAAACAGTAGATGAAACTACTTTTTGTTCATTTTAAAGATAAGAACAGATATATAAACAAATATATAGACAAACACATATACACGTGAGATTGCTTAATATTATTTATTTCTGATTTATCTCTCTGCCTGTTATCCCAGTAGAAGCCAACGCCATAACAGACCTAAATAGTTTTCTGTATTGTTTTTATTTCATTGTTTAAATTACCCTATATAGGGGTGGGTGATATGGCAAGAATATTGTAATAGCTTCTGCATACACAGTATGTCACAGTATTTAGTTTTTCTGAGGTCTGATTAGTTGGAATAGGCAAAAAAGTTGATGAGTTTTCCTGTACTAGAATGTATAGTATGTTTCCTAATCTCTAAAAAGAATGTTATATTTCCTACCCCTACTCCTGTGTATGTATGTGTGTGTGTGTGTGTGTGTGTGTATGTATGTATGTATGCCTGTGTGTGTGTGTGTGTGTGTGTGTATATGTCTGTATGTATGTATGCGTGTGTGTGTGTGTGTGTGTATGTATGTATATATGCTTGTGTGTGTATGTATGTATGTATGTATGTGTGTGTGTATGTGTGTGTGTGTATGTATGTATGTATGTATGTGTGTGTGTATGTGTGTGTGTGTATGTGTGTATAGTGTATGTATGCATTTTTAAACACAATCACCATTTATGGTCTCAATAGTAGAAACACTGCTTAATAAAGAAGATGAGGCAGCTCAGGTGTTCGCATAGGAACTGTAAAGTTTATATTGAGCTTAGAAGGGAAGACTGATTTGTTTGTTCCATCCAGTGTTTATGCAAATGTTTCATAGTGTGTGTGTGTGTGTGTGTATGTGTGTGTAGGAGTTAGAGGGCAGTACAGAAGGCTGGGCAGAGGATGTGACTGGCCTGTGTGTGCTCAGAGACAACCTTTCCAGCAACCTGAGCTCTGATGACCTCATAGTGCTGCAGGAGAGACTAGAGCTGCTGCAGAGACAGTGGGAGGAGACCTGCCACCAGGTACACACACACACACACACACACACACACACACACACACACACACACACACACAAAGTTACAGAGATAGCAGGAGGCTACTATCACACAAAAAGCAAAGAAGAGGCAGAACACTAGCCAAATCTTACACCAAACTAGCACCTCTGCTGGATAAGCCAGTCTGAAAGTAGGAAAGTTTTGTACGGGGTCGCTTCCCTTCCCGTGGGGTGTGGCTCTTGGGACAAAAGAAAAGAGGGGATTCTAGGAATCACATTAAGATGAAATAAAGAAAACATACATAACAAAAAGGAATATAAATAATAATGCAAGACACTAATCTTCTAAGACACACTATTTACTAGTTATCTAGTAAATCCACACTCACCAAGGTGTTATTGAAATACACTAAATGGGCAAAAGTATCGGGACAAACCTGTTTTTCAGGCTTTGGGCTAGGCCCTTAACTTCCAGGTCAATGTTAATGCTTCAGCAGACCAGGACATTTTGGACAGTGCCATGCTTCCAGCTTTGTGGACCCAGTTTGGGGAAGAACCTTTTCTATTCCAGCATGACTGTGTCCCAATGCATAAAGCGAGTGCCATAAAGACATGGCTGGATGAGTTCAGTGTGGAAGAACTTGACTGGCCACACAGAGCCCTGACCTCAACCCCATCCAACACCTTTGGGATGAACTTGAACAGAGATTGCGAGTCAGACATTCTTATTCAATATCAGTGCCTGACCTCAAAAATGCTCTACAGAATAAATGGACACAAATTCCCACCAGAAACTCCAAACTCTTGTGGAAAGCCTTCCAAGAAGAGTGGAAGCTGTTACAGCTGCAAACGGGACCAACTCCATATTAAAGTCCCTGTTTATGTAATGTTCAGGTGTCCCAATACTTTTGTCCATGTAGCACCGATCAGAAATAAAATAAAAGCCACTTGGATCACTCTGAGCAGAACTTTTAACATTTAGTTTCTTTTACTCTGCTACAGGAAAGCCTAAGTGAAGTTTAAAAGTAGCACTTGAAAACTGTTAGGCCTGGCATGCATAAATATACAAGGCAGCCTACAATTATGTCCCAGACATTGTTATGCTAGTAGAACTGATTGTCTTTCAGTATCGGTCTTACACATTAATGTTGGGAAGTTTATGCTCGGGAAGCATGTTTATAGCAGACTAACGTGAACCCATGCAAGAACTAAACTATCTTCCACGTAAAGCGTGCATCCAGTTGTGAGAAACACCAGCAACACCAAAACCATAAAGCGGTCAAAGACAAATACTGCAGCGATGGGCAGGAAAAATATTTAGGCACCATTTATCTTATCTTTGCAGCACTGCAGACATTTGTCATGACATTTTGACATGATCTTATTTTAGTAAAAGTGCATTGCTCCTCATATGCCCCTATGTGGTAAGCAGTGATTAAAGGGCTATTGCAAAGACTGTCCTGATTTTGAGTGGTCACAATACAAGGACACCCACAGAAAATCTTAATCTTAAAAGACATAATCTTTCAAATGTAGCTTAAATGATATTTCTTCTCATTTGAAGTCTGTGAGACAGTTTTACCGTTATTGTTGTAAGATTCGGTTGATTTTTTTTGTTCAGATTTTGTTCAGATTTTTTGGTTGCTGAACATATATAATGCATATATCTCCCAGAAAACAGAAACACATGCTCTCTTCGCCTGTCTTTGTAGCACAGTCATCACTGTGGCACATTCCTCATCCAGCTGTCCACCACACAGCACCTGTTTCTCTTGCAGGGCTTTCACCAGCCGAACACTCTCACTCTGCTGTACAAATGTTGATTTAACTCGATTTCCTCTTCATGTCCTCCCACTTCATGTATTATATCTGTTCTTTTTGTTATTTTTGGCACAAAAAGTCATTGGCCTGCTCTCTGAATTAGCCTCTCCTGTGTGTGTGTGTGTGTGTGTGTGTGTGTGTGTGTGTGTGTGTGTGTGTGTGTGTGTGTGCGTGTGCATGCGTGTGTGTGTGTGTAGCTGGCTCTGCGCAGGCAGCAGGTCAGTGAGAAGCTGAACGAGTGGGCCGTGTTCAATGAGAAGAATAAGGAGCTGTGCGAGTGGCTCACGAACATGGAGAGCAAAGTCTCTCAGAACGGAGACATAACCATCGAGGAAATGATTGAGAAACTCAAAAAGGTGAACCATTAATCTCGTACGACCCCCAGAGTACTGTGGTTCTGTCACATCCTCCAGGGTCTCGCCAGGCTGGCAGGGGTGGTAGTAGCCAAGTGGGTAAAACACTTGTCTGTGAACCCGAAGACCACAAAGTCGCACTTTCAACCCCATACACCCCACACACACACACACACACACTTTCTACCATTGTATCCTTGGGCAAGGCACTTAACCCTTAGTGTCTCCAGGGGGACTGTCCCTGTTACTAATGACTGTAAGACTGTCCCTGTAACTGATGACTGTAATACTGTCCCTGTAACTAATGACTGTAAGACTGTCTCTGTACCTAATAACTGTAAGACTGTCCCTGTAATACTGTCCCTGTAACTAATGACTGTAAGACTGTCTCTGTAACTAATGACTGTAATACTGTCCCTGTAACTAATGACTGTAAGACTGTC
>JBBPCX010000160.1:3238134-3251673 GCA_037974365.1 Hydrocynus forskahlii
ATATATGCATGTATGTATATATAAATGTATGTGTAGTTTTTTTGTTTGTTTTTTGTACACATCTTAACTCCCTATGTGTGTAAAGTTCATGTTTTTTCTCCTTTTCCTTCATAAGTGTAATAAATAATTGTGTTCCAAAGATAAACATAATTTAAAAAATGAGGCAGGGTGTCTTTAACCTGACACTTTACCTGTGGTATACTCATAACTTTCTTCTCATCGATCTCAGCTTGCTGATGATGAGTGTGATGGCTCAGATCGGGAGTTTGACCTGGAGAGCTCCGGTGACTTCTCTGACCTCCAGTGGGAGGAGAACAACTCTTTGCCCTGCAGCAGCAGCAGGCTGCCCTCAATTCCCACAGCGCCCCCTCGTGTTAACGGCTCAGGCCGGGACACCCCTGCCAGTGTGGACTCCATCCCCCTCGAGTGGGACCATGACTACGACCTCGAGCCCATGGGTCATCCCATCTCGTCAGAAAAGAGCTTGAGAGATGAAGAAGAGGATGAAGAAATTTTATGCACTGCTGCTGGAGCTCTCACAGGTGTGTATAAGTGTGTGTGTGTGTGTGTGTGTGTGTGTGTGTGTGTGTGTGCGTGATTACAGGTGTGGTAAAAGTGAAGGGGGTGTGTATCCTATGCAATTTAGTTTAATTTGCAGTGTAATGTAAACACCAAATAATTTGTCTTCAGTAGGTCTTTACACTAAACTGTCGATGTGTTCTGTTGTACATCTTTCTCTTGACAGACGTAGTGATTCCTGAGAGCCCTGAGGCTTATATAAAACTGACAGAAAACACACTGAGGTCTTCCTCTGGTAGGCAACTAGTTCAGGCATGCTTAATTAATGTTACTCACCACAGCATGCCGGGGTTCCCTGTCAATGATCCCATCCCACAGTCTGTAACACCCAGTCCAGATGCAAATTCATGTTCATTTGCCAATTCACTGTCAAATATTTTTTCACATGGACTACAGGCTTTTTTCAGTTCTTAAGAATTCCATCAGTAGTTGGAATGACATGCATGCCGCATTTGCAGTAACATGGGGTGTTGTGGGGGGTGCTATTGCATGATATATGCATCCATTTGTAATAATATAACCCTATGCACCCTTTCTTTATTGTTTCACTCAGTTTCCCTTTCAGGTATGACTCATCTATTGCGTTTGTACACTTAATAATCCTTTTATAGTTCTTATGTGTGGTTTGATTTTGTAAATGTGTTCCCTTTTATCAAATGCTGAATGTTTTGCACTGATGCTTGAAATCACTTTTTTTTTAATTCAATTTTTTAAAGTGTTTTTTGTAACTTTAAAAAACTTCTTCCGTTGTGATGCAATGATTTTAGATCTTCACAGATTGCATTTCATTTGTTGGAAGGTGTAAAAAAAAAAAAAGACGTATCCAGGCTGAAGAACAGAGCTGTAGAACACCGAGTATTGTTATAATAATACATGTACTATTCAGAATGCCTCATGTTTAAAATGTTCTATTCAGATAATGAGCGAACAGATAATGTATCAAGAAACTGGACTGAACATATAACTACAATGTATTATTTAACATTTAATAACTTCTTGCTGTTTCCAAGCACTTAAAATATTGAATAAAATGTCTCAAAACACCATCTGATATAAAGCTTACAGTGTGTTTACACTGTGAAGGTTATAAATGATTAAAATAGATAGAACATGTTACTAGAAAAAGTGATTCCAAATGTCAAAATGTTGCTATAATTTTTGTCATTGTTGAGTAACATCACAGAAAAACTAATAATCAGCACTCATGACATAGAATGTGTCATCTGAGCCAGAGCCAGTAAAACTGGAAGTAGGAAAATATCTGCCAACAAGCTTCTTTCTGTATTTTCAGCCTGTATTTACACACTCCTTCTTACAGGTGAAACAGCTCGTAGTTTACTGGACTGCCACAGTCACAACAGCTCCTACATGGGTTATGTAAGTAGAGCTCATACTGTAATACCTCAGTTCAAGGGTAGTAGAGTGAAATGTGTAGTCGTGACCAAACAGACTTGATCAAAATAGATTTACAGTAAAATGTTTTGAGTGCTGTGATAATGCACAGTACCGCAGTGTATTTTTCCTGTATGATGTACTGTTGTGTAGTCGCGGTTGATGGGAGACTGTCGGGGCAGTATCGACGCTGTGAAGAGAGCAGAGGGAGAGCTGGAGGAGGATGAGGATGACCTGTCAGGACTCATCAACCCTGAACATATAGAGACACAAAATACAGGTTGGGGCCTATTACACATCTATATTCAACACAGAGACAAAACACAGGTTAAACAACACAGAGACACAAAACACAGGTGAAACAACACAGACAAGAGAAACACAGGTTAGAGTCTACTACACATACTAAACACAAAAACACGGTTTAAGCAACACAAAGCACAGGCCAGAGTCTTCTAAACAACACAGAGAAACAAACACAGGTTGGGGAATACTACACTACTATACTCAATACAGAGACACAAAACACAGGTTAGAGCCTACTACACATTTATACACAACACAGAGACACAAAACACAGGTTAGAGTCTACGACACATTTATACACAACACAGAGACATCAAACACAGGTAAGAGTCTGCTACATATTTATACACAACACAAACACCAAACACAGGCTGGGCGCTATTACACTTCTTTACTCAACACAGAGACACAAAACACAGTTTAGAGTCTGCTATTCATCTATACTCAATGCAGGGGACCAAATAAAAGCTAAAACCCAGAGAGGCTACAGGAAAGAGTCTACTACATCTATATACAACACAGAGACACAAAACACAGGCTAGAATCTACTATACATCTATACTCAACACAGCAACACAAAACATGTGTTAACTAACACAGAGACACAAAACTACATCTATACTAAACACAGACACAAAACACAGGCCAAATAACACAGATGGGGTACAGTAAAACACACATTTATATACAACATGGAAACACAAAACACAGTTAAGAGTTTAGTGAACATTTATAAACAATGCAATGGCAAAAACGTGTCGTCCCTTTTGGAAACTTTCGCAAGTGTCCCGAACTCAGTTGAATATTTATTGTGTATGGCACTGGCATTGTGTCAACCAGCATGATGGATGGTGACGATTAGTTTGGATTTTTGTGTAAATCCTTTGAACAACATGCAAAACTATCAGAAGAATTTGTGTTGTAAGGATTTTTTTTTGTTGCATTATGAGCTCAAACTGATATGTGCCCACCTGCCCTGCAGGAGTGATCGAGCGCTGGGAGCTGATCCAGGCCCAGTCCAACTCACAGCAGAGTCTGAGAGAAGACCTGTTGTTATGGCAACAGCTCACCTCTGACCTGGTGGCTATGGAGGCGTGGCTTAACCAGACAGAGGAGGAGCTGGCAGAGCTGAGGGGAAGAAACTTAAGTGCAGATATACACACCATTGAGCAGAGAATCCGAAAACTGAAGGTATGTATACGTGTGTGTGTGTGTGTGTGTGTGTTAAAGTAAACTTTGTCATCTCAGCTGTACACATGTATACAGTGAGACGAGACAGTGTGGCTCCGGATTTTACAAAGTACAAAAAAGGCACATAGAATACACATATACAAATAAACTATAAATACAAAATTAAAAACTACAAAGTATAAAGGGTCATTTTTAACATGCAGTAGTAAAGTAGAGAACAAAAAGAATACTAGAATGTAACTGTGTGCTTTATATGTGCAAATGATCAGCAGCAGTTCAATATTAATATACTGTCAGTCTTTTAAAATGCAAGTACAATAGAGACCATATTCAAGTACAGTATATATGAGTGTGTGTTATATATGTATGTATGTTGTGATTCACTGTACAGTTAATGTTTACTGTAGACACTTTGCAGCATGTGTGCACTGCAGAGTGTGTTTGTAATATGATACACACTTCCTTGCCTCTCTGAGTAGGAGAGGTGGTGCCTGGCACTGATGTCAGCTTCCCAGAAATAAACTAGTCTAAAAGCAGAACTGACCTACATACACACACCCCTCTTAGTTTGTGAGGGTCACCAGGGTTATCGCATATACCCTCATATACCCTCAAAGACCCTCTATTTCAACTCAGTTTAAATACTCTAGGAGCATAAAGACACATCAGTGACTGAATATGTGGTCTAGTTTCTTTTTTTACAGACATACACACAATTCATGATACTAGTATGATACCAGTAACTATACAAACTAGACTATAAGCAGTTTAGGGAAATCAATAATTTGCAATATTGTGGAGAGTTTTTGATGTTTTCGTTATTTAAAACTACTGGAACTGGTTCAGTAACGCTCAGTATATCTAGGGCACTTTCCATTTGCATGGAAACAAAGGTGTAAATCCTTTTCACACTGAGAATTTTACAGACGAAAAAGAACAACAAAAAACAAAAGGCGTGCTCTGAAAATGTACACATTGACTCCAAAGCAGCCTTTCACATCAGAGCTCATAGTTGAGTCTAAGCTGAGGTCCTTGGAGTCAGCGACCTTGTTTAGAACCGTGTGAGGGGACTGAAGTCAGCGTCCTACTGCAGAGCAGTCAAAATGTAACTGAATCATTGAGCTGGTTAACAAGAAGCTAACTTTGGAAAATGATACCTTAGTTGTTGTCACTGCTTAGTTGTTGTCAGTTTTTCTCCTTTTTGTCTTCTTTGTAAAAAACATTCTGAAAACGCTTCATGATGACTAAACATTAAACAAATATTAAGAATATTTAGGAAATACTGTGTCTGATGGTGTTTCCCCATGTAGCTACTGGCTGACTCACTCACTGGAAGACTCACTGGTGTGTGTGTGTGTGTAAATGAGTTTTAGATAATGGATCAGAGCTTAAAATGCTCATGTTTACAAAATGAAAATTTCTTATTCACCTTTCTAAACTTTTGTCACCAGGAGCTGCAGAAGGCAGTAGATGCCCAGAAATCCAAAGTCCTGTCCATCAACTTGAGCAGCGTCCGGCTCCTCAACTCAGACTCCGAGGAGAGCAGGGAGCTCAGAGAGAGGCTGAAGGAGATGAACTCGCGCTGGGATCGCCTGGGCAAGGCTCTGCAGCAGTGGAGAGGAGCGCTTCAGGAGGCGCTTATGCAGTGCCAGGTGTGTCAATCAAAAGACATAAGTAAAAATTAAACAAGTTATCTAAAAGTAAAAATCATAAATGAAAAGAAACTTTTACCTTCTTGAACTCAAGAGTTTCCAGTCATTCAACCATATGCCATTCAAACTGGCGTGTTTATTGTTGTAACTTTTTTAACTCCCTGCTTTACACACCATGTTTATCCCTGCAGGACTTCCATGAGCTGAGTCACGGTCTTCTACTCTGGCTGGAGAACATCGACCGCAGAAGGAATGAAATCATCCCCATCTCGGTGGGACTGGACCGCCACACACTCAGAGCCCATTACAGAGCATTACAGGTACCTCTTTCAAATTCAGCGGCTCAAAACAATTCGCTTTTCTTTACAGCTCATCATGTAAACTCAGTGAAACCTCAGTGCAAGTGAATCAAATTACAGTGATGCCTTAGTTTACCCAGTTCACCCAGGAGGTTGAGTTTAACACAATACATTTTATGTCGTGTCATAATGTAAATTTCCTACTTGTGGGACTGATTTTATCTTATTTGATGTCATGTAGGCTTTTATTGGCTTTTCAACCGTATACACAGTACACAGTGAAATGAAACTACTCCAGGACCATGGAGCAACACAAGAACAGAAATTGAACATCACAAGACCACAAGTGCAGACAGGACAAAAGAGAGTGTGAGAAAAAAAAACACAAGAGCAACTAAACAACCAGACCAGACAAAAAGACGACATTTAGTGCAGTCGACAATAGCTACAGTACTACTCTGAACGCATACACTATTATGACAGATACTGTATGTAGTACTGAGCTCTCATTTAGCGGTTTCCTGCACCTGCCTGTCTGCAGAAAATCCAGCTGGAGCTGAAGGATTCTGAGAAGAGAGTGAACGTCCTGCAGGAGCTCTCAGTGCAGCTGCTGGTTCAGGCTCAGGGCAGCGAGTGCCTTGAGGCCCAGGAGAGGGTGCACGTCATCGGGAACCGTCTCCGTCTGCTCCTCAAGGCCGTCGCCTCTGACCTGCAGATGCTGAAGAAGGAGCTCCAGGCCTCTGGAGATGCACAGGTCAGTCTTTTCAGGACATTCACCTGTAATGGTGACCTTTCTCAGTTCATACCTTATTTCACTGAAGTCCAAAGTGAAGCTTGTCCAACAGAAGAGTATTGTTCATTGTTCCATATACAGATATGGAATTTTTTGAGCAGAATGAAAAACTGATCGTAAGAACCATACGTACCAGCTGATAATAGTTCACACTATATTCTGGATATGAGGTGTGGCAAGTAATTAAATGTAAAAGTATGGTCACAGATTTGATTTTACATTAATTGCACATTACATTTACAATATTTTGCGGAAATAATACCCAAAATAATAAAACAGACCCTGGGAATATTACTCTAGGTGGCCAATCAGCTCCATCAGCAGTTAATGACTCGTGATTGGAAACCAGATTTGAGGTTCAGAATTAAGGATCCATTGTCCCAAATATCCTTTATAATATATTGATTTATTAAATAATTTAATATTTTTAATTGTATCTTTTTTTACGTTGTTTGCGTAAAGACAATTAGATTTTGAGGCTGTGCAGTACAGAGACACTGCTGTATACAATAAGCACTTTTCTTTCCACACATGGAAATTCTTAATCTAAACGTAAAGACTATTATTATGCTTAATCAAACCTCTCTTCTTCTCAGGACCTGTCAGTCTGGTCTGCTGTAGATGATGTCGATACATCTGGATCTGCCAGTCCTGTATCTGTGGTCAACGTGCCTGTTCACCATCATTCGGTAATGAACCTCTTCTCCGTTTAAATTGACTGGTTGTGGCATGCAGTATCCGTCCGTAGCCTGTTGTGGACACTGTACCGCTAGAGTGGAGTTCATTTGACTTTTTTGACCAGGATCTTACCTGAGAAATGTAGTTTCTCATGCGTGTGCAGTGTATATGAGAATATATGAGAATAGAAAAGTCACAGTCTGCACCGCTTACAGAGCATGATAGTTTTGTCTTTGTTTGTCCCTGAGAAATACTTTGGTTTATGTACAAGAAATACTGGCTTTCCACCTCAGACGTGGTGACCTTAATATAAACCCGCATTCCTAGCAGAAAAGGGCGTCTGCTCTGGAAAGCCAGGTTTCTTGCATTAAGCTAAATCCTTTTTGTCATCCTGCCCGAATTATTTTGCTGCTGCCTTTTGCCTTCATTGTTATCAATGATTGATGGCCTGGCTATATGTCTCTGCTTGTGACCACAAGCTTTGTCTTTATTTGCTTGGACTGAAACATTCTTTCTTTGTTTTACCCCTCCCTCCCTTTTGCTCATTGCACAACAGCTACGGGGCAAATGTATTGTGTCTGAAGCAGGATCCTCAGCCAGCCTCCCGCACCTCAGGTACCTCTCTACTGGACTCTAGATGGGTGGTGGGGGGATGATGGACTGATGTTGGGATGCCAGAGCTACAAAAACTGATGGAGACCTTCACAGTTTCAGTGTAATTTCCTTTACACTGGGAGCCAGGAAGGGTCCTTTCTGTGTAAATGGAGTTTAATGGTTCTTTATCGTTCATTCCCGTGAGACTACAGTGCTCAGGTACCAATAACCAACAGATCCCTGGATTTGATATGTTAATGGAGCAAAAACCTTAAGCAGCTGCTGCCCTCTGGTGGCAGAGGCCCTTTTAGCTCCATCATCTCTATCCTACAACCCTCAAGAAATAGATATCTCACTTTTCAATGTTCAATTTGTTTTGTAATTTGTCATTCTGCTGCTTTCATTGTTTTTGCAGCTTGGCACAATGCTTTGAGTCATCCTTCATTTCTCTTTGCACAAGGAAAATCCCTCATTACATACAATCAGCAACTGTATGCAGTCTGCATTTACAAAAAATCACTTTAGAAAGTGATTTTTTGTCCCTCAAATCACTTTAGAAAGAAATATACAGAGTCTCATAGCCTCATACTGACCTTTTGATCTCTCAGAGTTGTATGCAAACGTTTGGGTGCATGTCAAATTACATGTTTTGATTTTCCACATGAAAATAAATACACATCCTCTACAGAGCACACATTTTAATGTACATGTACTGTAACAAATTTAACATACTGGCAAACATGCATATTAAAAATATGTCCTGCACAAAACTCAACAAGTACACTGAAGTGCAGCAAAACCAATGCAACAAAGGTAATTGGACCAGAAGTGTTCAAACTTTTGCAAATGACTGTAATTGGGTTAAATTAGCAAAATATCCAGGAATTACTGATGTATGTAATTACTCTAGAATTACTTACATTTAAACATTTCTGCGAGACAGTTAACTTCTGATATATTAGACACTCTAATTAAATAATGCCGAGTCCCCTGGCCTCCCTGCAGCAGTCTGAAGGCAGAAGAACATGATGTTCTTTTCACTGGTGCTTTAACTCTGGGAGAGTTGTTAGCGTTACACAGTCTGGCTGGAACCAGCCATGACACTGAACCCTCACGTAGCGGACACAGTGCAGCCCCCGCATCTGCCTCGCCTCAGAGCGAAATTAGACCCGAGTCTTTGGTGAAAAAAGACAGAACTGATGCTTGGTAAACCACACTTCAGTTCCCCACTTGTAACTGTGTAACTTGATCAGTTTCTGAATAACAGGGCTTAAGATTTAATACGTGAACAGTAAACCAAGGGTTTGATCTGATTAGGGTTGTGTGTTTTTTTTCACTCAGGTCACCAGGGGGTTCTGCCTGCGCTTCCTCTCGCTCTGGTTCGGCCGGGCCTCGCGATGGCGCTGCTGCCGGGCGCTGCCAGCCCTTCCTGCTGCGAGTGCTCCGGGCCGCTCTGCCCCTTCAGCTCCTGCTGCTGCTCATTGTGGGCCTGGCCTGTCTGGTGCCCATGACTGAGGAGGACTACAGCTGCGCCCACGCCAACAACTTCGCCCGCTCCTTCCACCCCATGCTTCGTTACACCAACGGCCCTCCGCCCATATGAGCCGCCCATCACCTTCCCTTTCAGACTTTCTTCAGGATCTAGCAAAGTATTCAGCTGACTACAATGACTGTTAGCCAAAGTTGATTTATTCTTGTACAGTTAAATACCGCTGCTATTTTTATTTTATTACTATTATTAAATTATTAATTGCAATCAAAATGTAATGAGGGCCTCCTAAAGGCACGTTTGACGTGTAGGACAAAATACAGAAGCCCAAGTATTACTTCTCCCATCCCTCATGAATCAGGGGACGATGAAGAGTGAATCTGATGTAAGCTACAGCACTGACTGACTGTCATTTGAAGGTACTGCACTTATACCGTCCAAAAAATTGCTTTATTTTTTTCATTTTAAAGTTTTATTTAAGACAGAAAAAGCTCTATTAAAAACCCCACTTAAAGTGATTTTTTGGGGGAAAAATATTTGTATGGAAATTAGATGTTTGAATTTTTTTACCTTTATTTCATGGCATGCGGTCAATGCATTATGTTTTTGAAACACGCCAATCACTGACAGTGTTGCTGGCCTATACGAGTGTTTTTAGGAAACTATTACTGACTGAGTAGCCCACTAGGTTTAAAATGTTGGGGGGGAAAAACATGAATTATGAAATTGTCAGTTCTTATTTATGTATGTACAGTTTGCTAATGCTGACAGTAAAAAAAAAAAAAGTCTTTCCATTTAATATATACTAAATATTATCCTGAGTCTGTTTTTTCTTCCAGGTGTGAGCCAGTGAGCCACTGTGTTTAAGAACTCATTTGTCTTTATAAAATATTAGGGTTCATCATTTCCATCACTTCCTTTTGGTAACAGGGTTATGAATTAATCCGTGTAGATTATACAAATGAGCGAGCAACAGAGGAACACCATGTGTTGGAGCTGATGAAGGCAGTATACTCATCATCAGAGATAACTTACCTTAGTGAGTGAATGTATTTACATGATGGGAAGAGTTGATCTGCACATCAATGCTGCAACCATTAGTGCCAGAAAATAAAAACCAAAATGAATATGTGGTGTAGCTTAAGGCATACGTACCTTTAGAATTGCTTTAGAGAACACAACACTGAGGGAAGGGCAATATATAGGACAACTTTACAAGCAGTTTGAGTTCACATTTGTCAGCTGGTACAGCAGTAAACCAGTGAGATAAAGCAAGCACTGTGACATTGCAATAAAAGTAGCACACTGTCCCATACAGTCATTACATTAGTTTTCTCTGTGAATCTTGGCTGCTCTAAATCTGGACAAGAGTGAATTTGCTCCTTCTCTATATCCGAGCCACTAGAATTATTGAAATTTGTAATTTTTTTCACTGTACAGTTTTTTAGTCTTTAAGTAATATATATTCAACCTGCAGATGCATTTCTACATTCTGCTAGTCCAGCAGGACTAGCACAGTCATGCCACAGGAGATATGAGAAGTTTAATTTAGCCTCCACTCATCTTTCTGGCTGTGGGGGGAGCACATAACCTTAGCAAATGTTTCCACGTTGCGAGGAGACAAAGAACTGGCCTAGTAGGATGCACTAAGAGGAGATGAAGCCCACACATCTGCACTGATCTACTTCCAGCATAACTCACCAGCTGAAAGGCTTGGAGGACACATCCACAAACATCTCAGCGCTGATGCCATTGACCTGATCACTTTTTAACAGTCCAGACCTAAAAGACTCCATCTTAACCATATAGTGTTCACAGTATGTGGAGCTGGATCCACCGGGGCCAGATCCACAGTCATGGATTCAGGGTCCATGGCTTCGATCAGGGCGTGTTGGATTTGGCAGTAAAACCCCACGCAGTGTGGTGAGGCTGCTGCTGCTGCGGTTGGTGGAAGGGGGCGCCCTCTCATCTATTACCCTGTTACGTGGCACGCTGTGGGATGGGATGTGTTGTGCATCCAGCATCTCCAGCAGCAGATCATACAGTGGAACTTTGTTCTTGCACTTCACGTTGTACAAGTGCTCTATCCCTCTGTTGCTTCATGGGGGCACAGAGATACAAATGTCAACTGGCGAAACTAAAATATGCTGTGAAATACCTGTTCTACAAGCGTGAAAAAATAAATACTTTCTCTGTTTTGCTTTCAAAGGACAATTCAAGCAGTTTTTTTCTTGAATTACTTTTTTAAAAATCAATAATCTATATTCACGCATACACACACTGACAAGACACTTCATTAGGACCACCCTCCTGATATATACACTCATTGTTCGCCTGTTTCTCTGTGTCAATGGGCAGATCTTATTTGGATCATTCTCAGCACAGCAGTGACAATGACATGATAATGGCACATTAGTCTGTGTGTGTATGTGTGTTGCACATACATGACTAACATCAGTGCTGCTGCAGTTTTTTTTTAAGTACTGCCATATGAACACGTTGCCATAACATTTCGTAACACTTTAAACAAATAAGGAGCTTTTTAACAGCAGTTTTCCCTTTAACACAGTCACACAGCTGCAGTTAAAATATTTCTGTAAATCTCAACTTAATCATTAATGCAATCAAATCAAATATAAAACCAAAGCTATTTGTTACTGCAGGGCATTTTAAATGGACAAATGGACGCCTGACCCCCACGAAAACCAGCCGCTCGCATTACTACAGTGAAAGCATATATATATATATATACACATACATACACACTCCACTTAATATATAGATAATATATAGGATATAGATACATTTTGTAGTCCACCTGCTTCTCTGCATCATTTTTGCCCATTTTACTCTGTTCATTAATGGTAGAATATTGGGTGAAAGTCCAAAAAAGACAAGTGTGTTCTCTTATTTAAATTTTCCATAGAATTAAACATGGATTGATAAACTTGGCCAGGGACACGCAAACCTTTGAATTATGAGTGTGTCTTCTCCGTTGTCTTACCTCATGTGTCTGACGTGAGACAGTAACAGGAGAAGCTTAGCCTGCCGCCGGCACTGGAGCTGCATCGAGACACCTGACTGCTTGATACTGTGAATGAGAGCGTCAGTGATGTTGTCCAGCATGCACTGCACCATGAAGCTGTCCCCCAGGGCCTGACCGGGGGTGGTGAGGCTGGAAAACGTACCTGAATACCCAGAGAGAGAGAGAGAGAGAGAGAGGGGGAGAGAGAGAGAGAGCGAGAGAGAGAGGGAGCGAGAGAGAGACAGGGAGAGAGAGAGACAGAGGGACAGAGAGAGGGAGCGAGAGAGAGAGGGAGACAGGGAAAGAGAGAGAGAGAGAGAGAGACAGAGAAAGGGAGGGAGAGAGAGAGAGAAAGAGAGAGAGAGAGAGGGAGGGAGGGAGAGAGAGACAGAGAGAGAGAGGGAGGGAGGGAGGGAGAGAGAGACAGAGAGAGAGAGGGAGGGAGAGAGAGAGAGAGAGAGAGACGGAAGGAGGGAGAGAGAGACAGAGAGATATTGAGATTAGTTGTGGTGGTTGAATGACTGCAGGTGAAGCTCCTTGCAAGCACAGCTCAAAAAGCTGATCATGGTTAAAGATTAGGGTTGTGCAAAAAATTTTGGTCAGCACACATTAAGACCTTCAGCTGAAAAACTCCCTCTGAGCTCCATAGCAGAGAGCAACACCAAGTAGTTCTTTGCAGGTAGATCTTTTGTGTGGTTTTTTTTGCAGTTAACTCCCTGCTCTGCTGTTGAAGCACTCACCAGAATTCAGCAGTATGATGGCTTTGAGACACACAAACTCCTCCGATCTCAGTTTAAGGGTGCGGAAGAGGCCCACTGTGGCCAGAAGCATGTCGAATATCTCCACCATGCCCTCCACACAGTCCCCTTCACTTCTACAAGGCAAAAGGCACAGCTTTAATGCAGCAGCCAAACATATAGCACATATGTTAAAACTGTTTTAATAGCATTTAAAAATGTAGTTCAAGTTTGCCATTTTTCTCCAAAAAAATAATTGACCAAAGCCCCATAATGCCAAATGCTAGACATCTGTTTCCCTTGCTGTGATGTTAGCACTCATCAGGTGCCCAAGGGGCCCATACAATGGAAAACATTATGTAGTACGTAAAGTAAAGTAAAGTGAAGTGAAATGGCCCCTTATAGTCACACATGAACACACTACAGCACAGCACACAGTGTGAACAGTGTGAAGTTTTTCTCTGTATTTAACGCAAGTGAAGCAGGGGGCTGCCACCAACGAGGGGCGTCCGGGGAGAAGTGTGTGGAGACGGTACCTTGCTCGAGGAAACGTCAGTGATAACACTAGCATTGTTGGGATTCAAAAAACACAACCTTCTGATTGCAGGGCCACCAGCCTAGTGGTTTGAGCATTGCCCCTGCCATCAGAAACCATGTTAAACTTTCAAAATGTACATTTACTACCCATTCCTAAGAGTCCGTACAAGAAAATTAAGCTGCAAAATCAGCTTGTTTGAAATGAATTGTTTTTGTGATGTCACGACAACCAGCTTGTTTATATGTGACCATCTGTTTGGCCTCCAG
>JBBPCX010000160.1:3251773-3296009 GCA_037974365.1 Hydrocynus forskahlii
CACACACACACACACACACACACACACACACACACACACACACACACACACACACACACACACACACACACAAATCAAGCAATGGCTAAACACATGAAGGAGAAATCTAGAACCAAACCTGGCTTCGCCTTACCAGCCAACAAAATTTTAAACTAAATTAAAAAAAAGTAATCTTGACAATTTTTACTACTTACTAGTTTGTTTGCATGTATTCTATTGTTAACTAGTGTTTCACATCAGTCGTAAAGGTATATGAAACCAACATAAGCTTTAATGACAACTGAAATACATACATGGACATTTATTAAGGTTCATTATAAGGATCAGTTGCAACAAAGGCTGTTTTTGTGTCTTTTCACTTCAGCAGGTTTCAGGAAAACTGATGGCCTGCTGGAATTAGCTTTTATAAACGCCTATGCAAGTAAATTACCAGTTGTTGTGAAAGGCTTATGAAGGTGTTGTGCATTCTTATGAACGTTAATAATGTCAACCAGACACCTACACCATCGGTTCCACCACAGCAATTTGATCAGGTTTCAATGTGATGACACCACATCACTGATTTAAAAAAAAAAAAAGACATGCTAGGTAAACTTTTAATGATTGACTTGGTAAGGTCACGCTAAAACCATGAATCTGATGATTTTAAAAATGATCATCACTAATCTCTCTGTATAGGCAAGGCACCATTTAATGGCAGAATTTGCTGGGGGCAAAATTAAGGAAACTCCAGGAGGTCAGAATAAGACCTTTTACATACATCTTCAAAACTCTGCCCTTCTCGTGAACTGCTGCACATGGAAAGTTTGTGTGTAAGTGCAGTTATGATAATGGTTCTACATCACTACACAATGAGGCAGGGAAATCCCCCTCATGCGGCACCCCAACACAAACTGTAAAATGTTCCAAATATCAACAGTTCAAAATGACATTCACTCCAAAAATAAAAGGATATAATCAGAAGTTTCCACAGACAGTCTTTCTTACTCAAGGCCCTTTGATTCCAGTAACAGACTCTGTTCTGGTTCTCTTTGTGAATTACTGCACACACCTGTTTAAAAATCCTGAAGCCCACTTCCAAGTGTTTCAGTGACAACTTGACATCTACTCAGATTCCCAAATATTTGTACAAAGTCACATGCTCAATCAGGGCACGATTCCTGGAGCACATATTGTTTTTGCTGATTTTCTGTGAGTTCAGATCACATGATCAGTTTCCCTCTTCTTTCTACAGTTCAAGGTCCCATTCAAATTTAGGTCCTTCTGAAAAATTATCATCAAGGAATAAATAAATAATTACCATAATTTAATCACTACATAAAGTCAAGAAGAGGTCAAGTGAGAGAGAACATCACTACAACAGTCAAGAAATTTCAGTTTATTTTCAGTTTTGATTTCCATTTTCAGAAACGATGCCAAGTAACAACAGAGGCAGAGACAAGCTTAGTAAACAGGTTTTTTGTGCAAAAAACCCAGATTTTGGAAATTTGCTCATCACAGATAACAATGATGATAATCACCCATACTGTTAAAGTGCTTGATCATATATAATAAACCACAAGCAACATGCTGCACCACACAAATAAGCAGAAGCCCAATAGAGCTTTTCCAGTGAATGGTGCAGTACCTCATGGTAGCATTATGAAAACCAGTCCAGAAACTCCACTGCTGTATGTGGGGTGGAAGCATGAACATTACTTTTTCACTGCATAATCTTCTAACATTATATTAAAACAACAATGACAGTTACCCAACTCTGAACCATAAGCAATTATTTCTTGAGCAAAGCAAGGTCCGTTTTTTAATTCCTTTCATGAGTTTCAGATTCTGTGTATCTCAGTTCCATTTTTCCCCCCCTCCGAGCTCTGAGGCTGATGTTTAGCAGATGCTGCTGTTCATGAATGAAAGTCAAGGTTTGACCCACAAACAAATTTGTTGTTCCCATTCAAAACGGCTGTCCTGGCACCCCTGCAGCTTGGAAATGAAAATGGGATATAGCAAAAACATCACACTACCTCATGAAACTGATGGACAATTTCACAATATTTAGTTTTGTGACATCTGATAAGTTGAAATGGAGAAAAAGCCAATACCATTACATTTAAAAAAATAAATGGTAAGTAAAATTATTTTCTTGACACTCTGCACTGTGCTATATTCAATTAAAAAGGTCTAACTATGACCTTTTTGTAATGAAACCTACAGTCGGTCTGTGTTCTACAAGTACCAATATCTAGGATTGTGACAAAGCGATAATGATAAATATTAGCATATTGGAACACCACTCAAAACCCCACCGTTCAGAGGAAAAGCGTAATAACTGATGCTTCAAGTAAACATTTGCCACAGCAAAGCAGTTGCTCTGTTATAGACTTTTTAAACAAGGTAATTTTGTTCATGCAACAATAATGAAAACTTTCTATCCCTCCCATGTTAATGTTTATCAAGTGCAACTTCCAGGTCCCTCTGACCACACTGTCAAAACATAGCTTCTGTAAACTCATGTGTACAACATGTAGAGAACAACACAGTATATGTGGTCAAAGGGCATCCATGCATTAAAGTATACAGAATATGAGTCTCAGGCCTGTTCAACACCTCCCTCGGTTTCATAAACAGATCATTTCAAGAATCTTTCATAACAAAGATGGCACAGCTCAGATTGGTTTAAGCTGCTGAAACGAGTTGCAGGTCCCTATGAACAAAGTCTAATGTATTTTAACATTCACACACTTGGCAGAAACATTTTTGCCTTACAATCTGGCTTTGTTCTGATGTGTACCAGCCACAGGACTAAGTGTTACAATGCTTGCAAAGTAGCAACTATGGGTGAAATAACAATTAACTCACATTAGTGCAGCCTGTAATTCATTATTAGACTAAGTTATGATAAACATTTCATTTATCTCTCATCTCTCTTCTTGGTCTAAGCTTCTTTTTGAAGTATTAACGACTTTATCTATGCGTGTGGTGAACTTTGTCTCTGAGAACATTCCTACTGTTCTTTGGGTGGACAGAAGAACTGAACGATGGCATATTTGCCGCTGGTCATCCAGTCTGGTTCCTGAGAAGTGAGCTTCTCCCCCTGGCCTGGCTGTAAGCCTACCTGGACGTTAGCCTTCAGCGTCCTGAGGCTGCACAGAGGGGCGGGATGGAAGCCCCTCAGGGCTTGGCCAAAGGGAACAGTGTGTTCCCAGTCCCTATCACCCGTCAGCTTACGGTAATTTAGGTCTCCCTTGAACAGAATGAGATCCGAACCCTGCAGAGAGGAGTGAAGATCTGCTGCATCACTCGACATGTCACAGTACTCATGAGGTAACGTCCAGAACTGATGGTCATGGTACGACCACACGCCCTCCTTTATTAAACGCTTCCATTGGCCACCACAAGCGGACATGTGCCTGTGATTGGCTGCCATGGTCTGCATTATAGTCCAATCAAAATCCTTCTTGGTGACGTCAGAGACAAACCATGGGAAGGACTTGCCATGGAACCGCACTTCTTTGGCCAGGCCCACAGAAACGATAAACTCAGCGAGTACCAGGTCAGTGAAAAGCTCAAACCCAGCGTTGTCTAGAATGATGTCCACTCTAGCTCCTCTCTTCTCTGTTCCTCCAGAACCCTGCAGATCCATTAAAGCTGACCACACCTTGTTGGAGTCATCCACCAGGATGAAACGCTGGAGACCAGCCAGAGAATCAAGGGGGCTGGTCTTCTGCGAGTTGTCCTGACCAGCTGAGATGGACAAGTCACACTTGTTCCCCCACAAAGATACCTGTTAGAACATCCCACAACACACCTGATCACCAGACAGTCAAGAAACACCGTCAGTGGTGATCTTTACCCTGCAGAAAGCAAACTGAACAGCTTGCTCAAAGTCTATCATATTAATGATGGGATAACATTTCTTAAAATAGATTCACAACTTTGCCGGACATCCATATTAAAAAGAACATACCTTTTTACCCCTGGAGGTCTGTTAATGACATTTATGTGAGTTTATATAACTAATACAGCCATAATTAATTTTGAAATACCTACTTTTCAACCACTTTTTCTCCTATTTTCACATATGTAAATGAGCTCTGCACCAATTGTCTGCCCTGTATTGTCTCTCATTCACAAAACAGTCAATACTGAAACACTTTGGCTAAACTGCTATACGCTGAAATGACAAATAAATGCAAATTACTTGGTTTACAGGACATTAATAAAGTGAATTTGAAAACAGACTGTTTTTGCAGCTTAGTTTCCATGTATGAAAATATTATATGAGCCTTTAATGCATAAACCATTCTCTTAGCTTACATGTAAAAAATATACAAGCTTACAACCCACCAAACAAACATTTTTAATTATAACTGTCTCTCAAAGAAGGACATTTTTGTTATCTGTTTATTTAAAGAATTTGTCATAGGGATGAACGGTTGGACTTATTTACTTAAGTACTAATGAAGTATCTTTATTAAAGCCTACATACAGCTCATAAGACTTGTTGCAACCCTAAAACCTTTCAGGCATGCCTGTTTAAAAGCATGCATTTCTAATTATATCATGTCCCTTTTAGACTGCAAGTGCTGCACCAACACTAAACAGGCCTTTAATGCCCTGGAAACTAGAAAAAGGGCATTCAGATCATCTTTGAACGGAGTCATTGCCTTCTGTACAGTTTGTGGCTTTATTTATTGATTGACTGCAGCTGTTTCTCTTAAATATGACTGTGCGGTGAAAAGAAAATACAACAGTCAGTTTTAATCTGGCAGACTTGAATGACAGAAGGGACACTAAAGTAAACAGCCGTAAATTTGGTACTTCAAGTGAATATAGAGAAGCACGTGGAGAAGCATACTGACCTGCAGAAACTTGAGAAAGTGGTCAAAGAGCTGTTTCTCACTGGGGTTATCCAAACTCATGAGGAGCTCTCGGAGGAACATACTGAGAGTTATTGCCGCTTGCTGAGACTCAAAGAAGCTTTGGGTCTTTCCCTCCTTAAATACGTCGAAGTCACCAATTAGAGGACTTTTGCGATGCAAGAAGAAATAAAAAGGAGAAGCTATAATTCATAAACGGAAATGTAAACTGAGACAGGAACAAGCTCAGAAACCATTCACTTCCATGCATGACAGCTGAATTACAGGTGGGCAATATATTATAACCGTAATATATTTATGCTTTTCTTGGGCTACACTGATCGACTGTATGTTTCATTAAAAAGAGATTTTGAAAAGGCTTTCAAATGTTATTGTTTTATATTTCTTTTTCCAGACTATTTTTGCAGCACTGGTCCACTGTGTCTGTTAAAAGTTGTCAAACTTCTATTGAGTATTGTGAATACATTTTCAGTATTTTAAAAGAATACTGTACTGTGCACAAATCAGACATCAGTATTTCATACCTTGCATTTTTAGTCAAAATGGCCATTACTAGAGATGCCACAGTTATGAAGCAAAAGCTACACATGTAAATAGCTAGCTAAACTTCCCTGTTCACTGTAATTGAAATAAATGAAAGGGTATTTCCTTAATTTTGCACAGTATTTTTTTTCCCATTTTGCCCACCCTTAATGTGTTTGGTCAGATTCAGTGAGAGGTTTAGGTCTAATACAGGTATGAGTTGTGAGGTTTTTCTTACTTTAACCGTAAGGCCTCCTGGATCCTCCTGTACATGTAGCACTCCACATAGAGCCATGGTGACTTGAACCAGCTGACAGGCTGCTTGTCCTCCATCAGGCCCTGCTGCCTCTGCAGGTACTCGTTCCAGGCAGCTGTATCCTCTGCATCATCGGTCAAAGGCAACACAGGTTTGTCCGTCTGCAGCTCATTCCTCAGTTTAGACAGGAAGGAAATCGCCCTTTTCTCTGCATCAACTCCTTCCTGCCAATGCGAAAAACACAGATCAAATCAAATGTGGTGGAGAGCGTAACACTCCCCTCAGACTTCTAGTAGTTTACTTTATGGCCAACTTGACAGGCACCTATTATCTTGTCTTGCACTGAAAGTCTTGGTTTTGAAAGAGATTATTCATTCAAAAATTTACACTTAAGGTACACGGTAATTCAAAGGGTCAGAATCACTTAAAGACCACCAGACACAACATGATGCACATGCAAAAAACACAGCCATGTTATGTTCCTGAATACTGTCTCAGTTACTGTATTTTCATAGACTGACTATATATCTGTTACTGATCATTTGCACATATATGAAGCACACAATCACATTCCAGTACTGTTCGCTTTCTACTTGGCTGCTGATGCAACATTTGCCCAATTATTTGGATGTTAAGAATTACCTCTCACTGAACTGCACATTTATATTTATGGTTTAAAGACGGTTTATTTTTATGTGTATTCTGTGTGTCTTTTTGTACCGTCTCGTATCACTGTCTATAGCTATATAGCTGAGATGACAGAGTTTACTTTGGCTTTGATAAGGTTGTGGATGTTCTACCACAGTTAGCTCTGACCTTGCAATGCAACTGGCAGAGAGAATCCGAATCATTATTGAAACTTTGTTTGATAGTGGAGGAAACTGATTGCTTCATGATACTCCATTATTGCCATTATCTCCCAGTAACGACACTCCAGACGATCTTACTCACCTGTTAGCCATCAAACCCAACCAGACATTAAAGAAGAGCAAAGATTAGTCTGGTCTGAATCCACAGAAGAACTACTGAAGCAAAAATTGACCTAAAAGTACTGCATAATCTTATTCAAAATTCCATTACACTTTTAACATTTTGGGATGATTAAGTGATAAAAATACTGTAATTCTCTCTCAACAGTCATTTGGAACTGTTTGATACACTTATTTTCAAGAAAACTGATTATATTTTATTGAAAACATTAGTTCCAAACTTTTGAACAGTGGTCAAAGTTGAGGTAAACTTCTTGTCACATATATACAGTGAGACAAGATGGCATCACTCCAGATTTTACAAACATTTTACAGTACAAAAAGACACTCAGAGTACACATACAAAAATAAAACCATAATTATAAACTCTAAACTAGCAGTAAAAATGTGCAGATCCTTTGCACAAGTTGAACCAGTTGTGTAACGTGTAGTTAAACGTGATTCAACACATCTTAAGCCTTGAGCTCAGGCCTTCACTTTACCTCCCCATGTTCCTCAAAGAAGTTGTTTTTATTTCGATGAATAGTGTCAATAACTTTGGTCAGGATTGTTGGCAGCCTGTCCCTCACTGTCAAATATGCAAAGGATCTGGAGCAAAAGAAAAAGTAAGACATATTAGAGGCAAAAAATTGCTACTGATTGATAAGATGCTTGTATGAGACAGAAGAAAAATGAGTAGTACAACTCAGCACCAAACAGAATAATCAGGGCTCAAATATTCATTGGCATATACTGACTGACTGAATGAGACACACACGCGCACACACACACACACACACACACACGTACCATTCATTCAATATTTTAAACCTATTCAGTGAATGAATCCACATCTTACAGAATCACAGGCACCAACAAGAGTGTCATATTGAAGGGCTCATATAACAGAAAACCAAACTACTTTTTTTAACAACTGTAAAAATGTAGTCAAAACTGTAAATCATACTATTCACTTCCCAGTCCATGCAGTCAAAGTACAGCCAAAAAAAAGCCTGTTTCAAATTCACTGTTTGTGATGTCACAAAAAGCCAACATACATATATCCACTTACACTATGGACAAAGGTATCGGGACACCTGACCATTCCATCAACAGGGACTTTAATGCCATTGCATTCCAATACATAGACTTCAATATGGAGCTGGTCCCACTTTGCAGCTGTAACAGCTTCATCTCTTCTTGGAAGGCTTTCCACAAGATTTGAGTTTCTGTGGGAATTTGTGTCCATTCATTATGTAGAGCATTTATGAGGTCAGACACTGATGTTGGACAAGAAGGCCTGGCCTGCAATCTCCAATCCAGTTCATCACAAAGGTGCAGGATGGGGTTGAGGTCAGGGCTCTGTGTGGGCCAGTCAAGTTCTTCCACATCGAACTCATCCAGCCATGTCTTTATGGAGCTCGCTTTGTGCACTGGGACACAGTCATGCTGGAATAGAAAAGGTTCTTCCCCAAACTGTGTCCACAAAGTTGGAAGCATGGCGTTGTCTAAAATGTCTTTATCTGCTAAGATTACCCTTCACCCTGAAAACCTGGTGTCCCAATACTTTTGTCCATTTAGTGTATTTTGTCTCCAGCCTTGCCAAGTCACACAAAAGGCTGTTTTTCCCCCTGTAACGGCAGGAATTTTACCGCGCTCCAATCGTATTTAAGACTCAAGATCAGAGAGAGGTTAAAAGTCAAACAAAGTCTATTGCATTGCTAGCAATGGAGCCATCCCCCTAGTAAGTTTTTTAAAGTCTGTCCCAGAGTTGGGTGTATTTTTATCTGTGCAAGTTGCTTGCACAATCAGACCAAACATTTTAATACTAACTAGCCTATCACTCCATAAACTCTAGACCTATCCCTCACATCCATTCTTGACATAAATGTATTATCCCACCCCCTCTTTGTATTAAAATAGAGGTGCTGGAAATGTATGTGAATCATATTTAAAGCAATGAAAATAAACCTTACTTGATCTGTGTTTCTTTCTGATCAAATGGAAATTTGAATTAAACCAGGCTGCCGATGCCAGGCCAAAAATGTGTTCACCCAATCCAATGCCAAAATGAATATCGCTGTGCTATTACTTTATTACTCATCTGCCACTATTAGCAGCAGCTCATTCTGCAAGACTGACATTACATTAAAACAGAGAGATTATGAGGATTATGTGCTGAGAAGCTGCTAGAAGAAGAGGCAGAAATCAGGATCTGATGTTTGATTCTCTTGTCTGGTGCAGAACACATGAGGTAGATGTGAAAACGCTGTGTTTTAGAAGGCATGATTCAGTCTAGACTGTTTTTAAAACACAATATAATACAGACAATCAACTGGTCATTTACATACATCAAATGAAGACAAAGTAATTGAAACAGTGTGTTTAATTCTAAAGAGATAATGGGTGATTTGATAATAGTGAAGTAGAATAAAACTGATTATAACATACATAAAAGCACATAAATGTTACAAATCACTGGGTGGTGGGGGTTAAAAGATAAGAAAAATGAGGGATATCGGCCCTTTAAACTAACCTGACTGTAACCATTGAGTCGCTGTATCAGAACATCACTAATTGAACTGTTTTTTCTGAGAAGGTTGTTGCCGCTTAAAGTAAAAGTCCTTAAAGATTTCTGAATATTTTTCAGGAGTAATCATGCTTCAGTCATGCCAACTGGTGTGTGCGCTTCTCCATCTCTGGAGGAACTGAAGAACCAAAGCCATGTTCTCCAAAAGAGGAACCCAAGCATCTCTCTCTCTCTCTCTTTGCTGGGATCATTACTACCCCCACCCAAAAAAGGACACTTTAATTTTATTTACTTTTAAATTTACTAATGCCTTTGTACGGAAAACTATCCAGGTAGCAAACTGTCTCATCACCATGTAACCCCTAATATATACACAAATACAAATCGCTATATTGCTGTAGAAGAAAGCTGAGAAATTTAGCACAACGTGATCATTTTCATAACACACATACCTGCAAAGCTTTGGTCTTGGTGTTACTCCACCAGCTGATTTCTAACATTAATCAAACATACACTATATGGACAAAAGTATTGGGACACGTGGCCATTACACCAACAGGGATTTTAGTGACCACTGCGCTCAAATCAATAGACTTTAATATGGAGCAGGTCCCCCTTTGCAGCTGTGACAGCTTCCACTCTTCTTGGAAGGCTTTTGACAAGATTTTGGAGTTTCTGTGGGAATTTGAGCCCATTCATTCTGTAGAGCATTTAGGTGGTCAGACACTGATCTTGGATGAGAAGGCCTGGCTCACAATCTCCTTCCAGTTCATCCCAAAGGTGTTGGATGGGGTTGAGGTTAGGGCTCTGTGTGGGCCTGTCAAGTTCTTCATGGCACTGGGGCACAATCATGCTAGAATAGAAAAGGTTCCCAAAATGTGTCCACGAAGTTGGAAGCATGGCGTTGTCCAAAATATCTCGGTATGCTAAAGCGTTAAGATTATTGCCCTGGTGTCCCTAAACTTTTGTCCACACTGTGTGTATAACGAGCAACACTGCACCAGAGCTAGCATGTTAGCAAGCTAAGTGGCTAAAACAAGCAGCCACAGCTCGAAACAGGCCTGTTTTTATAGCTTTTTCTAGGCGTTTTGTACAAATACACAGCAGAAAAATAAAAAGAAACATATAATGTCATAATGACACATATAAAACCCAACATACCCCTCAAATTTGGCTGACAGGGACTGAGGAGTGTTAACATGCTCTGCCTCCATCTTCACCGGGGGGGAGGAACTGCAACCAAACTTTAATTAAACAACATGAGTAACACAGCGGACGAAAGGTCCACATTTGTGTTCAGCTGACTCTAAAGCGTAACATTAGGGAAGAAACTGAAAAAAAAAATTAAAAGATGAAATATTAAACTTCATTTGACGTTACTGGTTTGTTTTTATTTCTTAAAAGTCTCTATGTGGTGCGGCATTATGGTCAACAGCGCCCCTCTGTGGTCGTGTGGGTGAATTGCAGAAACATCACTGTGATACTGGAGTAAATATTCTCTTTTTTACACTGGCTCAATAATTAAATTTCATTGTACTTGGAATTCATTTCGAGCGTAAAATAGTGTAAAGTGTCCACTGAGCACACCACAGCACAGCACACAGAGTGAACAACACAGACAGTTGGTGGCCTAGTGCTTAGGGAGTTGCTCCTGCGATCAGAAATTTGTGGGTTTGAATCTCAGGACAGCTAGCGGCCACCCTAAGGTTCCCTTGAGCAAGGTACCATTCCCACACACTGCTTCCCGGGCACCCCCTGTTGGTGGCAGCCTACTGCTTCACATGGTGAATGGGTTAAATGCAGAGAAAGAATTTCACACCGTGTGCTGTAAGGAGCTACTTTGCTTTATCATAAAGCAGTTTCCTCTGGGATCCATAAAGTTTTCTGTTTCTGAAGCTGTTCTCTGCATTTTAACCCCTTCAACCAAGTGAAGCAGTGGGCTGCCAGGAATGCAGCATCCAGGGAGCAGTGTATGGGGACGGTACCTTGCTCAAGGGTGCCTCGATGGTGCTACTGGCAGTCCTGGGATTTAAACCCACAACCTTCCGATTGTAGGGGCAACTCCCTAACCACCAGCTGCCCCAGCTGTAAATGGCTCTTGCATGTTGGCATAGCGCCTGCAGAATTTTCATGTCTGATCATTGTAAAATCAGATCCAAAAATGTTTTACACATGAAGCCCGGATATTTCGGTGGGTGTTGTCAAGGAAACACAGCTCTCCAGTTAGCATGTCACATGTAGCATCTCTTTTTCATTCTTCATGTCAGCGAGGACTGCAAAGCTGTAGGGTGTCCCGTTTCTCAAAGAATGCTTAAAGGGGCCCTTACTCATTCTGCCCTTAGCAGGCCACATTAGCCCTTTCTCAAACTGCACACTCTGTGTGTGTGTGTGTGTATGCTGCATTCTTGTATGTTTTTTATGCAGACTATATATGTATATATATATATATATATATATATATAAATAGAAAGACCATGTGGTCAGAAAGTGCTCTTTGTTTGTTCAGATATCTGTCATGCTGGTTATTGCTGTTTCAGTTGTTTGCTTACGGGTTGATGATACCATAGGATAGTATGTTTTAACCACAAGAGCACAATATTTTGAATATATTGTATTTTTGAATATAATATATTTGTAATATTACTAACAGTTTGTTTAACATTTATATACAGCACAAGATATTACTGAGCACAAGAATGTATTAAAATGTACTAAAACCACACTGAACGGAACAGATCGCCAAAAACATTTAGCCATATTTTAAAAAAGACCCACTGTGCACAAAGATCTCTTAGGTCCTCCACTAAACTGCTTCTTGTCCCAAGATCATAAACAAATTCTGCAGCCCTCCAGGCTCTGGGATGATCTTCCCTTTCATATGAGGTCTTCTCCATCCTTTGAGTTTTTAAAATCTCTTTAAAGTCTTATTTCTTTTCTGCTGCATTCAAATGTAAGTAACAGATTAGGGTTTTTTTTATTATTGTTTACTTTTTATCTTTTTACTTTGTACAGCATCATCTGTTGTTTTTAAATATGGTTAATATATAAATTGACCTTCTGTATTCTCCAGCCATGGCTTGCCACTTTTACAGCGAAGATTACTGTCTGAATCTGGTTTTAGTGACTGGAAACATCTCACAGAGTGCATAGCAGAGCATGAAAATAGTGAAAATCATAGAAAGGCAGACCTACATTAGACTAGCATCAAAAGAATAGACTCTGCAAGCTTTGATACAGCATACTTTATCTCTCATAATTAAAAAAAATCTCTAGTCGTCATAAAAGGCATTTTTCCGTAGAAATACAGGAACTGTTCTGTACCTAAACTGCACTGCGATAGCATGGAACTTGTAGCACACTTTGATTTTCCAGTGTATCTTTAACCCAGTATTAGTGTTTCTGACAGGTCAGCAGCGCAATTCTCCCCGGACAGTTTGTAACGCAAAAAGACACGTCCATGGAGTCGAACTACTGGAAAGTTTTCCTGTCCGCTGCTTTTGAAATTGTGGCCTTTTATTATTTATAATCTTGTTTGAGTTTTTAAAGTTTTTCTTCACTTTCTTTAGCCGTGTGATGAAATCCTAACCAAGCTAACCTGTTAGCAATGTCCTGGATCACCTTCGCATTTCTCACAGACTTAAAGATAAATTTGTTGGCGTCACAGAAAACTCCCACTGAAATTTATCCAAGGCCCAAGCAGATAGTAGTGCTTGTTCTTTGTCAACATCCCAGTTGTTAGTTTGCATCTTTATTGTTGTTGTTTTTAGCGCAGACGGTAAAATTTTGTATTATTTGTATAGTGTGCTGGTTATACTATGCTGTTGGGTATAGCTTTATTCTATTGATTTTTGCTGCTCTTACTTTTTGTACTGTCCACTTTCTACCATAACAATGTAAATTTCACACTTGTGGGACTGGTAACGGCCTCTTTCCATGTTGGGATGGCGACATTTCGACCAATCAGAAAGCAGTGATGCATTCGTCTTGGCTGCGGCCCACTTTAGTGCTGCTGTCGAGCAGCTCAGGTTCAGCTCGGGTACGGGTCATTTTATTTGCAATGGAAAAACATTTCTTTGCAGTACAGCACCATTCCCTGTGCCAGCGGAAAAGTGGCCATAACTTTACTCGTTGAAACTTCAAGACGTTGAAGTTGACATGTGCAACACTAGTAATGTTTTGTGTACTCTAAATAATTTTGTGTAGGTAGAAGAATTCCGCTACCTAGGGGCCCCCAGCCTCCTTAATCCGGCCCTGGTCCTGCCGTCCTCATTTGCACGTGCCTGCGAGGACCACAAGGCCAGCACTTGAGAAGTTTGTTAATTAGTGAATGATGAATGTTGTAGGCAGAAACTGTGCCTAGTGTGTGGTCTCCAGGACTGGAACTGGGAACCCCTGCTGTGGAGTGTCCTATTTCTCACTTTAGCTTTCAAAGGGATGCTTATGAGGCGGCGAGGACCACATCAGTGCAGACTCAGCAGCAGCCTTTTACCCAGATACAGGCGAGGACCAGTGAGGGATGGGGGGATGGGTTTGGTTTACGACCTTTTTTATTAATTTACTTTGTCACTGACCTGCATTATGCTTGTAATCTGAATCAAGTTTTATAGTATGGTCTGCTAAAATCACACTCTTATTGCCGGAAATTACTGACTGTCGGCCAAGTAATGTGAACCAAATAGTGCTGCGGGTCCTAAACCGGTCCTGAAGTACCCCCTCTCCCTGATCCCAACACACCTGACCCAACGAATCAGTTAATTACTCAGCTTTTCTTGAGCTCAGGTGGGTGTGTAAAAAAAGTGCAGGGAAGGGGGAGTCCGGTTTGGGCACCACTAAAATTGGGTACAAGGTTCTTCTGAATTAATTGTGCACTGCACTGGGCTCAGAACCTCCCGTTGTACCCAATTCATTCAGAAGAACCTTCAGAGGCACTACCTCAGCAAGATAAAACATCCCACCGTGGGTTTCCACTGCAGACTTATGAACACGACCTGCCTTCATACACTACCAGATTTTCTACATGTGCATGTTATTCACTTATTTACTAACAATACACTCGGTATTCCTGAACTTTCAGTATATTACCTTTATTAGTAAGAAAATCATATGTCTTATCAATCATATATCAGTACTGACATATTGTGTAATATTCAGTTGAATAGCTCATAAACTAGTAGAAATCATTGTACTTTTAACAAAAGATTTTAAAAAGTCGCAATGAATCCATGTTATGACAGTCAAAATTACAGGGATTTGTTTGTTTAATTATATTTTAGGAGATTTGTTCATTTCGCTTTTTGATTACTCTCGATTCTCAAATCGCCTGTTAAAATATACCAGCTGGACTACAAACAGTGCACAGTTTTATGTGAGTTCTTAATGGTGAATGTTTAGGTCACTGAAAACAGACTTTCGGAAAACTTGTTGCTGATGTGTAGCCAGGAAAAATCTCCTTTGATTCAAGATTCAAGATTCTTTATTTGTCACATACACAGTTAAACAAGTACAACCTGTAGTCAAATGAGCCCCTGACACATCTTTGAGACTGTGCAATATAGTTACAATAAATTAAAGAGAAAATTAAAGGCTAAAACTAAGTAATATAAGTATATAAGCCACCTAATTAAATAATGACTGTAATTCTAATTATAACGTGGATCACCAGACGGGTGTTAGATATTTAACAAGCTATTAAGTGGCAGTCAGTGGAATGAAACGAGGGCATTTAAATATGTAACATGCACTGTCCATGTTCATTTATAGTTGTTCACTCATCAGCTCTGTATTAACATCTGATTTCCAGCCTGCAGAGGATGGGTGACTGTTTTTGTCATAATCTCATATTTTACTCTCCATATTTTCCACATTGAAAATAGCAAACTGCAGTCCTGCTGGTTTGTGCTGCTGCTAGAGAATGGATAGACTGTTTTCCTCCCATTTCCAGAGAGAAAAAGTGGAGAACTGAAGAAAGCATTCTTGTGTGTTTTGGTGACAAGCCTTACAGAACATTGGCAAAAAATCGGACACTTCAGTATGTATTTTGAATGATAATTAGGTTTTTCTATTTAAATAAAACAATTTGTGTTGTTTAACTGTACATTTTGTATATTTTAGGAACCTTTCTTAACTTATGGATTAAAATATGAATAGAACCTTTCAAAAAACAGCCATTTAACAACCATTTAAAATGCATTTAACAGTCAGTTTAATGCTCTCTTCTAATATGAAACACTGAATTTAACAGTAGTCTTTGAGAGTTTAGGAAAATAACAAAAATATGAAAATTAAATATTAAACATTTGACTTCTTCTGTAAAGGTTGTCCCTCTTTAAGAACAGCAGAGCTTGGTTAGATCAGATGTTCAAAGTTTAAGCTTTTGCTGCTAATATTTAACTTGTAATTTTATTTTGTTATAAAACCTCCACATGCTCAAGTCAATAGAGTCCACTTAAAATGTGTCACAGTGTTTTTAAATGTTTACATGCATCTGTAGGTTATAGGTTCAGTGTATTCCAGACAGAGTCTTCATTAACATGCTGGAGTGGTGGCATGGCGGGCCAGTTAGCCCTTTTGGGTTCGGCCTTTGATCTCGTTGAGTAGATGACGCAAGCCTTACGAGTGTTTCCTCTGTGTTTGCGTCACAGAAAGAGTGCTCCCTGGATTCACAGTCTATCTTACAGACCAGTGAGTGTGTAAACCACTGATTACATTGTATTGATTTTAGAAGGACTAAATCAGTGGTTTCTCCTAATTGTTCTAACTGCAGCCTTGTTTCTTCCTAACAATAATCTCTGATTTAATCTTAAACATTTCCTTTCCCAAACTGTGGTTTGTGGACTTAAGTGTGGAACAGTGTCACCTCCTTAAAGTCACAGCCATTGAATGCCTGGTCCACACATACTAGGAGGTTTTCCCCCTTCGTTCATAAAATAAAGTCTCGTCCACACAAATACTTTGTAAAAAAATATCTCCATCCACATGAAAATGCAAAGACATGCTATTAAACTTTCTCAAGATCATGAAAACTAATAGATGGCAGTGTAACACCGACTGTAAAGCCATGTTGGCCCAAAGAAAGTTTTTAATTGGTTTAAGTGGACTAGCAAGGGTCTCAAAACTGGTCAGTTCTACCAATATATTTAGTAAAGGGGTGGACTACAACAGAGATCAGAGCCAGCAGAGGAGCAGAAGTTTCATGCAACCACTGGGGCACAGCCTATGAAACTGAATGGTGACACTAATTGTACACAATATGTCCAAAAGTACCCAGACAGACCATCTAATTAGGGATTTCAGCTACTTTAAGGTACCCGATTGCCAAGCCAAGCTGAGAGCAGTGGATCTGCGTTCTCTGGAGTGATGGATCTCAATCCACTACCTATGGGATGGGCTGGAATGGAGTTTGTAATCCAGAACTAATTATCCATCATTACACAAATAGGGCCAGTGTAGATTAAGACATAGACTCTAGTTTCAGACTAACTTTCAGTGCCAATGTGAATTTCCACGGGGAATTCTTATTCGTAATCTGGATGTAGGACAATTCTTCATGATGTATAACAATTTTTCATAATTCTTCAGAATTTTGTTGTAGGCTAATTGACAGATGAATATTTATATATTGTGCTACCTAGGTTTGATACTTCCAAAAAATAAAAGGAAAAACAGATTATAACAGATTGTTAAACGGTGATCTAAATTCTTATGTTCATTTTTTTAATTTGTGATAATGATTTAAATCATACTGCTTTAGGCATATAAGACCTAGAGATCAGTGTTTTCTGTCTTCAGCCATGACCTTCCATGATGTACTTTCCTACTGCATCATGGACCCAATAACGGACAAGATGTGTAGACAACCATGCCTCACCAAAATATCAGGTTTGTTTGTTTCTGAGTAGCAAAATATAGTAAAACATTAGGGCTGCACAATGAATCATTAACCATTATTGTGATATGACATCGCTTCAATATGCAAATGGGCTTTTAACAAAAAACAAAAAAAACAACAAGTATTTTGACAGAGGGACCCATCACAGCTCACAGAGTGTTACTGGGAGCTTTCAAGACTTAAGGTATTCATGTAACCAAACAAAAGTAACATTATTTTGGTCAGTCCTTTACCAAGGCGTATCTGAGGAGCCTATAATTCTATAGTTTCATTCTGTTTCATTTTTTCCATGTCTGTGTGATTTGTGTACCAAAAACATTATTCATCCTTACATGACCATTTCCATCCTCTCCTTATCCCTTAGAATGAATCTGTTCTGTCACTGTGGCTTTAAGACTGATATATGTAAATGATCTCGTTTCTGATTGGCTGCCCTGTTGCAGCTCAGAAGGTAGCACAGGGCTGAACACTCCTTCAGCACTGATGAGTTCATTAATAATTAATTAATTATATATGTAATGTTAATGTGAATGTAAATATGTAAATGTGTTCCATGACATCACAAAACCTGTGATTTAAAAACAGGCTTTAGTTTTCATAAAAGGACTGAATGAATGGGAGAGTGAATGTACATTTTGGAACTTCAACAACATTTACATGCGTCAGACCTTTTTTTAATAGGAGAAAAGTGATGCTATGGGCCCTTTAATATATCGATAGCCATTGCAATATGTAGCAGTATAATTACAACACTAAGGTTTTGTCCACATTGTGCAGCCCTCTAAACAATCGCAGTCTTTCGCTCTTGTGCTGGATTTGAGCAGTTTCTTACATGTTTCCTGCCTATTCTGGCAGGCATGGTTTCCCTTAAGCTCACATCCTGCTTCAGAAAGCTGCTGCTTAAATGCCTTGGGGAGAACATGCTTTTTATTAAGAGTTAGTTAAGGAGCATATGGGACAAAAGATAGATCCGTCCAAATAATTCCAAATTTTTCTTACTGCCCAAAATACATTCTCAACACACAAGCTTAAGCCATTCAGACAAAAATGGATCATGATAGTGTATGAAGTATACTGAAATATTGTGTATAACCTATAAAACTTATAATTATAACAATAATAGTAATAATAATAATAATAATAATAATAATAATAATAATAATAACACTGTAACAAAAGCATTAAAAATAAAACCCAGTATTATATCACATTGACTAAATGACATCTGCCAAATACACCCAGGTTGTTAACCGTTAGGCCCATTTTTGTGTAAAGATACAGAAAAGACCACCAACAACTAAACTGGAGCAATGTTAGGAATGTCACCTGACTGACAACCGGGCAGAATTTATGGTGTTTTTTTTTAACAAGCCCTGGAGCTATTCACACTTCCCCCCATTTCATCACAGGCGAAAGAGGGGGACAAATGAAACGGTAGAGAGAGAAAAAAACAGTAGAGATCTGAAACGAAACCCGTTAAAGCAGAGATGATCTCTTTCCTGGCCACTGTTGTGTGTTTACGGTTCAACGGACGAACTGAGAGGAATCCCACAAACCGCGTCAACCGAAATGCAAATCAGCTTCGGCTTTCTGGCACGACACGGCGCTTCTCTGCGCTTTGTGGAGCGTTAAGAGGAGGAGGAGGAGGAGGTGGGGTGGGTGGTAAAAGTGACCCCACCTCGGGGCAAACCAACCCCCCTTCCTCCTCCTTATACGCCCCGGTCTCTGAGAAAAACGAAGCTTCATAATCCAATTCCGAGTTCCACCTTAAATATTACTGAACCGACCTGTGCTTTCTGGCGCCAACCAGCCAATCAGGAGACGCCTGCCGCGCGTTTTAAGGTGGAGCGGCCAGTTCAGCTGAACAGGAACGGTAGATTAAACAAAACAAACATTAACGGACCGTTTGACCGCCCCTCCTCCTCATCCTCCTCCTCATCCTCCTCCTCCTCCTCCTCTTCTCTCCTCTTTCCCCCCTCCTCCCCTTTCCCCTCCGTTACGGAGTGAATCATGGCGAACGTGACCCTTCCCTCTCAGAACACCGAGCGCTCCTAACGCCGCCGCGGGAGGTTTCCGTTGTTCCAGCCGCCCGTTAGAGGAGGAGGAGGAGGAGAAGGAGGAGAGAGGAGGGGGTGGGCGACTCAGTCCCAGCAGGCAGGCTGCCGTTTTTTGAAGTCCCTTCAGCCCTTCAGCCCTTCAGTCATGTGATTTGTAACGTAACCCGACCGGAAAACACCGACAACCACCGTCGCCAATGCTGCGCTTTAGAGGAGCAGAGCAGCTGCGCGCGCCACGGACACGGAGCCCGGTCACAACAACAACAACAACAACAACAAACAACACGGGAGAGTCCGCCTAGTGAGGTACGGGTGTTCTTTATTTTTTCCAAAACGTCGCCGCGAACTTCAACGCGTCCAGTCTCCGTCTCAATTTACGCAAAGTTTGATCGTTTCGTTCGGTGGCCACCCACCGCTCTCCAAACCACCTCCACCCCTCCTCCGTGGCTATATGTGTGTGTGTCCGCGCGCGTGTGTATAGTAGAATGTGTGGCACCGTTTATTATGTTTTTTCCCACTTCGTGTCCTTGTCTCAGCTCAGACTGGCGGCGTGTTTGGCCCACTCGGGACATGGCCACTCTGAGCAGCAGCAACAGCAGCAGAAGACCACGCGTTAACCTTAAACCGCCCATTCGGGTTTCGCTTCTGACGCGTCTGTGCAGCAGCGCGGAGGGGGAAAAAGCGCCTCTCTGCGGAAGTGGGCTCTCTCTCTGCGGGAGATCTCTCCTCTCCACGTGTCTCAGCCGGGGGCGGCGCTTCCTTACTACCCCAGCACTTCAACATCCTCGGAGCTGTGTGTGTGTGTTTTAAGGTGGTTATTTGGGGGCTGAAACCTCCCTCAGCTACTTGAATATCAGACATTGTAATGGTTAGATTTCAGCACTTTAACGATTCTTTATTTGTTACATCAGGAACATTTCAGAGCATTTAACCTTTTAGATTTCTTTGTCACATACATAATTATACAAGTATAACATGTAGTACAATTTGTAGGTGGGACCTGCTGTCTCCCTCAACTACTTAAATATCAGGACGTTGGAATGGTTAGATTTCAGCACTTTCATGATTCTTTATTTGTTGCATCAGGGACATTTCAGAGCATTTAACTCTTTAGATTTAGGCCCTTTCAAGATTCTTTGTCACATACATGATTATAAGTACAACATGTAGCATAATTTGTATTTGGGAGCTGCTAATTTGTATTTGGGAGCCCACTCAACTACGTAAATACCAGGGCACTGGGCTGATTACAGTGAGACACTTTGAAGATCCTTTATTTGTCACATACATAGTTATACAACATGTGAAATGTGTATTTAGGAGCTGCTACCTCCCTGAAAAACTTAAATATCAGGGTATTAATAAAACGTTTTTCTCATATTATCTTATTAGAGTAGTTAGATTTGGGATTCTTTATTTGTCACATACACAGTTTGTCAAGTACAACATGTATAGTGAATTGAGCATTTGGGGGCTTCAGCTACTTAAATAGTACAAAATGTTGTATAATGTGTATTTGGGAGCTACTAACTCCTTCAACTACTTAAATATCAAGGCATTCTAATGGTTAGATTCCAACTAAAACGAATATTACGAATAATGTTAATGAGGAGAGAAATGTGCTAATTCACCCAATTCTGTTTGCTCAGACCACATTCATGTAGCCCTGGGCTACTAACCCCCTCAGCTACTTCAATATCAGGGCATTTGAATGGTTAGATTTATGCACTTTCAAGCTGTGAGCTTATTCAAGATTATTTGTCACATACATATTTATACAAGTACAACATGTAGTGGAACGTGCCCCATAAGACAAAAAAGTGCAAAAATGTTGTCAAATAAGATTAAATAAAGAAAAAGTTGAAAGGCTATGCTAAGGAGTAGTAAAAAAGAATATTGCAACTAAAACAAATATTATTGATGAGGAGAGAAATTTAAATTTACTGTTCACCCAGTTCCATTCTCTCAGACCGCATTTGTTTAGTCTTTCGTTGATGGGGTTTGTGCTTTTAATGGGTTTTCAGCTGATCATATTTTGATCATAATCTGCCTTTTAGTTCTCAGTTATGCTTATTGCAGGTCTGTGATGATGGACCGCTCTTGGAAAGGATGCAATGCCATAGAGGAACCACTTTTGGTTCCCTGGAGAACCTTGTTTGAAAAAGGTTAGTGAGTGTGAGGGACCTTTTGAAAGAACTGTGACATAGCATAAAGGTTATGTACTCTTTTAAGTACTCCTTTCTTAGAATATTTACATTACAGTTCTAGGTAAAGTACTAATTTAAGGATGTTTCCTAGAACCTTTATGTTATGGGAAGGAACTTTAAAAAGATTCATCACACTCTTCTCACATCTCGTTCACTCTAAACAGCCACCCACTGAAATGTTCCTTACAGAGTCTTTCTTTGAACCTTTACATTATTACATTACAGGTGTGGTTACCCAAAGAACCACCCACTGAAAGGTTCTTTAGGGAACCAAAAGCGGTTCTTCTGTGGCATTGTACAAAGGAGCCTTTTTGTCATGCTTATTATTAAGAGAATTTCAGTTCCTGTGCTAATAGATACACAGCACTTTATCCCACACCCACACCATGTGGGAAAACAGTGCTGCACTTTCCATTGTTTTGCATTGCACTGTTCTCTTTAATGTCTTAAAACTATAATCACAATCATTGCAGAAAGCTGTGGCATGATGGGCTGCATGGCAAATAAGATTTAAGCTTTCTTGTGATTTTATGTCACAAAACAGTGCCGAAAAGATGTCATAGGTGTCTTAAAACTATTAACTGACCACTCTAGGCACTAGAACCTTATGAGATCCCCATACTGTCTGCACCTAGTGTGCAGCAGACTTTTTGTGTTGATCAAAAAAGTAAGTATTTCTCTTCCTGAGAATGAGTTGTTAACACTTTAAAAGTTCTGGAAAGTGACTGTGGTGAATAATCGTCATTAGGATTTGACATTGAGCTTCCAGCCACTGTTGTTATTTGATTTCCAAAGAAAATGTTAGTCACCAGCCAGCATTTTTATCAGCCAAAGTTTTCTGCTTTAATTTTATGGAATCGTGCAATTATTTGATCTTAGGTGACGATATAGGAAGATAAATGATATGTCCTTGATTGGTTTTGGGAAAAGGGACACTAATGGAGTGCAGTCAGGTTTAGTCTCTCTGTGTATCAGCCCCTTTCTTCAGGTGAAAGGTTCTGACATGGGCTGGTGATTTTTCCCTTTGATGACTCATTGTGCCCTGTAGGTGCTGCTTGTACTATGAAGTATTGCTGCTGTTTTAAAATAAAGTCAGTATTGGATATTTTGGACCTCGCTCTTTCACTTGACTGTTTTTACTCTCACTCAACTTATTTAGGTATTTCATGGTGGTTACTTTGGCTCCCTCTGGGCATCAGTAGTTGAGTAATTGACTCAAATGTCAATCACTTTTCCATTTTGCTTTTGTGTCCAGATTGTCTTTGTGTGTACTTAGACAGCTCTTTTATGACCAGATGAAAGTGCAAACTGACATGTAAAAGAAAGGCACAAGGCATGTTGTTTTTATGACCCTTATGGTGTGTTTATACTCAAACACGGAGACGCCTGACGTTGCCGTCTCACACAAATGTCTGCCTACGGGTGGACGCGTTGCGCAGAATGTATGTGACACTATTTCCATTCTCAAGTCCTGCGGCAAAGAGACAATAGCTTGTGGAATGTCGTGTGCAACACCAATTATGTGACGTGCAAAACTGCAGGTCCATGTCGACCTTAGGGTCAGGACATGGCCAGAGGAGAACGACCAGAGTGGCCACTGACGTTGTTGCTGTGCTACTATTAGGAAGCCTCACATGTCAAATGGTCAATTCAGAGCAGTTTAAAGGTCAGACATTGACCTGCTTGTTGAGATCCGGTGTCGCATTGACAGTTGAGTAGTGGTCAGGATTTCTGCATTGAAATGCTATTTTTTCGACAGTTAAACAAAACCCAGATTAAGCCTATGGACTGTCCTTGGCAGTTCTATCTCCCTCGAGTTCACAATGAAATCTGCCTACTCTGTTTTTTTTGTGGAATTAAAGGCCTAATTAAGCTGGATTAGTTTTATCAGAGGAGATTTGGTAAAGTCATTTGTAAGTTCATTGCCTGGCCGGTTCAGACAGGATAAAGGATCTTTAGAACTTTCTCAAAATGATCCCAGATAACCAGGCTTGAAATGTCATAACCTGGGGGTTAATATCAGTCTTAAGATTTAGATTAAATGGGACCAAAAACTTAATTTTCACTGATTGCCAGTCTGAATAGCGTAAGGTTAGCTGAAATGGACTGGGCTCATCCATCTGATCAGATTCTGCCCAACAATAGAGAACTTGCATGGACCTGAGAGAAATATTTTAAAGATTTAAGTTTCTTTGTCGTTTTAGTTAGGCCAGTACAAAAAAAGCGTGGCCTACAGTAGCCCTGTGTTGAACTTGAAGGTAAATAAATATAATGTTGTGCATTTTAGATGTTAGCCTTGTCTTCTGTTTGCCAAAAATATTACCCAGTTTAGTCATTACATCGCCATGAGGATGATTGGACCAGTGCTGCTATTACAGAGGGATCTCAGATCTTTTGGCATATTATAGAAGGCATTTCTCTCCTGAATGATTGCTTAGCAGACTTGTAAAAACTAGACATTTATACTTAGTTGTTACTCAGATTGTAGCACCTCCCCAGGCAGAACTAATCAGGCTTCAGAGGGACTTAAGAGGATGGAGCATGTTAAGTTATGTTGATTTGGCGCAAAAGAAGAGAGCTTTGCAATGGGTCAGGGTTCATTCCACTCATGGTTTGGACTTAACTGAAAAAGAGAATTGATTCCAATGCGGTGGAGATGATACAGGACTAGAGGTTACAGTCCAACATCCCCCACTCCCCTCTGAAGTTCTCATTCCTGGACTCAGAATTTTATCTATACAAGATGTGAGTGGTAGACTGGATGGAGTCATGATGGAACATTGCTGTAGCATCAGAGTTCCGATCTTGGAGGACCAGAGTTGAGGACAGTTTGGTGATTTCCCTGTTTAAACCCTTCTACTAAACCTGCAAGTTGACTGATGAGTTAAATAAAGTGTATGAGAGCAGGCAAACGGCCAAACCGTGCTGGACTTTGACCCTCCAGGACCAGAACAGATGACCCTACAAATCAATATGAGATTATAGAAGAAAGTCAGCTTGACTGTGAATATCCTTTGGAAGCCAGGAAACGGAGGGTGTGGGCATATCAGTGTACATGAATGTAAATGTTCACAAACACACACGTCTTCCAGGATATTCCCTCATAATGAGATTAGTAGAAAAATAAACAAAAGACCAATACAAGGTCTAGAATACCTGAATTATTATCTCTGTCTGATAAAATGACCAAAGGGGTTGATTTAAGTAAAAGTACACATCACAAAGCTGTCTGATCCCCCTGAAACTGCACTCAGTCATAGAACAGCTCAGTGTTAGTGTGTGGATGTGCCCCACAGCTAGAATTCAGGTCTGAGCAGCAGCTGTGAGCGATTCACAGTGCGCTTAGCAATGCTGCATAACCAGTACCCTTGAAAAAGTGCCTTCAGTTTTCCAGATTGGTGCGATAGGAGGCCAGCCAGAAGAAAATAGTGGGCAAAATAGAGAAGGCAAAAGCTGACTGATGATCTTTTTCTTCTCTGTTGAGAAAAGCAGAAGATCATGCAAGATTTAACAGTTTGTAGACCCATTTGGGTTTTTCATTTCAGTCACGAAAACAACAAAAACTCCAAATTCCCCTCAGCTAATTATAGCGAGAGCATCGACTCTCACCCCTCCCCGGTTCTCCCCACCCCATTCCCTCGTATCCCCTCGAGAAAACCGGTCAGGGGGAGTTCCGGCTGCTCCAGTGCATGGGTCAATACAAAAAGCCCCATCCCGTTTTCCCGTGTAGAGCAAACATCCTGATGTACAGCTGTCTCAGCACGGCCTGAGCTCAGACAAAAATACTTACCGTCCGATTTGTTGTTAATTACTAATATTAGAGTCTCAGCGTTTATATTTGAATTTGAACACAATCTTTAGTTTTATATATGGTGAATCCTGCAGAAATGGGCCACTAGGCAAAGTGGGATGAATAAGCTTCATGCTGTTTTACTCTTTGAGTGACAGGAACCAGTAACCTATCATGAGTGATGACTACAAGGATTAGTACATTAGTATTCAGCATTAGTTTTCACTGGCCTGGCATCGCCATTGTGGGTGTGCCATCTGTTTCCACCATAAACATTGTGAGTTGATCTACAAAATAGTTTTGTCTGTAAGGACATGTGTAGAGGGGAGTCTAGGGAGTCAGAATACTAGGTTTTAAGTCATGTTGCACTTTTGTAGATGCTAGATTGCACAACATTTATCCATTTGGCTTGTGATCCTATTCAGAGGTGAATGTGGCATTAAGTATCTTGCCTAAGAATTCTTAATGGTGGAGCTTGAGGTGCTCGCCTAGGCGAGGATTGAACCCCACTCTGCTGCAGGGGTGTTACCCACTATGTTATGCCAAATGCATAAAATGACCCTCTTAAGTCACTGGGGCATATTATAATCTTTTTAATACTGTATTTTTAAGAGATAGCATGTTGTGTATGATCACCTACAACAGTAAAGTCACTGACAGGTTAAGTGAATAACATTGATTATTGTTACAATGGCACCTGTCAAGGGGGTGGGAAATATTAGACAGCAAATGTACAGTGAGTTTTTCTTGAAATGGAAGTGTTAGAAATAGGACAGTTGAACAAGTGTAAGGATCTGAGAGACTTTGTCAGACTGTGATGGCTGGATGACTGGATCTGAGCATCTCCAAAATGGCAGGTCTTGTGGGGGTGTTCCTGTTATGCAGTGGTCAGTACCCACCAAAAGTGGTCCAAGGAAGGATAACCAGTGAACTGACATCAGGGTCATTGATACCTAAGGCTGATTAATGCATGTCCAGAGCGAAAGCTAGCGTGTCTTTTCCAATCCAACAGAAGAGCTACAAATTGCTGTAAAGGTTAATGCTGGCTCAGATAGAAAGATGTCAGAACACATCACAGCTTGCTGCGTATAGGACTGCATATACACAGACTGTTCAGAGTACCCATGCCGACCCCTGTTCACTGCCGAAAGTGCTTACAGTGGACACTTAAACATCGGAACTGCAGCATGAAGCGATGGTGCAGTAAATCATGTATTCTTTTACATAATGTGGATTTCTGGGTATATGTGCGTCACTTACCTGGGGTAGCACCAGAATGCACTATGGGAAGAAGGCAAGCAATAATGCACCCTGCCACTTCAAACATTTTTCAGGAACGGTTTGAGTAAGCTTATCTGTGCATATGGAAAATAGATACAGTTGATTAAGTTAAGAAAACAGAACCATCAAAGTAAAACATAGTTAAGGAAGGGGCGAGATGGAACAGTTTGATCAGTTTGTGGAACACGTAATGGGAGGACAGAGGACGATGAAAGACGAATATGAAATATATCTAATATAGAAGAATACAGAGAGCACACTGAGTCAGAGAGGAAACCTCAAACGTGGTTCTTGTCCAGATCACAGAACATGAAGTCGCTAGTATTTGCTGTGAGGCAAATCCCATTAAAACAACATCTTTTTTTTTTTTACCAGATGGACGGTTCCACTTTTAACTATAACATCCAAATACAAACTGTTCAGTACAGTTTGAACACATTTACATTTGTCTTGTGACACACAAAAGCCTTATGTTTATTTCTTTTGTGGGGGTCCCATGAAACATCTACCAAAAAGTATCCCACTTGAATTCACCCTGTAAGTCAATCACCAAGAATGTAAAACCGTTTGTATTTGGCTGTTTGAATATACTTGTTGTGTCTGCCGAACTGTTTGTCTACTCAAAAGGCCGTCTGTAATGCTAACCCCCCTTCATTTGGTTCTTTGTGGTCTGCAGTAGACAGGAAGCTGACTGTCATCTCTACCCCCCTCTGTGTAGGTGGAAGTATGGAGCTGGCCAACCATGGTCTTATCCTCCTGCAGCAGCTCAACGCTCAGAGGGAGTTTGGCTTCCTGTGTGACTGCACAGTTGCTATTGGTGACGTCTTTTTTAAAGCACACAAAGCTGTGCTGGCTGCCTTCTCCAACTACTTCAGAATGTTATTTATTCACCAGGACAGGTAACTGAACACACGGTTGAGTTCTTGTTACTGAAAAGCCAACTAGAAAATGTGTATGGAAGTGTAGATGGAATAAACTCTTAACACTGAAAAGGTGAATTGGTTCTTCAGCTTAGTTTCTGTAGTTTTTAAATTTCTGTAGAAGCTCAAGCCTTAGGTGCAGCAAACACCTGGCTCTTGAAGGCCATAATTACTCGGATCAGGTGTGTTGGATTAAATTTGCAGCTGTCAGATGGCTTGTTTGCGTCAAGGCCCTAAGGCAAAGTTAGCACAAAGTGGGGAAAAAAAACCTAAACATATATCTCCCCAGGTGTGTATGATGTTAAATGTGTTTAGAAGAGTTGGAGTTCATCAGTGTATTCTTGTGTGTGTTGTGTTCTCCAGCGACTGTGTCCGCTTGAAGCCTGCAGACATCCAGCCTGATATCTTCAGCTACCTCCTCAACCTGATGTACACTGGCAAACTGGCTCCGCAGATAATAGACCCGGCCCGGCTGGAACAGGGTGTGAAGTTCTTGCACGCCTACCCCCTCATCCAGGAGGCTAGTCTAGCTAGCCAGGCAGCCTTCTCCCATCCCGAACCCACCATCCGTCTTTCCACTTCTCTCTACGGCATTCAGATATCCGATCAGCAGGGCACGCTGACCAGCCGTCTGTCCGCCAGAAGGCAGTCTTCGCCCGTTGACTCAGATATAACAGGTGTCCCGGATGGGAAAGGTGCTGCCACGAACACATCTCTCTCACAGACAAGTTCTGCATCCAGACTTCAGTCGGACATGGAAGTTGAGGCATCGACGAGTCACATCCAGTTTAGCAGAGAAGCGTGTGAGGTAGATGTTTCAGCCGGTGAGACTCCGTCTGCTTCAGCCAGTGCCAGCAACAACACCATTCTTCATGTAAAGCCCAGCATCATGAGGAGAAGCTCTTCATTCAGAAAGCACTATACTTGCCACATGTGCGGGAGTCGCTTCAACCAGCGAGCGGCTCTAAGGGAACACCTGCTCTGGCATGCCCAGGCTATGCCCCCTTTAGTGGTGGAGACAGGAGGTGCTGCTTCCCCGGTAATGCCTGGAGGAGCCGCCACACCTGAGGCCGAGGAGGTTCTTACGGGGGTTGGGGCCACTGCAGCTACCCCCGTAATGGTGGACATGGCCAGTGATGGTGAACAGCCTCTTTCGGGCACCAAAGTCTCCCCACTTGCCGAAACGGCAGTTGCAGTCCCTACAATGGTAGCAGCAAGCTTGTGCGCAGCCCAGCCCCAGGCAGACACGCCTCCTCCGTCTGACATTGCCGACATCGACAACCTGGAGGGAGCAGCAGACGTGGAGCGAGAGGTCAAGCGAAGGAAATACGAGTGCTCCACTTGTGGGCGCAAGTTCATCCAGAAGAGCCATTGGCGGGAGCACATGTACATCCACACGGGCAAACCCTACCGCTGCCGGACCTGCGGGAAGAGTTTCTGTCGGGCCAATCAAGCCGCACGCCACGTCTGCCTGGGCCAGGGGGCCGAGTCGGCCTACCCCTTGGTGGACCGGCAGAGCATGGAGCTGTGTGCGGCCGACGACTCCAGCCAGTTGGAGGCCCTGTTCCTGGGTTCCTCAGGGAGACCCTACAAATGTAACGTGTGCGAAATGACCTTCTCCAACACCAGTGAAGTCATCAGTCACATGTGCTTCAACCAAGGAATGCTCTCCGACGGCAGTGTTTTGGGGGTCAGCGGGTTAAGTAGTGACAAAGTGGCCAAAGATGAGGGTTCTGATTCATCCAGCGGTGGACCGTTAGTGACGGCCATCAAAACTGAGGAAGTCTTGGTCGAATAATACCATGCGTCCTATAATTGTTCTTTTTTTTCTTTTGTTAAACATGTCACTTTTTCGGGGGTGGGGGGAGGGGGGGATTCTGATAGATTAAGCTAACGATATAGGTGGAAAAATGAGTTGTGTGCATGATAGGAGGCATTTTCTACTGAATCTGTTGCTTTTCTAGCGTTATGGTCTAGGTAAAGGCAAAAGCAGGGAGTTGAAATGTTTTATTACAACGCAAAGCTCAAACACACACAACTATGTGCTTTACTTTTTCTTTTTTTTTTTCCTTCAGAGTGGCCGATTCTGGTTGTTCATATGTTGAAAGTTGTGGTTTAAGCTTTTCCTCTTTATAACTGCCAGCAGGAAAAGGAAGTGAATTGTAGTAATCACACTTCTAGTCCCTCTGTTGCTCTGTATCGCCATTGTTTGGTAGGCTGATCTGATCAAATGAAAGCCAGGCTGCTTTTTTTTTTTTCTAGCTCCGTATGATTCTGTGATGACAAAGTCAACTAAAACGTCATGACTTTTAAGCAATAGGTAAATGAAGTAATCTCAGTATGTGATCATTTCCACTGGCCAAAGTATGTCATCCCTTCTCTTAAGTATCTTCTCCACCAGGGAACCCCAGTGTCTCTATTCTCTTGGGCAGCTAAGTGTGGTGCTTGTTTTAAACCTTGTGAGGCGAAAGCATCCAACCAGTACCTCAACATGGTAAAAGAATTCAACTTTAGACTTACTTTTATTACTCTGTTATGTTAAACTCAACATCACACTGCTGTTCATCTGTTGTGGCTGAAATCCGACCGTAATCGTTGCCTCAAAGGCTTCAACAAATGAAAAGGTTTTGTGAAATTGTTTAAGTGCTCACAATTAGCAAAATGATGACATAAATGAACAAGACCCCTACATATATATAAGAAGTCACATAGTGCAATCAGTCAGCTACATTACTTGAACCCCAATCTGTTACCTGAATGCCAGTTTAATAGTGTTTTTTAAAAAAATAACTTTATTTGTGCCATTGCAGCTTGGGTATTCTTTATTTGTGCTGGCACCATTGCCACACAAAATTAGCAGGATGTGATAATTGTCATTCGACATGGCTCTGGATAAAACAGGCTCTGGCTCTGGCTCTAGAGCTGGCGTCAATAAATGTTTACAGATGTGCCATCTTTTTCGTTTTCTTTTTTTTAATCGCCATTCTCTTTGAACCTGTTACTAAATACGTGTGATCCTACACATACATAACTATCTCTTCTTCAAGGGAGAATTTACTGTCCTTCGCGATTTCATTCTTTTTCTTTTCTGTTGCGAAAATCCAATGTTTTGCTTGAAAGTGGTTTGTATAGTCCTTATTTTTGAGTTTGTTATAACTTTTCTAATTTTATACACAGTACTATATTTACAAAGAATATTTTATATTGCAAATGTATATTGCAAGATGCATTCAGCGTAGAACATAATCAATTTTAGCGTAGCACAAGCGTATGTACATTGGTTGTCTCTTCAGATACAGTCTTTATGTTGATATTTTGATCTGGTATTAATTGTGTAACCTGCTGTCACGTTGTTTTTTGTTAAGTTGGATTGCCAGTGATGTTTTTTGCCACTGCTGTCGAAGCACTGAAATCTTCTAGGGACCTGACTGCTCTCGATGAAAGTGAAGCAAGACAAGACGTTGCCGGATTTGCCAGCAAGCAGATGTCTGGTTGTACACAGGCAGTGGACATTTAGAGCAAAATAACCACGTTGTGAAGCCGCAGCCTCCATTAAATGCCAACAGTACCCAAAAAAATTGAGCAGCTCTTCAGACGAAGGAGTTATTTACTTTTAAGTGGCGTTTTTGAATCGCTTCCTATTTTGTTGAAGGGATAAGTATTGAACTTGCCTTTCAGTATCTTTAAAAGTATTATTTCCTCAGCAGTCTTTCTATAGCCATGTTATCAGAAGAGCAGTCAGGAGCGCTCTGGTGACTGTTTCAATAGGGCTGTATGTGAACTTAATTACTACTGAATGGTTGATCAGAGACTGGGTGTGACGCCATCCTTGTCTTTATTCTCATGTTCCTTTATAAGTGAGATCCCTGGTGTCTGTTAATGAGTCCTGTTTGTCACACATGTGACCGTGTCTTGCTTTTCGTTGTTACTGTTAAGTATCTGTACATATGCAAATTGTTAATCTGTTCTGAAATTAATTTTTGAGGCAGGTTTTCTAAGGGGCCGAAGACCCACCCACCCCCCCTCCTCAAGCGCACAAACCCCAAAGCGAAGGCAAACAGACAGTATACTGTGATCTCTTCCAGGTCCTCAGGAACGTGAACAATTACTGAAAAAAAAGACTTTTGACGCATTCTGATTGTGAATAATAAACAATAAAACTTTTTTTTAAAAACATAGACTTAATTAGTGTTTGCTGCTCCCTATTATTTGAAGTAATTCATATGAAACAATAAACCAAGGATATATTTCATTTCAAAACCAGAATGGATGTTTCTGACCTAAATTAATGCTAAATACAAATACAGGTCTTGAATCAGAGTATTAAAATGAGAAATTAGCTAAACAGCTTCAGGATAACTGCAGATGTGTCCGTACAGCCCACATCCAGTACTGTGCAAGTTAGTGGCCACTCCGTGTCAAACACATTAATCAAAATACACATTAAACAAAAAGGCATTACACAAAAGTCTCAATACCTACTTATAAAATCAATGTTTTCCCTTTCGTGACGATTTGTTTTTCCCTTTCTTTGTGCAGGTGGATTGTCTTTGATCTCAGAAATCTCTCCTTTAGTACATAAGAAAAAACTGGAGCAGCTGAGGTGTGTGTGTAGCTGGTTGTGTGATTGTTAGTCTATGAAGAACACAATGTCAGGGAAAGCTTTAGGAACAGCTTTAGTTTGGAAGACGGCTATAAGTGGGTTTAGGATCGTAAGGTAAGTCAAACACTGATCAGCCACAACATTAAAATCACTGATGGGTAAGATGAATAACTCTTAAATCTACAGCTCTGGAAAAAAAATGAGACCACTGCAAAAATGTTCAGTTTCTCAGGTTTATCTTTTATAGATGCCAGTATTGAACTGAACAGTTTTGCCTTTGTTTTTAAAAACTGCTCACAATATTTCTCCTAATTTCCAAATAAAAAACATTTTCTTTGAAGCATCGTTTTAAAGGAAAACGAAACATCAGAATAAGAGAAATGATGCAGTGTTTACAGAACTAATTCAAAGAAAACACTTTTGTTCACTCCAACAAAATGGCCGTACAGTAATTACCTTTCACGTACTTCTAGTAGTGTTTTGTCATAGAGATGCTGATTTAAAAATAAATTGCAGTGGTCTCTTATTTTTTTTCCAGAGCTTTACACAGTTCAGCCATAACGTTTTGCCTAATATTGTGTAGGTCCCCTCATGCCACCGAAACGGACCCATTGAGGCGTGGACTCCACAAGACCTCAGAATGTGGGAAATGGTATCTGCAACCAAGACGTTAGTGGCGGATCCTTCAAGTCATATAAATTGAGAGGTGGGACCTCCATGGATTGAGCTAGTTTGTTCAGCACATTCCTCAGAAGCTCAGTTGGAGATCTGGGGCACTCTTGACTGGTCTGCAAGCTGAGATGTGCTGAGATGCACTGTGTGTTCTGACACTTTTCTATCACAGCCAGCAATGGCTATCTTGGATGTGGGATTGGACCACAAGGGTTAGCCTTCATTCCCCTTTGTGCACCTTGTCGTTGGTTCACTGCTTGTCCTTTTCTGGACCATTTTTGGTAGGTAGTGACCACTGCATCCCACAAGACCTGTTCTGGAGATGCTCTGATCCACCTGTGTAGCCATCACAATGTGGCCCTAATCAGAGTTACACTGTAGATCTTCAGACTTGTGCATTTTTCCTGCTTCCAACACATCAACTTCTAGATAGTTATTCACCTGTTTTAACGGTTCCTGCTTTTTTTCAGCCTGTGATAAATTAATGTCATGACGTTTGCACATTGCTGTACTATTTGTGACATGTATTTCTGCATATTGAGAAAGGTCATCAAGTAAATACTTCATACATGTTTTATAATAAGCATAGTCTCAATATACAGTTGTGTTTCCTCAGTCCAGTACTTGCACATACCTGAGAGCTGCAAAACATGAACGGTATTACAGGACTGCAGTAGGGCGTGCCAGACTAAAAGTCCTGTGTCCTGCATTTTTCATGTATTTGATTTTTCCCCTGAGGGTCACTAATAATGTTTGTGTATTTTTATGTACCAAAAAGTCATTACTCTTTTTACAAGGTAATCTCCAACTTCTCTTTATAAATTAGAGTTAAACAGGCTGTTTTAGTTACAGCGCCTTCAAGACTAATATATGTAAATAACCTCTGCTCTGATTGGCTGTCTTGTATTGTTTGTCTTACTAAAAGCAGTCCAGGCCAACCTCATTGCAAATGTGTGGATTAACTGCTGTCAAAGGAAACGTGTCTGTGTTGGTTTTTGTGAATTCAGTAAATTCACAACAGGCAGTTTTTGCAGCTTAGTTTCTATACTGGACCTGAATTTGTATGTTTTAAACGTTTTGCAGTGTTTATGCACTACGTTACCCTCTTTGCTTTCATAAAAGCAAGGAAAACTCACTTTTCGCTGATATGTTCAGATGAGTCACAGATCACAAAGACTGCTTTACAACGCTAACTTTATTTGAATGAAATATAGACATAGTTCTGTATCCATACTATTAACAGCATGTGGAATAAAAAAAAAAAGGAAAGATCATGCTACATAACATTGTCTAATGCTCTCATTGGTTATTTGTTAATATAACAATAGTATGACTTAAGATACATAGGTATACAATTTGTACAAATGTTAGGGAGCTTCACAGTAATAGTCTATAAAAAGCTGAGAAAAGGATGCGAGTCGGGTGTTCGTACAAGCTGTGACAAGAGTAGCGGAACACTGTTTTCTATTTCACCTGTGAGCTGCAAAAATAAAGCATCTTTATTTCTTTTTTTTTTTTTTTTAACCCCGCACATGCTCTCTGTAGTTTGCTGAGTGAAGAATCAGAGAGGATAAAATCACTGGACACGTGTTGAAATGTTCTGAGTGGCTATTAGGTGAGAGACCCATGCTGCAGTTATTCTTATTATTTTTTTTCCATCAGCAGGCTCCTCCTTAAATAATATCACAGGAGAATCAACGTGAAATGAATATATGTCCTACAAAGCCCCACATACACACCCTTTTCTTTTGTTCATATCTCACATTTAGGGGAAAAAAATGGAGTGTGGTGACAGTCATTATGTCTTCTGGATGAATAACATTGTTAGCCTACAATACAGAGACGACAGACAGGAAACGTAAGTGTTAACAAGCTCAAAACACATGGAGTGCGAATGAAAGTCACCCAACTGGCGAACCAGTCTGGGAGTCTGACACCAGCAGATGGTGCCAAAGCATCATCTACTACTCTGTACTAACTTGACACTCCCCTCCTACCACTCGAGGGGCGCACTGGGCCTGGAGGGCTGGCGTCCAGCACAGTTTGGTGATTTCCCTGCTTAAACACTCCATTGTAAGGTTCTAAGTGGGTGTGTTTGAGCAGAACTACTAAACTGTGCAGGACAAAGGCCCACCAGGACTGGACTTGTGCCCCCCCTTGCTAAAACCAGCCAAACAATGCCATGTGCTGCATGTCTGTGGCTACGGACTGTGAACGCAAACATCCTGAACTTTCTCAGAATGTGCTCTGGTGCATTTAATTCGCACAGTGCTGTCAAACCTCATTTAACATCAATAAGTCAGATTCGCTGCTCTAAAATAGCTAGTCACATATTAAAGATGGAATCTGTGTTTTATTGGTTCTTAAAGACTAATATAATAGTTTCACAGTCAGGAAATGAAGTATGCTATATGTACAGTAGGAATGGAAATGATTATGCTGGCTCTCGAAGTCTCTTTTTTTTTCTTTTCTTCTTTTTGCGGTTGACGATAAAAAGAATTTACGACCATGTTTTTACGGTGGTTTAATATGGCTAACTGAGTGCGTATGTGTACCATGTTTGTTAAAAACCGCACTGTTTGGAGACTCACATTAGGAATAATGACAGAGTTGCGATGGAGTTTAACGCAATTAGACATGGCTGAGATGGCTGAGAGAATATTTAAGATATAAATACAATATACAAGATAAAGACTCTCCTGCACTGAGACCACACACTCACTCACTCTCTCTCTCCAACACACAAACACACTAACATACACAAAGCTTTTGCGCTTTTCTCTTTCTCCATCCAACAGCAGCCCTCCACAAACAGGACTGTATCAAAATTTGAAACACAAAATGATTATCGAAGAAAAACAACAAACCAGGCGAGAAGCAGCTGACCCATTTGGAATAGATGAATACGTGATGCATGGAGCTGGGAAGATAAATCCCTCCATGCGGGCCAGGAACTGAGACAAACCACTAAGTGAACAATTAGTGTGGTGCGATGGGGTGGTGTTTTGAAAAGCGGGATGGATGAATGGATGGATGGATGGATGGATGGATGGATGGATGGATGGAGAAAGGACAGAGACCGGCTTTAAATCTCTCGCTCTGCTAAAAGCACAGAGTGCTCTCTCTTTGTGTCCTCCGCTGTAGCTTCTGGTTTCCTGTGTTGTGGAAAGCCACAGTTCCCATCAAATCACCTCACACACATGTAGCCTAGAAGACAAGACAAAAAAGGAGATATACAAAACATAGTGAACATGTGATAATTACTCTACAGAACAAGAAAAAACATTCTTCACAACTATTATGTACTTAGTCTGTATCAAGATCTTACTCAAAGGTAATTCGGAACCATTCCTACTGGTCTGTTTGTCACACAGTGTTTAACAGCAGCTGGCATTTTCATAGGACATCATTTGATAATTGGATATGCTGGAGTTATCAAATCAGTTCACTGGTTAATTTCAAAAATGCTTTCAGGCCCTGTTCAGTTTAAAGCAGCAATGTGAGACAAGGTTCCTCCCGGGTCAAAGCTCAGCAGAGATTAACATTTTACATCTGAACTTGCAAAGCTCTTAATCATTCGTTGATAAGCTGGAGTGTTAAATGAGGAGTGCTGCGCAGTGCAGGCAGTGTTTTAGCTCACCAGGACTGGTGTCTAACGCTTGCTAAATGTTGTCTAAAACAGTTTTCTAACCCTTGTCCCCACCACTCTATTGCTTTCCCTGCTCTAACACACCCATTTCAACTCTGTAACGAGCTGATTAGCTGAACCAGGGAAAGCTAAAATGTCCAGAACATTAAGATGTCAACTGTCCACATTAAATAAATAAGACTGGCCATCACAAAATTGAATATGAGGCAGAACTGAACCCGAGTATTTCACAGAGTAGGACTCCTCGGTTCAGATGACTTGCAAGCCTTGCCAAAAGGGGGAGTACTCATATATGGCTTGTGCTATCAGGCTTATCTAGAAACCCTGCCTTGTGGAAAAACCACCCTCTGGTTATTGTTATTTTGTGTGTTACTGTAATGCTGAGAGAGGTACTCAGGACAGACGCAGGCCCATTACTCCCTTTCTGTCTTTCTGTAAGAGCTTTAAACTCTCCCTACTTTACCATATCACACTCAATCAGGCCAGAACCGCATTAACATCTTGTTTTGCTTGTCTTATGCTCCCCTATGCTCTCTCTGCCCTCTCTCTGTCTCCTCCCCTTTCCCTCTGTTTTTATGACTCAGCAGGAATTGCCAGTCAGAGCAGGGTGTCTGTGTTTGGATAGAGAGAGAGGGAGAAAGAGAGAGAGAGAAAGAGAGAGAGAGAATACTGCACCAAAACCCCTGCTGCGTAGCTATATTTCACCCGCCTCTCTTCCACTGCAGTGCTGCATTAGCACTCATCAAACATTTAGCAGACACACCCATCTCTCTTCTACGGCCCTCTTTCTGCTCTCTGACCATCTCCTCATCTTTTCAGTCCCTGTTGTTTACATTGCTTATAACCATCCGCCTTTTTGTAATCCAATCCATCTCGTCGCTGCATATGCAAAGTATAATCAGAGAATGTGTCTTTTCATGCCACTAAATGCTACAAACGTGCAAAAATGTGCCTCAACAAATGCATCTCATTTGTATCAAAGGTGTTCTTAGACATGGCTCCCTGGCTACATATGGAGGTCTTTGATGAAGGGAAGAGAAAAGAAGTGTGTGTCGAGGAGGGGAGGAGGGAATTATAATCAGTCTTTCAGCACAAGTTCATCTCTCCTTCACACGGCTTCCTTTTAAGAGGCTGCCTACAAAGTGAAGGGTCAGGCTGTGGCATTCCTGCTTTGATATCGAAGGTCCCTTGGTTACTTGTACCTCGAACAAAAGCTTTTTCATTTCACGAGCCGGCAAATCCGGCGGTAATAAAACTTAGATCCATTGATGTTTTTTAAAAAAGGAATCATAAGAAAATGCAATGGTTCATCTAAGGAATTCAGAACAATTACCTAGGTTTATTTTGCACTTTCCAAGAAAAAAAAAACCTTGAGAAGTTTCCCTGAATAATACAATTATGTGAATTCATATGGTAATTTTATTTGCACTAAATATAAACTGTTTAATTTTTGCTTTGGAGCTAAAATGAAATTTAAAAAAAAACTTTGGGAGTTGTAAGAGGTTTTGAAAATGCTAGCTTAGCTATACGTTTTTAGACAAAATACTCACTGGCTCATGACACTGTAGCAAGCTCTGTGGAAACAGGTTCAATCTCATTCGCCACCTTCTCGGTCACCTCCTCCTCTGAAATGGCATTCACCATCTCTTCAACAGCCATTTTCAATTCAGTGGCTTTAGCATCTGTGTTTTGACAGGTGACATCTCCAGACCCCTCCTGGCTTTCTTTCCTGTCCTGTGTTGAAATGACTTCTTGAGCCTCTTTCAGTATAGTTTGAGGTTTATCTGTCAGTGGTTCCTGATCCTTTAAGCTGTCTTCTTTCACACATACTTCGGTGTCTTGAACAGCCCCTTTATCGGCATCCACTACATTTACGATTCCAACTTTAATTTCCTCGGTTGTCTCAATCTGGCACTGGTCTTCAAGCATCTGAGCTTGCTTTGCGCTTACTGCAGTGGCCGTTTGTGTTGTTTGACTGCTTTCCTCTGGTGTCTCTGGAACTTGCTCTGAAACCGGTGTCTCTGTGGTTACCTGCTGGATTTCTTTTGGCACTTCCTTTAGATCTTCCTCAACCTGACATTTTCCATCTTCACTTTCTGTGCTCTCGCCAACTGTTTGCTCTTCCTCCACCTTCTGTTCAATGTTTTTCAATTCCACCTCCTGCTTTAATACATCTGTATCTTGTTGTACAGCATCGACCGAGCCTGTGGCGACCTCCTCTTGCTCAGGTTTTATTTCGGCTGTAATAGCAACTGGAATTGTTTCAGAAATCTGAATAGCTTCACTGACTTCAGCTGGTGATTTCTCAGTGATTACCCGAGTCTGTTGTTCTTCAGCTCCGCTCTCTGGCTTGGGTGAGTGTGGCTCTTCAGAGGTGGCTTCTTCTTCTTTGACTTGCACATCGACTGCATGTTTTTCTTCTTGTATTGGTTCATCAGCTGCAGGCTTGCCCTCTTGCACTGGTGCTTCTTCTGAAAGTTTGTCCTCAGCTGCCACAGGTACTACTGAAGCTGTAGGCACATCTTCGGCTGTCGATACTTCTTCTGCTACCATGGTACTGCTCTCCTTCTCTTTCTTTTGTGTTGATTCTTGTTCCATTTTCAAGTCACCAAGATTCTCAACAACATTTTGAATAACTTCCTGGACAATGACTGCACTCTGTTCCTGAAGGACTTCTGCTTCTTTGATGTCCACTGCCACTGACAGTTCCTGAACGTTCTCACACACCTCTTCAACCACAGCACTAACATTTGATGATGCAGCTTCAGTATGTCCCTCAACTTCAACTTTAGCTGAGGCCCTCTCAACATCTTTCACAGTAACCTGGATTTTGTGATCACATGTTGGTTCGATTATTGGAAGTTCCTTCAAAACAATCTCCTCCTCTACCTCTTTTGACACTACGGCTGGGCTAGCACAGACAGTCTCTTCTGTCACTGCAGATTCCTCTGTTGGGGCCACAACAGGAATGGAATCTTCCTTAGACTCAGTTATCTTGGCTCTGGGAGTATCTGCAATCAAGGGTGTTATTTCCTCTGACACAGCCGTGGTTACTCCCTCTACAGAAGACACCTCAACACTGGAGACTGGCTCTTCAGTGTCTTTTAGCTCTTGTACATTCTCACCTTTAGCAACAGCAACTTCAGTGACCTCCACAGTCTGAGCACAGACAGGCTCTTCTACAGATGGTTCAATAGGACCCTCAGTCTCCACTTTTGGAGTGTTTTCTGTCACCAATGGCTCCTGAAGAATCTGTGCCTCTTGTTGAACAGCAGTGACCACAGCCACCTTGACTGCTGTTGTTTGTTGAATCTCATTCACAGTCTCAGGGACTGACATTTCTTCCACTTCCTCAGTATGTGCTGTTTCCTCCACTGCATTTTCAATGGGTTTTTGAAGCTGTTCCTGGTACTCAACCTGAACTTCATTTACTTCTACCACAAATATTTTTTCCTCAATCACTCCAGCAACCTCACATTTTGGAGTCTGGTCCTCGAAGGCCACCTCTGTCGGCAGTGCTTCGTTAACAGCTGGGACAGACTCAACTGATGGCTTCAAAAGGGTCTCTTCTTTAACGTCTTTGATTTCAGTGGTATCAAGACCAGTACATACAGCTGTTGCTTCCTTTAGGTCAGGGGCAACTGATACCACAGCCTCTTCCTTGACTGCAGTCTCAACCTGGACTTGGCTTGTACAGTCAGCAAAAATGTTCTTCTGTTCTTCAGTTACAGTGCCAGCTATCACAACTGATGTAACACTGACAGTTTCCACAGCTTCCTGTAAAATGGTTTCAGTCTTGTTTACCACTTCGTCACCTGGAACTGGGGTGGTCTCGCCAGATGTAATAGGTGATGCTGTAATGCGTGAGACAGCAGAGACCATTTCAGTTTCTTCCACTGGCTCAAGGGCTGTAACAGCTTCTGATGTAAACTCTACAATATCCTCTGCAATGGTGTTATCAGTTGATTTAGGTGTAGCAGCTGTATCTCCCTCTTCAGGTATATCACTTAGTTGCTTCTCATCTTCAGCGTTCTCCACAGCAGCTGAAATCCAAGATGGTGATCTGTCTTCGGCTGAGCCTTTTCCAGGAGTGACTGGTGTAACATCTGCCGGTTCGTCTTCTGTTTTGGCCTCCTCTTTCTTGTCTATTTCAACTTTTTCTGATTGTTCATTGTCATACTCTGACAGAGGCACCACGGCTGGGGTGTCAGAGTCTTCTTCTGCAGACCCGACATCAGAAGATGGTCCTTGTTTGGCATCAGACTTCTTCTTCCTGCGGGGAATTAGTTTTCTGAAAGAAAATGATGACTCCTCCTTGGGAATTTCACTGTCAGAGGTTGTCTGCTCTGGACCAGAGGCTTCATCAGACTTATCCTCTGCTTTAGGTTTCTTACGGTGGGTTACTAGCCTTTTAAAGGACTCCCATGTAGACACAAGCTCTCCCTCTGGCTCTGGAGAGGAGGCCAGATTTTCATGATCAGCCTCATGGGAGCTCCCAAGTGGTGACTCAGCAATTTTATCCTGTTGTTCTCCAGACTGCTGCACTTCTTCCTCAATCTTAGGTTCTTCATCATCAGAGTCTGAAGTTTTCCTAGCCCTCTTTTTTGCTGATCCCACACAAATAAGAGCTTCCCAGGAGACAGAGGTGTCCATCTTCTTCTTTGGCTCTTCTGAACTTTGTTCAAGCTTCTCAGCTTTTGTCTCAGTCTTGGATTCAGCTTGTGATTCCTCCTTAACTTCATCCTTTGTTTCGTCACTTGATTTTGCCTCCTCAGGTTTGTCTTCTAAGGCAGCACTCTCTGTTGAGGACAGCGTGGACGATTTGGGCTTGTCTCCAGGTGCCTCATCTTCACTCTCAGATGATCTTTTGACACGTTTCTTTGGAGTGACTAATTTTTTAAAAGAAGCCCAGGGAAGAATGCCATCTTTCTTCTTCTCACTGTCAGAGGTAACTGCTTCACCTTCACCTTCTACATTATCCTCAGGCTGACTGGCCTCCCCTACAACATGCTCACCAGACTCCTCTGGAGAAGAGGGTCCACTGTCAGGTTTCGGTGGCTCAGCTGATTCAGTGGATGACTGAATTTGCTCAACTACCTGTTCCCCAGACTCTGTTAGCTTTGAATCGGCTTCTTTTTTGCCCTTTTGTTTCTTGGAGGAGAGCTTCTTCAACCCTGCACCTGTGAACAGCTTCTTCAGTGGGCTTCCCTGAGCCTTGGATTTATCTTGGGATGATACAGCTTCAGGTTCGGTGGTTGGCTCTGCAGCAGATTCAGAAATTTGCTGTTCTTCTGTAGATTCAGTTGCTTTGTCATCAGCAGGTTTGGTATCATCAGCGGGTTTGGCTTCATCCTTTGTTTCAGCAGCAGGGACCTCTTCAACCTCACTAGTTGCAGCCTGAGCAACAGTTTCAGTTTCCTGCATTGGTTCAGGCTCACTTGTTGCCTCAACCTGCTTCTTCGGTTCTTCCTCTGTTTGCTCCTCAGCAGTAGATGGCAATTCCTCCGGCACGGCTTCTACCTTAATCTCCTCGGTAGCTGTTGATTCCTCTGCCTGTTCCTCGGTTGCCCCTTCCGGTGCCTCCTCTTTAACATCTTTGTCTTCTGCTACTGCCTCTTCTGCTTTCTCCTCATCCTCCTTTATATCCTCATGAGGCTTCTCCTTCGCTGGTTCCTGGTCTTTGGACTTTTTGAAGCTTGTCTTTTTCCGCAGGTTAGAAAAGATTCCCTGAGTGAAGAATCTCTTGAATGGGGACTGTGTCTCTTGGGAGGGCGGGCTGGTAGGAGATTCGGTTTGTGTCTCTGGTTCTTTCTCTTTCTCTGAAGCTGTTTCTTCTTCAGATGGTTCTTTCTCTGGTGCGGCAGCAACTTCTTCAGCCGGCTGCTGTTCTGGTTCTACAGCACTTTCTGCTACAGTCTCTGCTGGGGCCTCAGTTGCTGGGAGATCAGTTGCTGCTTCTGGTTCCACAGCATCTTCAGTGGAGGACTCTTTTTCTTTTTCTGGTGCCTCTGGTGTCTCTGGAGCATTTTCATCTTCAGGCTTACTTTCCACTGTTATGGCTTCCTCCTTGCTTTCTTCAGCTGCAGCCTCTGTGGCACCATCTTCAGTTTCTTTCACTGTCAGCAGTTGTACAGGCTCTGTCTTCTCATTCTTGTCCTTCTTTAGTGTGAATTTGAAGCCAACAAAGCGGAAAATTTTCTTGAAGCCCACCTCGTTAGACTCAGTGGCCTTCTCCTCAGATGCCTTCTCCTCTATGGATGCAGTTTTATCTGCACTAACAGAGTTCTCCTCCTCTTCCTCTCCATTAACCTGAGGGGAGACTTCCTCCTGGAGCACCTCAATTGTCTCAGGGCTGTCCTCTTTCTGCGGCATGGCATCTGTCTGGCCAACTGCAAAAGGATAATATGGAGTTGAAAAAAACTGCACCATATATTTTGCACAAACAAGCATCATCACAATTTGATTCATTTATTAATAACATTCTCCTCACTTCTTGCTGATCACCAGCAGTCAATACTAAAATGAATCACTGAAAAGGGTGAAAGGGGGGCAGTAAATGTGAAATACATGATTCATCAATATAATTAATTCAAGATGCAGTCGTATGGCTGCAAAATTCCCTAAAAGTCTTTCACCCCCTGTACAGATTTAATCAGGCAAATGACTGCAATCTGATCTTGGCCTTACGTTTGCTGATCCCTTCTCTCTGAGAGCAAGCCAAAAACAAAGGCTCGGGAATGATGACACAATTCAACAACAAGGCCTCGAAGGAAATTTCAGTGTTGTAAGTTTCACAATCACTTAAGCACTGCCAAATGTCTGGGCAAATGCAATGACCTAATTTAGCAGAAAGAAGTGAACACATAAAAGAAAACGCAAAACATTTTTGTCGCCTTGATTTTTATCATGTCGGTACAGTCTGTTAGGCTGATAGGCCTTTTGGCCACATGGTAACAGGTGAGAAAAACAGAAATGCAACACACACACACGTCTGAAATTCCTCCAATGTCTATCTATGTTTTGACAGGAGTGGGTCGGATATAGGGTTTTGTGTAGGGTAGGGAGGGGGACTTTAGTTCACAGGCAGTGCTGAGCTCCTTCTCTCTGACATCCATCCTTTCACTGGGGAATGCTCACATCTGGCTCTGCTTGCTTTCGCTCTGGGGTCCAAAACACACCCAGTAACTTTAAAAACTTTTTTATTGCATGGATATCACATTTCCTAGCTCATTACTGACAGATACTGACAGAAGCACAGACACAGGCTTTGGTATTCATCAAGAATCCAGCCACATCCTTCTAACCTTTTTTCATTTTATTTCACATTTTCTGTCACAGGCAGTCTGAGAAAAGTGGGTAGTCTTAAAGAAAAGTGAAAATGCAAGCAAAATGTTGGGCTCCTCTGAACAAATGACATGTTTTGTTGAATTTCTAAGTGAAAATTATCCTCAACAGATGACACACATCTGCATATTTTAGAGCCCTATCTGTTTATTCACTGAATTTAACAAGATGCTAAACTCAAATAAATAAAAATATAGAAATATAAAAGAACGAATGAATGAATGATGCAAACTGTGCAGGGAAAATTTTCATTTTTAAGCTCGTTCCCATTTTTAAGTTTGTTCCTTAAAATCAACAAAACTTTGCACAAAACTTTATCTATATCCAGAGACATACAAAGCGTTTTTTTCTAAAACCTCAATCTCACGAGATACATGAAATGTAAAGATGCACTCTGATACACTCTGAGCTCCAAAGATCTCCAGAGGTGCCTATTCTAACAAAACAGATAAACTATACAAAATAAAAAAGCTTCCATCAGGAAACAAGAATCTAAAGCCACAGTTCCAAGTAATTCAGAAGATAGCATTCTACTTCCACCACTTCACAGCGACCCATCCCCCAGAAGAAAAAGAAACAAAGCCTTAACTTCAGCTAGGAAAGACTGCATTGTTTTGCTCCCAGTTCTTTCACAATGGCTCTCTGGCTTCTCCTGGCTTGGCTAAAATGGATGCCCCC
>JBBPCX010000160.1:3300572-3325047 GCA_037974365.1 Hydrocynus forskahlii
TATGTTCATGGCCAATTACTTTGAATAAAACTGTTTAATGTTATGTGCATTACAGTTACAATATTTAAAGGTTCGTAAGACACAAGGTTTTGTTGTATATCAGTATATTTGGCCAAGACAACAATAACCAACAGGAAGTCTTACCTAATTAGCTTTGTAAGCCAAAGGCTAAACCAATACTAGACCAGTTACAGGCCCAAAGTGTGCTAATGGCTCATTCTAACTGCAAATGAAAACAACCCAGGCACGTCCAACTGGACCTGTGTGATAGGAGGACGCTTTGAAGACTGCTGGTGAGATTCCTCAGACATAGAGTGTCCTAATCAGAACCTCACACCTCCGCATTGTCCTGAAGGAATGTGCAAATTCCAGGTGAAATCTGCTCTTAAAAAGGGTGATAACAGCCCTAATCCGGCCTGGCCTGAAACCTCCAGACACACTCCAGACAGGGAGAGCTCTCTGCTGCTCAAGACAATCGCCCAGACGTGAGGACTCTGAATGGGAGGCGTGTGTGAATGTCCCTGTAAAGACTTGCATTTTTTGTGACATTTTAATGCAAAACCACAAGCTTTCAGCAAAATGAAAACAAAACATACCAGTTAAGAAAATATTTTGTGGTAACTTTGAGAGTTTAATACTCAAAGGTAATACTTCACACTAAAATTGGAATCTTTCTTCTGTCCCAGAAGGTTTTCATGCCATTTTCTAGGAGCTACTTCCATCTCCAGCTATTCATTTTATAGTCTGCATCACTATGCTGTCTATGTGCTCCCTTTAATTGAACAGGATTTGATATTAAATGTATTTGTTCATACATATGAGCTTACAATGGGAATATAATATTTGGCTGTTTAGTATTTGAGATCTCAAGGAAGAAAGTTTGACTGGAGAGACTGAAAGGCCATTGTGGTGAAGGGCAATCGGTCAAACTACTAGGCCGGATATAAGGGATGTGACACATGGGAAAGGCCTTTTAATTCCTGGTGACTCTGTCTGAGAGCAATTCAGGACATACAGTTCCCTCTTATAACAGGGGGCTACAAAAGTGAGTCAGAGGGGCTCCCTGTAACATGGATTCCTCAAAAGTAAAATACCAGTCTGGACTAATTGAATCGCTCTACATTCAGGCGTTTCAGCCTTTTCCGTGATGATTCATGAGTGCTTGTAGGGAAATCAAATGTACACAATCTCCCCAGTTGGCTCAAATGTAGTCAATCAACCAGGATGTGCCCTGTGAGTTCAGACCTTTCCTTCAACATATGAGTGTAGAGTGAGAAAAGACTGAAGGAAGAGAGAAAATCCTGAGAACATGGGGTAGAGTTGTGGGCGGTTTCTGGTTTGGGCTTGAAGGCCGACCTCTTTTAATAAACAGATCTGAGGAACAAGGAGGAGACTGGGTGGTGGTGGAGTGTTAAAAACTTCATCACAGGAGACAAAAGGTTGAGATGGGAAACATTATATAATAGGATAGAACAAGATATAATAAGATTTGAAGGAAGAGGGGCTTCTGTCAAAACTTCAGTTATTTCATCGCTCCATATGGTGGAAATATATCTATTCAGGCTTTAGGTTGGCTGTTGCTGCGTTTAAGCTATAAAGCTACTTTTCTAGACCAGGGCCCCCAAAATGGTCCAAATATTAGCTCCAATTATCTCCCAAGGTCTGGACCTTCTGGGGGGGCCTGAGGAACAGTTTGAAGAGCGCTGTTAGAATAGAATAGTCCTTGTCACTGTTGCAGGAACAATGAAAAACAGTTTGGTAGCTCTTCGTGGCAGCATAATAATTAAGAAAAAAAATAAATAGAAAACTTTAAATGTAAATGTAAAATGTAAACGATACACAGAGGAAGGGGAAAAAAAAGAAAATAAAAGGTTGTCTAGGCAAAGCTGTCTTGACCCAAATTCACATTCGACTGTATACGTGCTGTTTTTTTTGTTTTGCTGAATTGTCACATAAAGGTGTGATAACAGCTAGAGAGTTTTGGGCGGTGCAGATTTTTGCTGGCGTAGCTGAAGCCGGCCTCAGCTTGGCTTGGCGGAACTGACAGAGACGCCCGTGCTATCTCGAGCATCAGGGAAACGAGACTGAATCCAGGAATGTGGGCCCTGAGGTGTGGTCCTCTGTGGGCAGGAACAGGGGGAGGTGGGCTACATGCTGGGTTTAGGGCTCGGACGGGACGGCGTGACATCATTACGAACCTACACACACACAAACTCCCACATACACCCTGGTGTGTGCAGGCATTCCTCAGGCTAGAGAGAAGATGTTGAAATAATGGGAGGAAAAGGAAATGGCTGCTGTGTGTGCAAATCTACCCAGGATCAGAGGACTCTCTGTCCTTCTCCTTCTCTGTCTCCTGTTCTCTTTCTCTCTCTGTCCATTTGTCTCACTCTCTTGCTCTTTCGCTTCATAATACTAGATCTTTTGGTTTATTTCGTTTTCTAATTTACCATCTTTATTTATCCTTCTCCTAATGGTCCACCTCTTTCTCTCCCTGTCCCCCCTCTCTCTCCATCTCTCTCTGTCTCTCCATTTCTCTCTCTGTCTTTCGATCTCTCTCTCTCTCTTTCTCTCTCCCTCTTGCTTTCATGGAAAACCGGAAGCAGAAGAATGCTACACAGGAAACGCAGTCATTCTTTTGCGTCATGATTTCTTCTTCCTTCTCCAGCTTCCTGTGGCCGTGAGCTCATTCCTCGCTCACTTTGTTCCCGGCCTTCCCATTCTTCACTCTCTGAAGCTGCTCTTTGGGTGTTGACTCACTGTTAGCAGTACAAAGCCACTTCATAAAACCTGTCACGAGGCTTATATAAACTAGGACTGTCCTCAGACTGTCCTCAGTCACTGAACGCAGTCATACATCCTCTCTCTCACACACTTTTCCCATTTAGTCATTAACATTTCTCACATGACAGCTACAGGATAACACTGTTTATTATGTAATTGTTTTGCACAGGTGAACTGCATAGACAGATTTTTTTTTAGTTTAGGGCCCATGACCTACATTTTCTTTTTTTTCCCCTGAGGTCCACTTATGATGCTCAAAGTAAAGCGGCCCCTTACAGTCACACATAAAGACACTACAGCACAGTAAACTATATGAAATTGCAATTAACCCGTTCACCAAGTGAAGCAATGGGCTGCCGTATGGGGACGGTATCTATCCAAAGCAACTTCCCTAACTACAGGGGGCAGTCTCCCCGGAGCAACTTGGGGTTGAGGTTCTTGCTCAGTATCCCAGTGGTGGTGCTGAAGGTATGATTCGAACCCATGACCTCTTGGTCCAGAGGCAAGTATCCTACCCACTTGGCTCATCGAAACTGCTAGGCCACCAGCTGCCCCATGGGTTTATATACCAAAAACATATTTCATTTCTACAAGAGCTTTACCAGCCTCGCTTTACCCCTAAACAGGTTGTTTTTCTTACTGTGCCTTTAAGACACAGATATTTGTCGATGACTTCAGTTCTGACTGGTTCATCCATATTGAGACTCATTTAAAAAGCAGCCTGGGCTTAAACACTCTTTCCGGCTATCATGACTGGGTGGGGCTAAACTGCCAAAAGCTGAGTAAAAGGCTGACGTAAATGTTGCTTTTGTGGCATCACAAAAGAGGGAATTCAAAACAGTTTTTTTGCAGTTTAATTGCCATATTTGGACTATATGGCCAAGAGAGGGAATGGTACATTTTGACAATGTAACAGTATCTATGTACTGCATTTAATTCTTTCCTTTCAAAAAAGCCCCATTAATCACAATCTCCCAGGTCTGCCATTACATAAAAACCTTATCTTACATTTTGTTTCGTTATGTCGTCATTCATGACAGAGAAACTTTGCCAAAAGTTCAGTTGCTATGAAAATTATACAAGTTATTATGCTTTAAACTGATTGAAAAGTTAATCTTTTTTGTTGAAAGATCCTCATTTTTTCACCACATTTTTTGTTACATCGAACAACAGTAAATCAAATGTAAATGTAAATGTGTAAACAGTAGAACAGAGTAGGTGGGGTTGATGTGATGAGGTTTGAACTGCTTTTAAAACTTTGTTGTCTAAACCAATGAAAAGGTGAAACAGAAAACAACTGAAAACGATTTTTAATGATTTTTTTACTTTGTGTCCAGAAAATGTTTTTCACACGTAACGAATTTAACCATGGCTCAGTTTGATCCTTACTGAGACCAGTCTGACCAAATTTTGGTCCTTTGGCCTGGACTGAGGTTCAGACTAAACTAAACAATCTGGAACTCCAGACCGAGGTAGGTCTGAATGCATCCTTAGAAAACTAACAGAACGTGACCAGGGGTGTCCAAACTTTCGCACACAGACTCTCATCATAGATTACACCCTAAAAAAAGGGGTTCTTGAAAACTCACAGGTTCATAAACCAATGACGATGCCATGATAAGTCCAAAAAACATCTACATGTGTGATAACAGAGTTCCAATTCATGGGTCGAATAATAATGATTGATGATAGAACCCTTTTTACTAAGAGAGCAAATGAAACATATCTGTGTTGGATAGAAACTGCTCACAGGAATATCCACCGTCTTTGTGGATCCAAGTTGTGGCTTGGATGTGTTTCAGATCATGTGACAATATAACAGACATTTTTAATGGACTAGATGCTTTAGTGGAGCAGATGCTTCAGTCCTGAGTCTTTCTCAGTAGTGATCTGTGAAATCCCAATCTGACGCAGGAGATTGTGTCCTGAGAGGAGGAGGAGGATGAGGAGGAGGGTGAAATGCTAAATTCTGCCCTTTAAATCTCTCCTCAGCTCCTTCACCTCTCACCTCAACCTGCCAGCACTCAAGTGGTCCTAGATCACATCGGGGGTGATAATGTGCTCCCCACTGACGGGGTTCAGACCCTCTGACTACTGACCGCTGACCACCCAGCGAGACCACTTCAGAACGAATCATCAGACTCGCACAACTTTTAAAGGATTAGCCTGTTAAAGAAAAGGCTGGAAGCTTATTTGGAAGCACAAGTAATGGAAGTGATTGTATAGTGTCATCTATAAACAATGATCATATATTTTATATTGTTCTTGTCTCTGTGCGTCTGTGCAGTCGTAGCAAATGCAATTTTCTCAGGGATCAATATAAATGTAACTACGTAGCATTTTGCCATGTTAACATTTGTGGAATGAGCTACAAAGGCCACCAGAGCAGCAGAATCGCTCTGCCTTCAAAAACCTCCTGAAGACTGTTCAGAGTGAACCTCCTCTCCTGATGCATCTATCCATCTTTTTGCACTACTCCTACATAAATTTAAATTTTTTACCCTTACAGTCATGTGTGAACACACCCCAGCACAATGTGAATTTCTTTCTCTGCATTTAACCCATTCACCAAGTGAAGCAGGGGGCTGCCGCCAACGAGGGGCGCCCGGGGAGCAGTGTGTGGGGACGGTCCCTTGCTCAAGAGAACCTCAGTGGTGAAACTAGCAGTTGGGATTCAAACCCCTAAACCTTCTTATTGCAGGGCCAACGCCCTAACCACTAGGCCATCTGTAGCACTTAGAACTCTCATCTGGTTCTCACACTCTCCTGAAACCTAAGTGTTTTATTCTCTTTGGTTATATAATGCATACGTACATATACTTATATAGGTTCATATTTAAATACATACATATTTGCTACACACAAATGTCTATTTAAAAATGTTTGTATTCTTTGTATTGTGTACTTTTTATATTATACGGTTTATATAATGCTGCTCTTACCTTTGCTCTGTCCACTTTCTGCTGTAACGACGTAAATTCCTCACTTGTGGGACTAATAAAGATTTATCTTATCTTTCCTCAGATTGTAAGTCGGTTTGGATAAACGTGTCTGCCAAATTAACGTAATGTAATTAACAAGCTTGAGATGTTTTATTTGTGCAAATACTACAACAATGACATCTGTCATATTTAAAACTACATTTGGTTAAACGTTTAACAAATGTTTGCAGTTACAAAACAAAACAAGACCGACGATTGTACCACCGGCACCCTTGAGTTGGAAAAGGTAGAAAAACACTGGCCAACATGATGTTTATGATGAGATCAGACTGGCTCAAAACGTCCCGCTTCTCCCAATATTTTGATATATCTTACTTATCCTAGTGTTAACTCATCCATACTTTTTCCCTGTACATAGTTTTTGTTCTCAGTTTCCTGTTTTTATCTTTAGTTACTTGATATCCTTTCTTGATGTTTGTTGATACTGTAAAGAATCCTTAGGCACTTTATAAACTACACATATTATTTTTCATGATAATCAATGGGGTAGAAATGTTTTAGCAACATTATTCTTGTAGCTTTGGAGCCCGTAGATCTGGACACCAACATGTCGTGGCTGATTTTGGTTAAAGTCTAGATAAATTTGATTTCTCACCAAACTATTCTCTTGAGGTAATTTACCCTAACCCCATCCCCTTACTCGACGAGCGATCCAACATATCTATAATTTGTACTAAACTGTTTCCTATTTTAGATTATTTTCATATTTGTTTTATTTTTTAAACATACATGTTTAAAACTTACCTACCCTCTTTATTTACACGATGCTTCGGCCCTCAGCCCATTCTCCTTTGGCCCCCCCAACCCAAGACCAAAAGTAAGGGCACTCATGCTTTAACACACTACATAATAAACACACAAATTAAAACTCATTAACTCAAATGCTTGTGTGACCCTCAGTTCAGGACTCCGGGAGGCTTTGAAGCAGTAAAGCCTCACACCCTCTTTCATCATGTCTCCATACTCCCACATCAGTCACTGTCCTACATGACTAAATTGAATTAGATCAAATTAGATTAAATGAAATTAAATACACATTCGAAAGTCCTTCTCTGTCCCCCTATAGTCCCAATATCTCTGGTATTCCACTCCTGTCCCTCGCTGATACTAATGCATGAGCCGTTGGCTGGGACAATGCTTGTGATAGGGCCGTTTTGGGTTTAGTGTACATTGGGGGATGGTCCTCGCATTCTTGGGCTGTTCCCGGTGGTCTGCAGGCAGTTTATAGCAGATTAGAAGGCTTCAGTGTGAGAAGGATGCAGGGCGAAGTGTCTGCAAGCTAGGAGGGAACCAATATTTGCCTTGATTCTGAACAACGTGCTCGCTCCAAAAGTTAGAGCCTAGGGCAAGTTCAGTGGTGCATGCTATCTCCTGGATCTCCCACTAAGGGAACATATTCAACATCAAATATTTAAACACAGTTACAAAACAGCTTCCTCAGACATCTCTCCTACTGACATTCACATCTCTGAAAGCAGGTCTGATGTTTTTTTAATCGTCTTAGTGTTCTTTCGCCCTTGCGGCTTAAACCTAACTTCGCCACACATCCACAGCAGTCTGGAATAGTATGAAAACTGTTCAAGTATGTTGGACATGTAATCCTGAATCAACCCCAGGCTTATTATATCGTAAGGCCTATTAGTTAGTAATTGCTTGGAAAACAATGCAATATGACCAAGTTGTTTTACTGGGGAATTCCATCGATTTCTTGAGATTTCAGCATATTTCAGTCATTAAGAGTGTAAACAAGGTCATTCACGCTGGTTTAATGTGAAACACTCCACTGTAGAGATACATGTTCACAGTGGTGGTAATAGGAACCAGACCTCTGAAGAGCCTAAAGTCTTTAAAAGTTCTCTCACAGTAAAGTTATAACATAAAACAGTTTTGAATGTGTTGGCTGATGCCAGAGGCATCGTTTTGCGATAGTTTTGATATAATTTTTGATGGAATGCTTCATTAAGAGTGTATGTACTTATTATAGAAGCCAGTAGCAGATACCTGTTATGGCTAGTTAACAGTTTACTGTAGCTACTTAATAATAAGTTTAAGAACTAAACACCTACAGTTTATGGGATTAAATAAAAATTATGTGATGTAAAGAACTCATATTTGTTCCATGATTTTTCAATCAATCAACCTTTGTTTAGAACGCTTAGGGTGACAGTCATTTACCATGTAGCTAAAATTTCTGTGTAATTACAACAAAAAAGTATTTGACGGTAAAAGACAGTAAAAGCAGCTCCAGGGTTGTGCACACTGCAGCTGGAGATTTTACAGTAAGAGTTGTGACTGACCCTCACACTGCTGAAGCTGGACTGCTGTCCAAAAGCCTGAGGAAATACTTTGGCAACACCAAAGTATATGTCTCAGTGCTGGAACCATGTGTGTGAGTGTGTGTGTGTATGTATATGTGTGTGTGTGCAGCAAATGCCACAGAATTACACATGTTCACACACACATACACATACAGAAATCAGATATCAGATATGTATGCACAATTATTGGTATACTGATACTTCGAAAAATAGTCAATCTAAGAACCTAAAGACATTTCTAATATAACACATTAACCCCCCGCCCCACACACACACACACACACCCACACACACAGCTTTTTGTGTGAGTGGCCCCTGTGTATGAGATAATGGCTGATCTCACTCTCTGGACCCACTCAGACCTCCCCTCCTAGACAGCTGGCAGGGAGCTGAGTGCATATGTGTGTGTATGAGTGTGTGCTTGTGTGTTTGCTGACTCCACATCTGCATCTGTATCAAGTATATTCAACACAGAGGAGTGTGAGGATGTCATGATGAGGTATTGGGCTACACTACACTGTCCTGTGTTTGAATCTAGAGATAGTCACTCTCCAAAGAAAACCTTTGATTAGACTGATTTTATTTTCAGAATATCTACCCTTCACCCCCCACTACATATTTTAGCAAAATTTCCAGAAAGCGTATGTGTATGTGCCTTTGTGTGTGTATGGGTGTGTGTGTGTGTGTGCGTGTGGATAAGTGTATATGCTTTTGTGTGTGTGTGTGTGTGTGTGTGTATGTGCATGAGTGTGTGTCTGTATTTGAGGGTGTGGGTGTCTTTTCTTTCTTTGGCAGTCACTTCCCTCAAGAACTGGGTCAGCAGGACCTCCGCATAACACACATTTTTTATCATTTATTTAATACCATTTCCCAAAAAATCAGCAAGTTTCCGTCCAACATGTTATACAGCTCACTGGCTCATATCACAGCAGTCCAAAAAAACAAACATCTATCTCTGAACACAGATGCTGTCCTTTATATTACACTGTTATACTGACCTAGTTAAAAAAACTTTATTAACTAACACTAGAAGTAAAGAATGTTTCTGTTTTTTACCATTCTGGAGGTTTTGGGCGGCAGTTCAGGGACACACTTCTTTTCCAAATCCAGTGTTCCTTATGATGGTAGAAGCATTTTGCCACCTGTTTGGCTTTTGCCTTGTGTAGAACTTCCCACACTGCAAGTCTGTACACAAGTCCAAGACCACTAAAAACTACAACTACAGACTCAGAATGGTCTTTAAATCCTGTTTTCAGGGGCAGAATTAGAGAATCGTGCTTTATCACTTTTGAAGAATATGACCACGTTTAAAACTAATCACAGAATATTTAAAATTTTTTTGACTTGACGAAATGGAAACAATAACTGCTTCCTGAAGAACTTTTAAAACCTTTCATTTTCAGTCCAGTAGTTAAACCTGACCAATTTCAGAGGATGTATTTAAGCCACACAGGGACCTACGTATGAATCATTCAAGCATAACCACGTACATCTAACTGAAGTCCTGAACCAGTGAAGAAACAGGAGCAGATGATTCCAGATGATCAGGCGGTGATCAGTATACTGGTGGTGCTGAATGCTGAGTGGCTGGAACCCCTTTATCTAGGCTCCTTGTGCCTTTAGACACCTTACAGTCTGTCACAGTAAAACATTTGCTCCCATTTCTTTCATTTAATCTACTCAATATGACAAAGATTACAAAGACAGTTTGAGAGGCATAAAGTAGTGTTTTTGCTCCTACAAGGTGTTTCAAAGCAAAATCTAAAGAAATGAGGGGTGGCTCAAGACTAGTACTTATTTTACTTATTAAGTCTTTTATCACAGAGCACCAGCACCCATGAGGTGTGGGTTCATTAACTTTAGTCATTAACTTTAGGTAAAAGCTAACACATGCTTCCTTCAAGACAGTATCCAATTTTTTTGAACTGCCACTAATGCAGTATCACTGGACAGCTCAGAACACTAACTACCAACAGGGCCCGTGTTTAGATCAGTGTATTGAACTAAACGCCAGGTCACAGCTGATTTCCCAGCTCAAACACACCAACTTAACTGGCAACTATCAGTTACCTGATGAGTCAAATCACAATGTGTTTTAGTAGGAAAACAAGCTAACTGTGCAGGGATTCGGCCATCCAAAACTGGATTGAGCACCGATTGAGAACCAATGATCGTCACTTTTGAAATAAGAGACTTTCTGGGTATTAGTGTCATTCAAACTTTATTCTTGATGAGCGTTTTCATATTTGTCATCAAGAGCTCCACCTATCGTATAAAAACTTTTATCACAGAGCACCAGCACTCATCAGGTATGGGTTCATTAACTTCAGTTGAAGATCATCTGATACTGTGATATATTTGGTTTACACAGTGTTTGGTTTGTTTTCGTGCTGTGACTGTAGGGGGAGAAGTACATGTGGGATCAGTGAGACTCGAGTGTTTGGGTGCGAGTGTGTGTTTGTGTTTGTGTTTATGTGTCCATCCTGTGTGCGTGAGAGTGCATACGTGCGTGTTTGTGTGTGTGTGAGTGTGTGTAGTGCGTCAGGTCTGGCGGTGGGGCCTCATGAGAGGAAGATTACAGCTTCCTCCTCTACAGGCTTCCTTCCTTCACATCGTCTCTACATTTTGACAGACTAGGCCAATTTCTCTTCCAGCTTTTCAGGTAATTCCTTCTAGTGAAGGAATTGCTGTTCCAACACATCCGCCAGATTTCAGACCCTCGTTGAACCATGATCACAATCAAGGATTAAGCCTAAATTGCAAGGCCATTTTTGAATCGTAACTATTTTAGTCTGGACTTTTACAGAATGAACCTGGATACGGAAAACCAAAACTTTCCCTCTTAGCTAAATATGACAAGAATGACCAAAAGTGAGGAATTACTTATCATATTTCTCATTTTACATATTTCATATACAATCATAACTTATAGAATGTGCGTAAAGTAAATATGTTAATCAAAAAACCAAAGGGTGGTCTATTTTTCCTGGATATTTCAAGTATTGTGGGCACAATAAGGATTTAAATTATTTAATGGTAAATTATCTAGTTCATTTAATCACATTTTTTGGATTTTTACCCAATTTAGACCAGCTCAGTTCCAGCCTCTCGCTAGGTCCCCCCAGATCATATGATGATGCCAAGCTGTAAAGGTAAGAGCTACACATGCTTCCTCCAAGACACATGAAACTGCATCGCATCTTTTTGAACTGCCATTAATGCAACGTCTCTGGACAGCTCAACATGCTTGGAGGAGAACAGTAACTACCAAAAGGGCGCAGGGCCGGTGTTTAGATCAGGGTACTGAACTGAGCTGACAGTATTACAGTCATTTGGGACATTTTGATTTATATGCACAAAAATGTTGTCTTACTGTTAAAAACAATGAACCCTTGAACAGTAGTATAAACCTAAAATGAAGCTCTGCAAACACAGGAATGTATGTATATGCATATTGTGAATGTGTGTGTGTGTGTGTGTGTGTGTGTGTGTGTGTGTGTTGGTACACTTGGATCCTGTCTTTCCGTGCTGTTATCAGTGGCATTCCTGCACCTTTGGTGGCTCTGGTGCTTTTATCAGGTTCACAGTCAGAACAACCACCTCCACATCTCAATCACTGCCTTACCGGGCCCATCACACTCACACACACACACACACACACACACACACACACACACACACACACACACACACACTCTCTTTCTTCCACCACAGCTTGTTGCATGAGGAGTCGTTCCTTCAGTCTCAATGTTTCAAACCGTTGTCACAATAAAAGCATACCATGCATTCTATACATCTGACCCGAACAGCACTGCCATGCCTGCCTGAGTAAATTTCACCATAATCTCTCAGAGTAAACACTTGTACCACAGAGAACTCAGTCTCACTCGGTTGCGTAAAAGCAACCAGATGTTGAGGGAGTTTTGAAAAATATTGATGGAGTTTGCAACTCAAGGCAAGTAGAATGGTCCGGAGGGGACATGTGTGTCTGTGTGTGTGTGTGCATATTTGCATGTGTATGTGTGTGAGCTTGTGTGTGTGTGTGTGTGTGTGTGTGTATGTGAGGTTGTGCAACTTTAGTGTCAAAGACTAGAAGATTTTGTAAGGGACTCTTTATTAACTCCGCACACAGAATGGGCCCTGAAAGTGGGCCAACGCCTCAATTCCTCACACTTGTCACTATGGCTGGAAAAATACACAGTCCTGAAATCTATAAATCTGGACACAATTGTCAATACATCATGTTTATATGTAATTTACCTACACGGAGACATAGAGCTCCAAGGTGAGGTAGAGAACTTTTACATGCAACCTTAACTTATACAGATTTATAGTATTTACTGAATTCCCAGTGTTAAGACTGAATATGGTTTATCACCGACATCCGAGGTTAAATAACTTTGCAGACAAAATGTTGGCCAAGCAAAAATAGTAAAGTTATTAAACATATTCCACTTGTCATCATGATAATGTAGCTACTACTCACATTCTTGCTCTTAATGGACAATATGGCCCCCATTCATCTCTACAGGGCCTGTCCTTGCTGTGTTTGATGCAGCGTAAGGTTACTCCATACAGCCAGAGGACAGGTCATTATGGACATTATTAAAAGGTCCAGGCTCCTCCGTATCTCCGTATTTAAAGTCATCTCAAGTTTCTGAACGCACGGTGAGGTAAGCTTATTAAAAACGGGCACAGAGCACCCTGAAGCTCCACCAGGTCACGGCTCGCTAAATATTTTTGAAGGGAAACATCTCGGTGGTCTCTCGGAGTTTAAAGGCAGTGCAAAGAATAAATAAACAGCACACACGCTGGACAGGGTTGTGGTAATGAGCATAGGACCTACTGCAGGGTTCAGACAGGAGGAATGGCGGACAGACTGAGAATGCAGCCCTTTGAAAGATGGAAAAGAAATACACAGACATTTGTAAACTAAAGGAGGCTTTCATGGTCAACTGATAACCAAGATCATGCGAGCACACGTACACTGCAGCCATGGTTCAGCAAAAAAGCTAATTGATCCCAAATGCAGTCAATTGGCCAAGACAAGCTTGGGGCTTAGAGTTAGTGATATTGTGTGTCTTCAAAAATAGTCAAAAGTACAGGCAAAATTCAGGCTTCAAGATCACTGCTACTCTTTTCATCTATGTGATTTCATTTTATCAATTTTTTGTAGGTTACTGTTCAGTCCTGAGCACATTTGTTGACATACACAGAAAATACACTTCTACATACAGTATTCTACACAATTACTGTTTAATTATTGAATATAACACATTGGATATCATACTCTGTTCTGTTACATTTGCACATTTCAGATGTTGTTTACATTTTAGATCTTGTTTACCCTTAAAAACTCTTTTTGCTGAGTTCCAGCCTTTAATTTTCTCTTTTATTTATTGTAGCTAAATTGCACATATATCTATATTGTACCTATATTGTCTATTGTCTCATAGACAGTTCAGGGGCTCATTTCACTACACGGTGTTCTTGTATAACTGTGTATGGGACAAATAAAGAATCCTGAATCTTGAAAACGAGGACTGTGCAAAATGTTTTTAATGGAAATTAATATAGAAGTGGCGCAACAAATGTGTGTGTTCTTTGTAGGTGTTCTTGTTGGGTAGTTGTGGGATTATGTAGGGGGTATAAGAAGCTATAGATAAAGAGATAAAGACCACTTCTCATACCACACACACACACACACACACACACACAGAGTAAACTGATTGCAGTCTGCCCATTTGTGACAATCACAATCATACTACACACACACTCACACATACACCCAAACATACATACAGTGGGGGAAATAATTATTTGATCCCCTGCTGAATTTGTAAGTTTGCTGACTTACAAAATATGAACAGTCTCTAATTCACGAGGTAGGTTTTTGTAATGGAGAGAGACAGAATATCAACCAAAATCAAGAAAAAAAACATGTTACATAAAAGTTATAAAATGATTTGCATGTCATTGAGTGATGTCATCCCCTACAACCCAGCCAGACTTCTAGACTTCTGGCTCCCACAGACTGGCTGTGTGTCCATTTTTTGGACACAGATTACAATCAATCGATCAATTACAGAGATTCCTGATCTTAACTTGTTATGTGTATAAAACACACCTGTCCACTGAATCAGTTTCTTTCATTCCAACCTCTCCACCACAATGGGCAAAACCAAAAAGCTGTCAAAGGACGTCAGGACCTGCACGAGACTGGAATGTGTTACAAGACCATCAGCAAGAAACTTGGGTGAGAAGGTGACAACAGTTGGTGCGATTATTCAGAAATGGAAGAAATATAAAATGACCATCAGTTGCTGGAGCGCCATGCAGTATCTTGCCTCATGGGGTGAGGACGATCATGAGAAAGGTGAGGGATCAGCACAGAACTACACGGGAGGAGCTTGTTAATGATCTGAAGGCAGTTGGGACCACAGTCACTAAGAACACCATTGGTAACTCACTACATCATGATGGACTGAAATCTTGCAGTGCCCACAAGGTGCCCCTGCTCAAGAAGGCACAGTACAGCCAATCTTAAGTTTGCCAGTGAACATCTAAATGATTCAGATAGGGCTTGGGAGAAAGTCATGGAGTCTTCAGAGCTCAATCCTATAGACAATCTGTGGAGGCGCCGAAGCTTCGAGTTGCCAAGCAGCAGCCAAGAAACCTAAAGGATTTAGAGTTTCTGTAAAGAGGATTGGGCCAAAATCCATCCTCAGATGTGCAGAAACCTGGTGACCGACTACAAGAAACATCACTGCTGCGCCAACAAGGGTTTCTCCACACAGCACTAAGTCATGTTTTACTTATTTCACTTAGTGAAATGCAAATCAATTTATAACTTTTATGTAACATGTTTTTTTCTTGATTTTCAGGTGATATTCTGTCTCTCTCCATAAAAATGAATCTACCTCATAAATTGGAGACTGTTCAGCAAACTTACAAATTCAGCAGGGGATCGAATAATTCTTTCCCCTACTATACATACATACATACATATGTACATACATATTCCCTTAAACATGTGGATGCAGTAATAAACAGACATTGTATCAACACATTAATAACAGTAAACACAAACAAACATTTACGCAGACTCACTCTCAGCCAGTGTGTCGTCCTCAGCGTGTCCATTAATGTCGTTCTGCTCGTCCGTCTTTCCATTCAGGCTGGAGATAGAGATCTGTCCGTTCTTCTGCAGCTGCTGCAGGAGAAACACAACGATTAACACACTGATAAACACACACACACACACACACTTTTCTAAACGAATTTACATTTTAATACTAAATGCACGGCTGCTGAAGAACAGGCCAAACCTAGGACTAATTACACCATAACACACTCAGAGCGCTTCAAACTTTCCAGACGTTTTATTCCATTTGTTTCCATTACTCTCTCGTTCTAGAGAAAACACAGATGACTGAACTTTAAGGTATTTTAATTGCTTTAGAATTTCAGCTCCATTCCCTAATGATGCCCTCATAGCACATTCTTAATGCAGACATAAAACACAGCCAAGCTCTGAGACTTGCAACACCACATGCAAGCTTCTTGGCTTGGACTGTTCTCAGAAAATTAATTAATTTGAAGAGACTCCATCAAGGAGAGCCTGATTGAAAACGTTCTTCACGCGCACACAGATTATTTACAAAAATGGTTCCACCAAAAGTTTTTTAGAGAACCAAAAGTGCCCTTGGTGTCAACTGATACCCAATACACACTACAAACAGTATTTCTCCAAAGCAGCAACATCGCTTTTTTCACTTGATTTTACTAAACATTCTTAACTTTTAATGCAAATGAATAGCAAAAGTATTTTAAGTATTTTTAAGCATAATGATCAATTCTGCTCAATTTTCAATACTCAGTTTTACTGGACCACTCACAATGAGTCCAAGTGAGGTGGAGAAAGTAAAATAAAACATTGACTTTTTTTGGACAACAGTTTCAGTAACATATGCAAGGACCTCAATAACAGATGTATATAAATTAGTGCATACTGATGTATGATCTCTGTTTTACAGGACAGAACAGCATTTGGTTCCCTAAGGAACATTTTAATGGATGGTTCTTTTATGAGGATTTTTTGTAAGTGTTGAAATAAACCACCACATCATTTAAGGTTTTTAATAGAACTGTGAGTCGAAGACAAGAACCATTTAGATATAGATAGACAGAATGATAGGCAGACAGACAGATAGATAGAAGAATAGAAGGATAGAAGGATAGATAGATAGATAGATAGACAGATAGGTAGATAGGTGGACAAATGGATGGACATAGTTTAATCACCTCCATAGAATGAATGCCCTCATTTACATCTAATGTTTTTCAATTTGTTTACGCCTGCCAACAGTTGATGTAATAGATTTTACTCATGTGGAAATGACTTACACTTTCAAATCAAAGTAATATAAATGCACCACATGTTTCAGAGCACAAGGCTGCTTCAGATTATCTGCTTGTAATAAAACCGCAAGCACTGCTTTAATTAAGCGGTGCGACGTTCCCCAAAACAATCCCGGTTCGTTCGAGTATACCATTTAACTCACATATTCACACTTTCTCTCTCTCTTTTCTCTGTCTTTCTCCCTCACTTGCACTCGCTCATTCTTTTCCAGGCCGGGCCGCCCACAGTGACACCAGCACAATACCTCTCCGGTTCTGAGTATTGTCAGAAGGCCTAGAGCACTCACACACACACACACACACACACACACACACACACACACACTTCCCAGAGGAGGGTTTAATCAAACTATTGGATCAGGACGAGCTCCAAAAGGAAGACGCCTCTTGAGAAGATCCCACCAAGGAGCCAAGCTCGGACGCTCTAAGAGCTTTCCTCTTCTGTCTTCAGTCTGAGAGCTGGAATAATGAGTTAGGGTTGGGTTTCCTTTACTGTACAAACTAATGCCCTCCCTCAAATCACTACACTGACTATAGTGCTCCTAACAGAGAGAGAGGGAGGGAGAGAGAGAGACAGAGTCAGACAGACAGAGAGAGAGAGAGAGAGAGGGACAGACAGAGAGAGAGAGACAGAGTCAGACAGAGAGAGAGAGAGAGAGAGAGAGAGAGAGAGAGACAGAGAAAGAGAGAGAGAGAGAGAGAGAGAGAGGGACAGACAGAGAGAGAGAGAGAGAGAGAGACAGGGTCAGACAGAGAGAGAGAGAGAGAGAAAGAGAGAGAGGGACAGACAGAGAGAGAGAGAGAGACAGGGTCGGACAGAGAGAGAGAGAGAGAGAGAAAAGGGAGAGACTAACAGAAAGAAGAAACTGAGACACAGAAAGAGAGAGAGAAAAAGGAGAGAGAGAAAGAGACAGAGGGTGAAAGACTAATACAGATAGAGAGTGAGAGACAGAGAAAGAGAGAGAGAGAAAGAGAGCGAGAGAGAGAGAGAGAAAGAGATGGATAGAGATGGGGCAAAAGGAGTGAAAAGAGAGAGAGAAGACAGAGGAAGAAGAGACAGAGAGGCAGACAGGGGGGAAAAGGGAGAGAGAAAAGTGAGAGATGGAGACTAACAGAGAGATAAATGAAGGAGAGAGTGAACTGAGAGAGACTGAGAGAAAGGACAGATAACTTAAATAATACATAATAACTCAAAACACACACCCAGCACACAAATCAGATACACTGCAACTAACGAACCCAACATTAACTTAAACTCTTCAGAGACAAACAGTGACAAAGAGGGCTCTCTTATAGGCACATATAAGACCACTGCACAGACATTACATTTGGCAGACACTTTTATCCAAAGTGACTAACAATATGAGGACACAATCAAGCTTCAGGACAGTGTGAGGCAAATATTATGCGCTAAATTTATGTAAGAGTACTGCAAGAAGATGCATTATCAGTGCATTAGGACAGGTGATGTTCTCTAAACAGATGAGTCTTCAAACAGTTTTTGAAGACAGAGAGAGATACTGCTGCCCCCGTCACCTTAGGCAGCTCATTCCACCAGCGGGGAACCACAGAAGTGAAGAGTCTGGACTGGGTTTGTCTTGTGCGTAGGGATGGCAGAGCCATAATAAAGTTTTTCCACAATCAGCTCATCCAGCCATGTCTTTATGGAGCTCGCTTTGTGCACTGGGACACAGTCATGCTGGAATAGAAAGGGTTCTTCCCCAAACTGTGTCTACAAAGTTGGAAGCATGGTGTGTTCAAAATGTCTTGGTCTGCTGAAGCATTAAGATTGTCCTTCACTGGAAGTAAGGGGTATAAACCCTGAAAAACAGGTGTGTATATATATATGCATGCATACACATACACACACACACACACACACACACACACACACACACACACAACTCTGTGCAGCTATGACAGCAGACCAACAGGTGTCCTTTTGACCCCACATGGCTTCTGAGCCCCAGGGACCATCTCATGACTGTCATTCCCTGCATTCCAAAGCCCCTTTGTGGAATTCCAGAGCACGGTGGAGACGGTCCCACCCAACCATCCCACCACCTCTCGTCTTGTCCCACACACAGCCCCCGACCTCCCCCCGAAGTGGGAGATGTGAGGAAAAACGTTAAACAATGTGCTGCTCCTGTCAGTCAGAAAACAAATCAATCACTGAAGGCCTCTGGTGGATCCACACTTTCAAAGATGCATCCGAAACATTTAGGCTTACAAAAACATGCAGAGAATCCCACAGTCTCACTGCAGTCACATGTGCTTGCAACTAGCACACACACACACACACACACACACACACACACACACACACACACACGTAACTCTCTGAAACAAACGCATGTGATTACATAATGGACTAGAACCTCATTTAACATCTTTGAATCCATCACTGAATCTTTGGCCATCACTGAATCCACCAAAAAAATCATACAAAATCAAATCAAAGCCCACTGTGGTTTTAAAAAGGCAAACAGTGACACAAGTCATGAGGTTTATGACCAGACAGACTCTGCAGAAATTAAAATACACTGAAACAATTTGCTCCCTCATTCAGCCTGAATCCCCACCTCACTGACCACCCAGGCGGTTTATTAACAATTACTGAAAAAACAATTATGCCAGAGTGTGAGTAAACACCAGGGTTGCAACACATGTCCACACAATCCCTCCATTAACTAAACAAACACACACACATTGTTGCTACACTCAGTTCCTGACAACTGCTTGACAAAAGGAGAGAAAGATTATGTGTGTGTGTGTGTGTGTTCTCATAGTTAGCTTTTTTGCCTGTACTTGTGTCATCCAGTTTGAACAAGCTGACCCTCTATAGTAAAGGTCAAATCTACACTTATTTTCTTTTCTCTTATTGGCGTCTGCTTTCCTTCACCTCTCAGCCTTTTCATCCGTCCATCATCTACCACTCATTCAAGAAAGTCCACTTGTAGGTCTTTGTGCTCTTTTTTCAAGAAAAAAAGTTTGATGAACAATGTAAGCATTGTGACAGTTTCAAAATGTACCATTCACTCCCACATCCACAGTCCATATACAGAAAACAAGCCACAAAAACATTTTTGAATTGTTTTTGTTTTATATATATATATCTGTCTATTCAGCCTACAGCAGTCTAGCCCCACCCATTCATGCTGGGGTTATAAGGAATGTTTCAGGGCTCCATAATACAGGGCAGCCAATCAGAACAAAGATAATTTGGTCTGAAAATAATATTAATTCTAGAATAGAGTTGTATTTACTATATAGGTAAGTATAAAGTGTGTAAGTGTAAATGTAAAGTGACCATTTTGTCATACGTGAACACACCACAGCACACAGTGTGAAATTCCTTCTCTGTATTTAACCCATTCAGCAAGTGAAGCAGTGGGCAGCCAGGAACACAGCGCCCGGGGACAGTACCTTACTCAAGGGAACCTCAGTGGTGCCACTAGCAGTCCTGAGATTTGAGCCCACAACCTTCTGATCGCAGAGGCAACTCCCTAACCAACCAGGCCACCAGCCGCCCAGCTGTGTTTTTCCACATGAAGCACAACATGAATTCTTTACATATCGAGTTTTTGAATTTGCAGTTCTGTCCCTTTATAGGCTTATAACTGAATGATAATATCCACAACAATGCAAAACCCAGTACATGGAAAAATATGGATATCAATGGAAAATCATATATATTTAATGTAAAAACTGTGTAGTAACAACACTCCATAGCACATCATTATGCAGGGCTAAACTGCTGAACGGGTGCTCGGATAACAGAGTTTAGAGTTTATAGTGACAAGGAATCTTGTCTTATCATCATCAGTCATTAAACAATCATCTGTATTTGCACTTTTGTTGTAAACTTCGTTTAGGTCTTCCTCCCAAGTGAAAGGTTGAGTCATGAATAATAGTAAAATGCACCATTTAAAAAGATCTCTGAGCTCCAGGAGCAGTCATTGATGAGCGAGAGAGCTTTTAACCAGTCATTTACAGGCCATTAGCTCTTAAAGACGAGGCCTGAGCGGCAGCAGGGGGTCACATTTACACACAGAGAGCCGAGCACCGCCACATACACTCGTATACTTCAAAGCTAGACTTTTAAAGGACTACTGACAGAAACACACACACACACACACACACACACACACGCATAAATATACATATACATATACACAAATACATACACACACACATACACACACAGTCACATACATACACATACCCCCCCCCACACACATACATATATATCCACATACATACACACACACACACACACACACACATACATACACATACACACACATACATACACATACACACACATACATACACACACATGCGTACACACACATATGCACACACTCCACATGGCAAGTGTAAATTTCTTTGGGGTCCACAAGTTACCATCAGCATTTTTAAAACCTTTTCTAAGTCTTGAAAAATTCTGTTATAATGAAAATTGCAATTGTAATACTCACTTCTAAACATAATCTTTTAGTTCCAGATTTATTTTATTACTAATGAAGTATGATTCAAGGAGTGGCAGAATTAAAGCCATTAAATATAAATGACTTCTCGTGCTGCTCTTACCGGACTAATGAGAGACCGGGGGGCTCTCACTGAAGCTGACCTCATTCTTACATGGATGAAATGAGAGGCGTGCTGAAGGAGCGGGGGACACTGTGGAAGTGTTAGGAAACGGGAGTGAGGTAAGAATAAACAACGCAGCACCCAGAGGGAGCCAGTGCATTGTTAAAGATCTTTATGTGCCATGACCAGCTCAGATGTTTATTAGTGATGCTGTTTGCTTTGGTAACGCTTTTATAGAAAGACACAGAGACGCAGCGGGTGTGGACAGTAATTCTTCACTGTTTACCTTCTACGGTCAGATTCACGCTGTATCTGTGTGTGTGAACACTATTCTACTATTTCCAGTACACAAGAGTTTCTCTAAAATACTAAACCCCAGACGTGTTTCAGCTCCATTTCTGATCAATTATGATGAGGGGCGTTCAAAAGGCTTTTGCATTTTTACATTTTTGTTGGAAACAGTGAAGACCGGATGAGTAGTAATTGGGTGTGTCTGAGAGGGTCATGTAATGCTGAGAAAACTGCATCACAATGGAAGGTGACCACGTAGAGAAGTGATATCATTTGTTTTTTAAATTCTTAAATTCTTAATCTCAACGTTTTGAATGTCTACATGCCTGTCCCGCACACCTTCATTTCTAATAATGACTAAGAATGAACAGAAATAAAAAAGAAAGAACAATAAAATGAAGATATTATATCTGTGTCCCCAATCACTATAGCAGTAAATGATTAAAATGACTGTCCAAAATGTGTCATAAAAGAGAACAGGATAAGTTGATCCAAAATTATTAACAGATAGATCTTATAGATCATTTAATACTGAACTTCTCATTTTTACCAAAATTTCTTGAGTAAATATAGAAATGTATTGATAAATATGAAAAGAATCCTCAAAATACAAAATGAAACCTCTAACAATACATTAATGGATATGCATTTTACATTAGTAATTAATGTGCATAAAATAACAAAGAATATTAATGTGACAAGTGATTCCAAACTTTTGAACATTAGCGTCCATTATCATTACAGTTTTTATCAGACGCTTTTATCCAAAGCCACTTCCTTTCCCTAACTACAGGGGGCAGTCTCCCTGGAGCAACCTGGGGTTGAGGGTCTTGCTCAGGAACCCAGTGGTGGTTTGCTGAAGGTAGTTTTCGAACCCACGACCTCTTGGTCCAGAGGCAAGTATCCAACTCACTAGGCCTCCACCACCCAGACAACAGTGACATGATTCCACAGTTTACAAATAATGCTACTACTATTACCACAAAAACAATGATAATGATAATGAATGTGGCTGATTAACTGTAGTTCCATCGATAGTAATAGATGTAATCACGAATAATTAAATTGTAAATGACACATGAATAATTAAGTTTAAACAGTAAATAAGTCAAGTTGAGGTTTATTTTTAGGGGGCGGGGCTACTTCTTATGGGTTGCCATGGTGTTCATGACATAGTCCAATCCACATTAATGGATGATATCACCCTGGTGTTTATTTGTACTGTCCCACCCATCCCCAACCCACCCCTAAGAGAAAGGGAATGTCGTGCATTCAGCCCCGTCCACTCTTCGGATTATTCCAGGTCATGAACACATCGCTCTTATTTCACACACTTATTAGTTCAATCCTACTCACACTCCTGTCAGAACGTAATCTCCTGTCAGAGTTCGTTTCTGAGCAAAATTAAGAGGATTTGAGTGAGATGTAGAAATCACCCAGCTGGACACGACTGCCCGTGACCTCTTCCTCCAGTTTAAAGGACATTTTAAAGTCAGCAAAAGAGTTTTTTTGCACTGTCTTCTACTGTGAGTGGCCATACGCATGAAACAGAGAGTAGAGCAGAACAAAATCTAATAATAAGACGATTCGAACATCAGCTCAACTGCTCAGTCACAGCTGAACGTCATCTCTCTGAAACAGCCAGAAACAGCTTTCATGTATTTCAGACCATTCCTGACCTATGGATCACGAAATGTTCAGAGGGTGTGAAGAGCAGGTGATGTATGTAAAACTAGGATAAAAAAATATTTTGTTTTTTTATGTAGAATATATGTCATTTTGCACTGTAAAATCCAGTGAAATGTCTTTTCGAATGAACCCTCAAATAAAGGCAAAATATCTATTATTTCCTCATAATTCCAATGTATGTCTAGATGTTTACAATTAAATAATTTCATTAGTAGCTAAATAAATATTACACAGTTCAAGAAAAAAATGCAGATATTATCATTTGTTTTAGAAAATAATGCATTTAAAGTTTACTTCAGGAAATTATGCCAATAGTTTTGCTGATTTTAAGAAACAATATGGATATTTAGCTCATTTTAGGAAATCATATAGAAATAAAATATAGGACAAATAGAACAAATATTTTGGCCTGTTCTGCGAAGTAATAGAGATATTTTAGCTTATTTTGGCAGATGAAGACAAAGAAAAGTAATTTTGCTTGTTTTAAGAACTAATGCAAAACATATAGTTCATTTCCAGAAATAATACCTGAAACAAGTAAAATCTCTTAATGATAAATATTATATATATTGCCTAGAAATAGGATGATTTAAACGGTCAAATATGATTTTTGCAATGTAATGATAATAATGTACAATAATAATATTATTTATATTAATGGACAGCTTCACAAACATTACAGTCTACATACATACATTTACTTACATTGGTTTATATTTACATATATACATAAACATATGTATATATATATGCTACACACAAATGTCTACATTTATATGGTCTTATTTGTATAGTGTGCTTTTTATACTGTACTGTTGTGCGTATCTTTATTCTATTGTTTTTGCTGCTCTCACCTTTGTTCTGTCCACTTTCTGCCGTAATAACGTATATGTCCCACTTGTGGGACAAATAAAGGTTTATCTTATATGAATCTGAATTGTACAGATCTTGGTACTGGATGCAGAATAGAGTGAAAGTCCGTGTGCAGGGGCGTAATCACTTGAACAGAGCGTCCTGTTTCCGCGCCTAACAGCTATCAATCAATTTTGCAAACACACATTACATTCTTCAATTTACTTCTGGCCTCGTCCAATTTTGCTCGGTTTGGATGCTGATGGCGGCGTGCGTCAGTAGATTTACATGGAGAGGCCGCTTTCAGACAGCAGAGCCATAAACAAACAATACAGCTCTTATTTGGAACGCAAACTCAGTCCACACTTATCCCAATTACCTCAATCTATTTACATTCCATCTGGACTTAAGAACACTACATAACTCATCTCACACACACACACACACACACACACACACACACACTCACTCACTCACTCACTCACTCACTCACTCACTCACTCACTCACTCACACACACACACAC
>JBBPCX010000160.1:3325147-3338153 GCA_037974365.1 Hydrocynus forskahlii
CACACACACACACACACACACACACACACACACACACACACACACACACACACACACACACACACACACACGGGAGGATGGTTCGAAAGACAAAACTTTCTCAGTGCATTACAGCTGGACAGATGATTAAAAGCTGATTACATCCTGTGTTGTGCAGCAGACTGTGTTCCTAACCTAAAGCACACGGAGCTGAAGAGGAGCTTCCTCAAGCCAGAGCGGACGACTCCAAACCATCCGGAGATCTTTCAGAATCCTGCATCCATTTATATGTTCCCTCAGCAGCTTTTGAGAAAAATACTAGTACTGAGTGCCATGGCAATGGGAGAGTCTCCAAAAGTCTTAATTACCAACAATCATGGGACATACTTTCTATTAAACATGTGTTTCCCACACTACTTTCCTATAACCTCATTTAGAGAGTACATGTAAAATTGTAATTAAGTCGATAGACAGTTGTTTAAATCTTTTGTTCATTTGTACCAAGGATACTGACAAATCTAGAGGGCAAGATGTGCATGAGAATCTCAAATTTAATTCATCAACAAGCTATCACACTGCAAACTGGCTGGATTTGGACGTCATCTGAAAATGCTTCTCATAATGATTTAAGGAATTCTGATGTAAGACGCTCAAAAAGCCAATAACATTTTAATGTTATTTTGACAAGGGCAATAAAGCCAAAGTGGTTTCAACGAGACGGAAAAGGTCACAAGCAGACAGTCAGATGGAAGGAGCGGTAGAGCAGATGGGTAGAGCGTTATTGATTTCACTGTAAGGCCCTGAGAGTCGGCTGTTCCCTTCAGTCTGACTTTGCACTGCTGGCACGACCAGTATTTGGCACATCTGACAGGGAGCCGTGCTCTAAACACTGTTTAATTAACGGCCGATATGACTTTAAAAAGTGCAGAGTTAATATAAAAGCGTTCATATTTAAGTATGTTAATGCTTCATCTGTTTGAAGGTTCTCTTATGTAGAACTCTGCTGACGCGATCTGGATTATCCAGCATAGAGAGGGCACTCGAACTGGGAATTCAGTATCAAAGGTAAGTAGTTCAGAACAAACCAGCTCAAAAAACAACTGCAGTTAAACACATCTGATCATACCTAAACTTTCAGCCAGGCCGAGACCTCCAGACTGAAACAACCAGGCCAAAAACATCTATCTGCTCCCTATTTTTAAAAAGGCGCTAGGTGTCTCAGCAACTTGCAGAATTACTCAGGCTATTCTGAGAACATCCAATTGTGGCCTGAAATGTAAAAAGCAGCAGCATTTTGTTTGTGTAGAGAGGTCACTCGCACTTCAGTATAAACAAGTGAGCAAGAACATCAGAATCAGAAAACCTTACTGATCCTGGAGGAAGCTGCTTATGTCACAAATGCAGTTACACAAAGAAAAAAGTCCCAGAAAGACACTGAAAAAAGAGCAAAATAAATTCTAAAATAAGTCAAATAAATAATAAATTGTGATATACACAAAATGTAGTGGTATAAAAACTATAGATAGATACCCACTAATAGAGGTTAGGAGTTGTTCTCTAGGCGATTATTGTACGTAATAGCGATCAGCAGGCAATTGTTCCTAAAACAAAAGCAAAAATTGCTTTGGAAAGCAATAATACAATAATGAACTAGCTAATAGCTTACATGACAGTTTATTAATAAAAGTGACTTTCATAAATCATGTGTTTTCCTTATGTACACCTTGTATCTAAACTCTCTGTGCCCCTCTTAGGATCACCAGTGTGAATCTGGGTGGTGGCTCATGCTCAGCACAGCAGTAGCACTGACGTGGTAGCTGTGTGTTAGAGTGTGTGTGTGTGTGTGTGTGTGTGTGTGTGTGTGTGTGTGTGTGTTTGTTGGATCAGATGCTGCAGTTTTAAACACCTCAGTGTCACTGCTGGACTAAGAATAGCCCACCAACTAAAAATACCCAGTCGAAGGGTCCTGTGTTCATGAAGTGACCAGCGGTGAAATACTAGTGGACGACCAACACAAACTGCAGCATTAAATGAACTACCATCAACAACTTAGAATTCTCTGAAGTGTTGGTCCATCTTGTAGATATAAAGTGGGCAGTAAGAGGATAGAGCTGACACTTCAGAATCGCTGCTGTTTGCGATCCACTCTGCCGCCCACGAACACCAACATGTCTGATAAAGCACTCTGAAAAACTATGATTATCAGACTCTTTGGAAAAATGTCTGTCTGAGCTCTGGGTTTTTATCAAATTCTATATTTCTCCCCCTACACTTTTATCTCCTAATGGACACAAACCTCTCTTAAATTCCAGCACAACCAATCCAAAGTCCATCATATGACAGGATGTCAACCTGTATAAGCTGAAACAAGCACACGTGATCTTAAGCTGTTCTCCATATTTTGTAGCATTAATGCTTAAAATGGATCTGTGCCGAAAGCGCAATAGATGGTAAAGCAGGTTGTTATGTGGGAGTTCCCCCAGTTTGCTCGAGGTGTCAGACGTCATGCAGAGCTTTGTTTGGTGTTCCTGTGTCATGTAGAACCAAAGTTATTGTAATTTAAAAAACGTGTCATAATAATAATCACTATTGGGGTTTTACAAACGGCATCACACACAAATGAACATAAAGAACAAAAATGAACCAATTTCTTTCATTTTAGGTCTGAGAAACAAACATCCAGAGCTTTCTGGATAGTCTCCGCCCACAAGTGAGTGTGAAAAACCAGCAGAGGGAGGGGGTCCGGACAGCGGCCGAGCAGCGAGCACGTAGGAGAGTAAACACCGGTTTTAGACTGTTTTACACCGTTTTTATTCGGTGAAATCACATTTTACTAATACACCGAGTTCTAAGGGTTAATGCAGCTTAAACTCTACTGCCCATACATCGCAAGTCCAAAACAATCAACCACTTTCTTGGAACAGCAGAAAAAAGACACTTGTAGAGCTACAGAGAAGGTCCAAAAGAGCAGGTCGTGTCCATTTCTACACTGCAACACACTGGATTCTCCCCTGGGGTCATTATCAGCAAATTTGGAATCAATGGTCATCATCCAAAACCAGCAAACTGCATAAAGAGGACATGGCACAAATGAAAATCAACTGACTGGCAAAATGTGGGACGGGAGCAGAGGAAGGCAAATTACCTTAATGAAATTTCATCGTTTAAAGAAAGAAATAGAAGGTTATAGCATGTGAACAGAAGATCACGGGTCCAGAAAACAAGCTTCGTCCAGAAAATGACTCTTCTTGATTAAGGACAATGGAGTTGATGCACAGATGCTTCACACAGGAAGAACTCAAGCCGCAACCATTTTATCTGGAGTGTAACAGGAAATCAGCTAAAGACAAGCGAGAAAAATAAGCAACAATGGGCTTCCAGAGATCCCCAAGACTGATTCAATTATCTTCAATCCAATATTCATATTCGTAATAATCTTTATTATAGCAAAAATAAATGATAGAGCAGTATAAAAGACGTTTAGCATGAAAGACGCCTTTGATAAAATATGAACAGTCTCAGCTTTGTAGTCTAACTGTTTAATGACTCAGGACTTTTTCAAAGCCACTAAGTGATTATTCCGACATGCCATTAGGGCAATTTTCTCCATTTCCCCTATTTTTCTCTCCCCAACTTAGAAGTCTTCATCATCTCCCATCTCTCTGCAGATCAAAGTACAAGTTTATTTCTGTCTCAGTGGTAACAGAGACTGAAATCAGAATGGCTGAGAATTAAGTCTTGGACACCGTTATAGCACAGTCTGGTGCCGTTTCTGTTTATCTGTCAATTGCCAGGTTAAGCGGTGTGTCACACCAAACCACACTGGACTATGACCTTACAGGACCTAAGATGGGCACCACTTGTTTACTGGCTTTTTAGAGTAAACAAGTTTCTAAGCAGAGGAAGAGCTTGATGACCAATTTCCTGTCGGAGGACACAGCCTCTGCCAGTTACTCAGAAAGAAAAGATCTCGAAAAAGAACTGGACAGTGAGGTATCAAAGAGTTTGAGAGAGATCTGGAGGCATTATGCACAACTTCCCTCCTTTCAGTTTCAGCAGTGACGCGATTCAGAGACACGCAGAAGAAGGACTTCAGGAAGTCATCCCTGATCAGTTTAGTGATGTTATCTTCATTAAATTACATTACAATCAGTTGGCACACGCCTTTATCCAAAGTGACTAACAATAGGACACATTCAGGTTCCAAAACAGTGTGAGAACCAGAGGAGAGTTCCAAGAGCTAAAAACTTTATGTAGGGAGTATTGCAAGAAGAAAGTGCATCAGGAGATGAGATTAATCTTCAGCAGGTTTTTTGAAGCTAGAGAGGGATTCTCTGCTGCTCTCGTCGGGTTAGGCAGCTCAATCCACCAGCAGAGAACCACAGAAGAGAAAAGTCTGGACTGGGTTTACTTTGTGTGTAGGGATGGCAGAGCCAGACGATGTTCCCTGGAAGAGTGGAGGGAGAGAGTAGGAACATAAGGCTGAACATGTGTCTGTTGTGGTTAGTTTGGACACCAGCCCACATTCTGTGCTTCCATTTACTCTTACACCACCAGCAGCACAACCTTCAGGTGACCACGTAGGGCCTGATCCTCACAAGACGAGGATCAGCTGGCCCTAACAGCATGAATGACTTGTAATAAATACCAAATTCCTGTAGTACCTGATTGCCACAGCATGACTAACATATGGGGAAAAATGACTCGAGCAATTCACATGAAACCACATTTAGCACTGTTTTGGCTGGAGCCAAGGGAAGCTGCACCATAGTTTCTCTGTATATTGTTCTATTGCTCTGTTTCGTTTTGACTGTTTTGTGCAAGACAATCATTTACACTGACTGAATTTATTGAATAGAGATTTTATTCAAAGTAAAGGGACATTCCTAAATAATACGCCACTATTAGCATGAAAATGTTTACTTGACTGTATACTTAAAACATCAGAAAAGACTATATTACACCAGTGGGTGTATTTGGTGACACCACTGTCCTCCACATGGCAGACAAGCGTTCCACACTACTCAGGCAAAACTAATTCTACATGCTACATTTACCACTTTTTGCAACAGGATAAAAGTCTAGAACATTCTAGAACACAATGCACATTTTTGGCCATATTGTCCAGTACTACTGCCACAGAATTATTAGCATCGACAGAAATTCAATTTGAGGAACACTAATAACCACCAGTCATCCCACCGCCACTCTTCAGGTCTCCTGCTATTTTTGAAAACTTCTGGGTAGCGAAAATTCAGGAATGTGATGCTTGGTGTTCATTCTGTTTGAGTAAGATATATGACAATGGAGACTCAATGATCATCTGACAGCTCGACTGAAATCTTTCAGTTTTTAGCTCCTTGTAGCCTGTTCTATCACTTAGAATGGTCAAACCAGTCAGGCCATAATCATGACATCACCAAAAAGTCTAACATTCTCCACACTAAACGGTTAGCTGATGTAATGGCAAATTCATTTTCACAAAAAGCCGTATCATTCATACGTAACACTTAATCTTCTCACACTGACAAGTCTATCATGTTACCAAACAGTCATTATCATTTCTCCTGTTACCAAGACACACACCACAACCTCCAGAACAGCAGGAATTTTCCCACATCACACACTCGCCATGTCCATGAGCGGCATGTGCGAACACATAAATGAACTGACAACCATGCGATAGCTATTGTGCCAAACTCTCCCTGGTATGGCAAACAAGAAAAGGCGTCAAAATCCTTGTTCGCTAAATAAACGACGACTATGCTTAAGAAGACAGTATGTAAATGACCACTGATAGGACCAATCTGCACAATTGCCTACAATTTGAGTTCAGGTTCCTAAAACAAGAGCTAGAAGGCTTTCTAAAGCAGAAGCCTACCAGATCCTGCTCTTCTTAAATGAGGCGGTGAACTTTTGTCCATTAAGTTAATGGATTTAGCCTTCATGGCTCTAATGCAAAACCAATTCCATTGGAAATCTTTTAAGCCAACAGTGTTTAGGACGATTTTGGAAGTGCAGTCAAGAGACAATAAAAGCTAACACAATCTGAGAATGCAACAATAGTGGGCCTGTTCATAAACTTTGTGCTCTATCTCTCGTGTGCCTGCTGGAACACGTAACACATGGAAAGCCCTGCTGCTGTTCTGAAACGCAGGCAAGAAATTCCCCCTATTATTCCCAAAGACAATACTCCATTATCCATTTGCACACGTTGGGAGATGATGTTAAACAATAAAAGTTTTAGGGCTGCGCAACTGGAAATGCAGGATGCAGCGTTTGTCTACTAGGCCAAAGATGAACAACAGCAGTTCAGCTTTCTAGGCCACTGGTCAGCACTCACCGAACCTCACTGCTGCCCCAATGCTTCTCAAACTAAAGGCAACTTTAAAGGGGACATATTATGTAAAACTCACTTTTTGCATCTTTTTGTATTTCCATTTGGGTCTCTACTGCTCCTATAAACACTCCAAGAGCGGAAAAAAAACGCGCGTGGGGTGTTTATTGGAAGCTCGGAGTCGAACATATAGGGTTGGATAGCACCTCTGTTTTCTGCCATTTTCACGTGTGGTAAACGTGCAGTGTAAGCATGGGATGGGGAGGCGTGGCCAGCAACAGCTTATTTGCATAAAAATGACAGAGCCCTTAAATGGCTCATTTTGAAAGGGACTGAAACTGTCAAAAATAGAGCTGGTGAGACTCATTATTTGAGAGTGATTTTGTGCAAAGAACTTCATGAACATGTTTTGTAGCCCATAGACCTGTTATAACTTGTTTAAAGAGAGGTATAATATGTCCCCTTTAAACCAAAATGGTTTGTTAGATCACGTCCCTGGCTATATGGTGCAGTATTCATCGCATCATTTGTTTTCCCCCACAGTCCGTGACAAATCCATTAAATACACATTAAATGAGTATTTGTATTTAATGTGTATTTAATGGCTTTGTCACAGATTGTCCGATTATCTGATTAATAATGTGCCACACAGCCAGGGACATGATCTAACAAGATAAAACATTTTAAAATGAATTATTAAATGAATATACAGGGGGTCCTCGAGTTACGCCACAGATCCGTTCCTTCCACAATGATGTAACCCGGGTTTTGTTCGAAACACACCCTAGCCTTACTGAAGTCACTTACTGATCCTAACACAGCTGTAAAATAATAAAAACACATCTAAGTCACAGAAAAAGGAAAAGGAAATTTCCCTCACTCATACGCCGCATTACTGCGTATTCTTCCACCGCCCGCAACCAAACTAATTTCCCCACGTAGTCCGTGAGTATGAGGCTAACGGTGTAAGCCGAGTGGGAGTGAGTGGGAACTCGAAATATTATATGTTGACACCGCTGTAACTTGAGGACGCCCCGTATTTATGATTGAGAATTTCAGTGCAGTGTTTCCTCTAGAATGTGTCTCAAGATGGGTGATGGACCCTCAGGGTTTGTAGCGTTAAACACATGGCCTCATGGAGAATCATTTTTAAAACAACATATTCAGTGCACACAGAAATACAGGACATTTTACATCCTCTACACATTTATTTTCAATAAGTGCAATAGTGATCTGCCTTTCATTATTAGGAATAGCAGAATGCTGTAAGAAGTCGACTGCTTACATCTGTAAACAACCAAAAATCTGTCTTATTTTTTCATAATACAACAGCAAAGTGGAAACATGACTCGACACGCGTCTTTTATTAACCCTATTCAAAAACACCAATAAAACAATATTCTGATTGTTTGCAGTTTCAGATCTCTTTAGAGACGAAGAACTTCTGTAACTAGACGCTACGAGACTAGAGCCAGATGTTGCTGCTCTGGTAAAAATCAAGCTTGTCTGTGCAACGTCTCTCTACATCACACAGTTCTAATCAATGACTAGATTGGTGGAGGACTTGACATCTGAATTTATTGGTTTTTCACATTTGAAAACATGGCAAAAAAAGAAACAAACATAAGCTTTCCAGTTCCACCATTCATGTCTGTGCCAAATCCAGGAAGGACGTGACTATGACTATTTAATGGTAGAGGAAACACTGTAGTGCAAGTTTAATATTCACACTGACAGAATAACGCCAAGAACATGGAGATAAACTAACTGATGATGCACATGAATGGTTGAGATGGACTGTTAGAAAGCTGAAAAAAGGCCATTGTAATCACACAGCATCTTAAACGTCTCTCCTCCAGTGCAACGAGTGATTTTATGCTGTGTGAATGTTACTGTACATCTGTTATAGCCTACAAAGATAAATCTTCTGTGGAAGCGGAATTCCTTGAGCTCTATTGTTCTCTGGCTGAACCCTCCCGCACATTTCTTCAGAGTGACATCATGCACTTCCTAAAGCTCCCTCCACCCCAGTGTCCCCCAGGGCCCACTGATCACTGGGGAGGGTCTCATGCTTACCCGTCCTACTGCACACTGACAAGAGATGCAGGAGCAGAACAAGTGCTTTACGACTTTACTGGAGTATTTAGGACCAATTATTAGGTTTACATACATAGACATTTGTGTGTGTATATTTTATATATATATATAAATAATCTATAAACATAAGGAAGACAATCATATGCAATAACTGAAGCGTGTATTAGGTTAACCCGACAAATAAACAAACACACTTATGTCTTCATTTGCTCATGTCCATTTGCAACATTTCCAAACATTATGGGAAGGTACAGTAGTAGCATTTAAATGAAGCATGAATGTACCACACACTATTTCCATCCTAAAACTGCAACACAGATGAAAAAAAAAATAAAAACCACATCTGTCAACTGTAAACTGTGGGCAAATCTGAAAGTGTCTAATTATAGCTCTAGTATACTGCATCCCTAGCAACAACAGCTAAGATATAAATATTATATTATCTTTAACTGAAAGCAATACCTTAAATTCCAGGTTTTTGCACAGTGGCCTTTTAACAAGAAACATTTTTCACCATTTTCTAATCCACAAACTGACATTTACCTCCTTATGCGCCACTTTCCTTACTAACTAACAACTGAGACACGCTTTCTTTGTTTTTTTCTAGTAATGACAACCATACAGCGCACAGATCAAAAAAAGATTCATATACATTTCCAATCTCTATTTCTATGTAAATCTGGATGTTCTTTTTCGTCTCTGTTCACTCCGGCAACCTAAATCAAATTGAAAACATCTGTTTTTACCAATAGAATTATGCCTTATTACATTAGCACTAAACACAGGAGGAATGATCTCCCCACACAAACCTCAATTACTGCCATTAAGGCATGCAGGCAGGGCGTCCTTGTCGCTCCAGAAGTGTGAGGACACGGTTATGCTAGATTGGACTGTAACTTTATGGAAGTGCTGAGACAGTGAGTTATCCTTCCTATAATCCAAAGATTTACATCTGCTTTCTTGCGTGTAGGGTGTAGCAGAACCGTGGAAATGGGTGTAGCCCAATGATCAGTATCAGTGGCGTAGTTCTGCTTCACATGCATTTTTATCAGTCAACTCATGTTATAATTCAGATGGATTACGACAGCTGTGCAGTAAGAGTAGACAAAAACTACTTAGAGATTTCCCCAGATATTCTAAGAGGGGGTTCATAGCCATGAGTACAATTTAAGATGACATAACAGACCATTTTTTGTTTTTTCTTCCTCACTTGTGAGCACTCGGTCATCCGTAAAGTACCTTTGACAGCAGCTTCCCTACTTTTTGGATCTTTGTGCCATTGGTTACTAAGAGTTTGGTTTGTAGAACACCCTGTACAGAGTTCCTTGACAGTCTTCCAGTAACTATTTGGCTTCTTCATACACTCGTATCAAAAAATGCTCAAGGTAGGACCAAAGAATGGTTCTTAGGTCTTGCTAGGCCTTGATGTTTTGGCACATCTGACCGAAGTGGTCGGTCTTAACAGCCATTCCACTCAAATTAAACCACATTTGCCAAATTCAATCTGTGCATAGGCCAGTCTGTCAAATAAGATTCTGTTGGTTTCGTTCGTCATCTAATATTACTAACACAGCCTGTTAGCTAAATCTCTGCTGCTGATCTGGTTGTCTTACTGTGTCATGTTTTAATCAAGATCTTGTTACTAAAAAGTGGAACACTTTGTGAAACAGCATGATCATTCCACTGGCTGTGGTCAAACGTCCAGAACAGCTGCTTTCCAGAAATTATTTCATACCTTTTAGCAACCTTCCAAAAAGACCTTCCCAAAAATGACATTAAAATTATGGTTTCTAGTGCTGATGCTTCACACCTCCAGAGTTGGGGGTTCAAATCCGGGCCTCTCTCTCTCATTTCATTGTGTGGCTGTGAACCCCAACACACTACACACTGGCCTACATTCAACCCAATATTCCTGGTTAAATTTAAATACAGCTCAGGTGCATCATACTAACCCACATTTATATTATAGGAATCACTACGAACGCAAACACATGACATAACCTGGAGAGTCTAATCAAGTTTACACTCACATCAGACATAAATTCTACAGTGACCAGACCTTTGAACCTGATTTTGTTTCCAAGCTAATGAGCTAATGGACAACTCCCTCAATATGCAGAGTTAATCTATCAACTGAAATATTTGCTTGCTAAAAACAGCAAAATACAAAATAAGACAAGTGTTTCTTCCCATGAACATCTGCTGGGCTGCAAAATCTTATCCTTCCCCGCGAAAAGAGCCCCCCCCAGCCCGCCATACACGCATTATGGAATGCAGCTGATAACGTTACTCCCACTAAAGGTAAACTTTTGTCAATCATCCATCCAGTGAAAACAGAAATGAAAGAAAGGAAGAAAGAAAGAAGAGTCACACAGAGAAGAAGTGAGGAAAAGTTTAAAGACCTGGCAGAGTCTAGAAGTCAAAGGTTATGGGTCCAGGCAGCCGTGGCCAGCAGCTGCTCTGTGGAGATAAAAGAGCGGGGCCTAGACCGCGTCCCAGCATGCTGTGGGGCGTTCACCTCGGCCAGCACTGACCCCACGGCCCAGCGCAGCCGGCACGCAGCCCGGAAACACACTTCCTACCCCACGCCTGGCCTTCTCAATAACACACTGCAGAGCACACACTCGCATGCTCCTGACCTGGCCTGGACTGGGGCACGGAAAGGTTAGAAGTGCTTCAATAATGGTATAAACACACTTCTGCCTGGTTTACACTGTACGATGCTGGTCTGTCCTAGACGAAAGAGGACAATCGTGAAACAACTGTTCCGATTTCTTTGGTCATGGCTCCTAAACGGTGGTCCTACATCATAGTGTGAGAGAGGTTCAAAGACAGCCGTCGTTACCGTGACCAAAGACAGTCCGCAACTATTTTCTGATGAAGTCAGAAATGTAGGACGACCATCTCACAGTGTGTGTGCTGTAACAAACTACGACTACTGACCAGCCAATCAAAATGCAACATTAAATGATGTATTTATCAACATAAAATCCAATGAGAATGGAGAAGAAGTAAAGGAGCACTGGTGTGTGGGACATGGGTACGCCGCCTTCTTTGGATTTTCCTCAACACATTAAAAGCACGATCGCCAGAACACAAGTCATCTTGATCTGTTAATGCAGCACCAGCGCAGGCTGATCACGTTTTGTTCTGTAATAACTTGTGTTGTAGCTTAAGATTCAATAGACTAATCATCATACATCTACACACCTTCATCCATCTACACACCTTCACACACCATCATACATCTACACACCTTCACACACCATCATACATCTACACACCTTCACACACACCATCGTACATCTACACACCTTCACACACACCATCATACATCTACACACCTTCATACATCTACACACCTTCATCCATCTACACACCTTCACACACCATCATACATCTACACACCTTCATACATCTACACACCTTCACACACACCCCATCGTACATCTACACACCTTCACACACACCGTCATACATCTACACACCTTCTCACACACCATCACACATCTACACACTTTCACACACACCATCATACATCAACACACCTTCACACACACCTTCATACATCTACACACCTTCAGACACACCATCCTACATCTACACATTTCCCCACAGACCATCATACATCTACACACCTACACACACCATCCCACATCTACACACGTCATACCCAAGTTTATTAGATCCATGTTGCACAGTGTCATTTGTAAGGATCTTATAAGTCTGCTGAAATATATAGAAGGCATTAGAGCCTGACCAATATGATAATTTTCACAGACACCAATATTAAGGAGCTGTGCCAGTAACGTACCAAATACTCCTACAAACACCTAATTTTCTCTATTTGCCTGCTGACAAACAACAACCACATATGAGTCTTTGAAGAGTAGAAGAGGACTACAAATGTAAACAAAGCTGCATGGAATGCAGGGAGCGAGATTTCAGCCATACCAGGGCCAGAGCAGAGGGACGGAGATGTCTACAGTGTTCCAGCTGGGTTGAGGAAAAAGAAAGCATAAACGTCGGAAGACCCCAAGGCGTAGTGTATGGCTGTATTAATGAAAAGCACACAATAAAGGGCCATGCCAGTCAAACGCTGCACTGACCTCCTTTCACACAATCAAAATACAGATGTTACCTGTGTAGTTTTCACAAGTCTTGCCCAAACCTTTCGGTCTTTTGATCGTGCACCCCGACCCTGAACAGGGCCCTGATACGGCTTCATTAAAAACGCCATCGCACTCTGAAAGCAAATCAGCCGGGCTGATCTGCATGCCTTAGGCAAGCTAATATTGGATATCAGGAGGAACAACACAGCAGTGAAGGAATTTCTCTCCAGTGCTGTTTTTTAAAATTCCCAGTCAGGTCACAGAGCACAGGTGGAACCAGAATTCTGGAAACGATTAGAAAGCACAACAAAAACAACTGATTTCAATTACTGACCAATTAACAGCTGGAGGACGGAAAGAAAGACTATCAACGATAACATGGGCACATTTTAAGGTGGAGGGTCGAGAGAGAGAGAGAGAGAGACAGAGAGAGAGAGAGAGAGAGAGAGAGACAGAGAGAGAGAGAGAGAGACAGAGAGAG
>JBBPCX010000160.1:3352470-3363188 GCA_037974365.1 Hydrocynus forskahlii
AGAGAGAGACAGAGAGAGAGAGAGACAGAGAGAGAGACAGAGAGAGAGAGACAGAGAGAGAGAGACAGAGAGAGAGACAGAAACACAAAGACACAGAGACAGAGAGAGAGAGAGACACAGAGAGCGAGAAAGAGATACAGAGAGAGCAAGAGAGAAAGAGATACAGAGAGGTAGAGCGAGAGAGAGGTAGAGCGAGAGAGATAGACAGAGACAGACAGACAGAGAGCGTGAGAGAGAGAGAGAGAGAGAGAGAGAGAGAGAGAGGCTGAGAGAGTGACCCTACTGTCTACTTACAACTATATTACTGCATGCTACTGTAAGTCTGAAAGTGAAAGGGTGAAGTGAGGACGCACCTGTCGGCTGTGGCCTTTCTCCGTGTTTGCTTGGCCGACTGTGATCTTGCGCAGGAAGCGGTCATTAGTGTCTACCACTGTTAAAGAGAGACAAGAAAAGTTTAGCTGGAATGTGAGCACCTGTGCGGCCCATTTATTAGTAACAGATAAATGAGAGAACCCTTAGAACTGATCTGTATTGGAAAAGAAAGGGTTCTTTTTATTGCATGGGGCCAAAAATGTGTATCCAACTGGACAGGGATCTTTAGGATTCGTGAACTTTCTTCATTCATTACTTAATATTTCGTGCTGCGAACACATCCAGCAGGTCTTTAGACTTGAAACAGCTGCGGAATAACAAGTAACTATGATTATTTAATGATGTTTTATGAATTAAAATTTTATGGAAAACAGTGACCAATTTGACTTATTCTCTAATTCTCTAGCAAAAAAGTCTGTCAGCAGAACTTGCAAGCTGTGCTGCCACTCTTGTGGAGCAGAGGTGATACGAGATTCAGGTTCAAGGTTACTTTATTGTCATCAGCAGCTGTGAACATGAATATAGTGTAATGAGATGTTTCTCCATGCGCCAACATATAGCACCATTCAACAAAGTGCAAGTTACAAAAGACGCAATACAATAAACAGACAATACAACAAAGTAACAGTAATATGATGCAACACTACTGTAACATTACAAGTATAATATTGCACAAAAAGGCAGTAAGCAGCATGGAATAAAGTGCGATAAACAATGTTATAAAAGTATGATAAACAATACTGTAAATAGACAATACAGCAGTGTAATGTGTAGTGTGAATGGGATATAAACCTTACAGAGTGTCTAGTATTGCACCCTAAGGACAAAAATTACATTTTTGCACACTGTACTATTTTTAAATGTTTGTTTATTTGAAATATACTTTTATCCTGTATATTTGTATTACCTCAATTTACTCCCTTCAAATTTCTCTAATATAATATGAATTGTTTGACAAGTTTATTGTCTTATGGGCCAAATCAGGGGTGCATTTCACTACACGTTGTACTTTTATAACTATGTATGTGATGAATCTCGAATCTTGGATAAGCATGATATTGTACAAGAGCACTGAACCACACAGAGTGACTGAGGTTATGAATTACAGAAAATGAGTGCGTCTGTTGTAGCAGTGAACCGAAGGTACTACTGTAAGTCCAGAGTGTGATATGAGAGGTATATCAAAGTGTAAAGTGAGGTAATATTCTTGAATGACACTTTGCTAGGCAGGAACTAGACATTTCTGTGCATTGAGTTCTAATGGCCTGTGGTATGAAACTTGTTATATAGTCTTGCAGAACCAGAGTTTTATACCGTTTTATACCAGAAGGTTTAATACCATTTGCCAGATGGTAGAAGAGAGAAGAGTCTGTATAAAGTAAAGTGGTTCCTTATAGTCACACATGAACACGCCACGGCACACAGTGTGAACAGCGTGAAATTATTTCTCTGCATTTAGCCCCATTCACCAAGTGAAGCAGGGGGCTGCCACCAATGGGGGGGCAGTGTGTGGAAACAGTACCTTGCTCAAGGGTACCTCAGTGGTGCCACTAGCAGTCCTGGGATTCAAACACACAACCTTCTGATTGCAAGGGCAACATCCTAACCACTAGGCCACCAGCCAACCCATATCATATATAATCTTTCACAATGTTACTGGCTCTGTTATAGCAGCAGGTTTTGTAAATGTCTTTCGAAGGAGGTAGAGGAGCACCAATAACCTTCTCAGCTGCAGTGTGTTAAAGTCCGACCGTATGGAGGCTTGAGAGAGTTTCAGAGTGAACAAATATAGAGGCTGGTTCCAGTGAGTAGGAAGAGAATAGGTATCAGAAAACTTTATTGATCCTGGAAGAAATTGCTTATGCAACGACTGCACAGAGACACAAAGACAACAATATAAAATGCAATATAAAGTCAAAATAAAGTGTTGTGGAAAATACTCTGCACTCAAAACAGGGGGTCCTCGAGTTACAACAGTCTTGACATAAACGTTTCGAGTTTACAACACTCATTCCCACTCAACTTACTCCATTAGCCTCATACTTGTGGACTACATGGGTGAACTAGTTCGGTAGCGCACGGTGGAAGAATACGCAGTAACACGGCGTATGAGTGAGGGAGTTTTCCTTTTCCTTTTTCTATGTTTTCAGTTGTGTTTTTATGATTTTACAACTGTGTTAGGACTAGCACGTGACTCACGCCAGGGTGTGTTTCGACTAATCCATGTTACATCACTGTCGAAGGAATGGATCTGTGTTGTGACTCGAGGACCCCCTGTATTATACACAAAACACTGTGGCCAGTAAGAGAGGTAGATATAAATACTGTAGCTAAATAAATAGAATTATTGCTGAAGTAGTTTACTATTTAACATACATACTGGTATGGAGTTGTTCTCTATACCGAATCTGTTACTGCACATAACACTGACACAAATAGTGAAGGAGATCAGGTGGACTGGAGTTGGTAGATGCAGCAGATTTTACAGCCAATCATCAGTGAACATATGGAGCAACAGCCCAGAATGAGTGTAAGTGCAGCAAGCCAACAGAAGGGAAGGGTGCCAACAGAGCCACAAACTAGCAGAAAACAAGAATCCCTCGAACACTTTAATTTTATTTTGATTGGAACCAGCATCATTCCCTCCTTTGACAAGCATGCAATTCCCTAATGAACAAAGGAGCTGGAGGAAGGAAAGAAAACACTCACAGCCAAAAGCTGCACGAACCAGGCCATTAAAAGCCTCACTGTAAAGATGTCGCTGGAAGGACAAAGTAAAACAGTTTAGACCCGCATCCTGTTTCAGTCTTATCTCTTTAGTGTATTTGTGTATAATAAAGTCTGAGATGATAAACTACAGTATCAAATACATCAAACTGTTTGTATGGAAGAAAGATGGGTAAACAATTTGAATTTAAAGTAAGCAATTCGCAGCCGAGGCCACGAGAAGGCCCCTGGATTAACCCTTTAATGCCAAGGCAAAACTGAGGCCAATTTTACTCACAATCTGGGATCAAAATCAACAGTGACTGATCCTGGAAGAAACTGCTTATGCTACGACTGCACAGACACACAGAGACACAAAGACAAGAATAATATAAAGTGTAAAATAAACGTTAAATTACAATACAGGGTGCTATGTACACAAAATAAATATCGACAAAAATAGACAGATAGAATAAATATAGAAATAACTTACTGCTGAGTAAATTACTGTTCAATATTAGTAACATAAAGAAGCTGTTTATTTCAAGCATGTTTCAGAAAACAACAGTACACAGAAAGCTCCAATTCCACCTGCTGATGGTTTTGACTTTGTCCAAATTTGCTCAGATTTTACTGAGGTAAAAAAAAAAAAAAAAAAAGACAAGGACACAGTCTCCGAACCCAGCCTGGACAGGATTAGGGTTGGGTAAGATGGGGTTAAACGCTGCAATTTATCCAATTTAGGGGAAATCTGAAGCATCAGTTTGGTTTCATTCTTAAATGAATGGTTAACTCCCCACGCCACAGACAGAGGTAAAAAGCTGGTCTTAATCTTCCAAGGCCCTCATCCCAGTGCACACTCTTGAACCTACAGAATAAATATCCCATCAGTCACAGAAACATTCACTCCCAGAGGGTCTGGGGTGGGCTAAAACAACAGCTGTTCCCAGACGGGTGCTTGCGAGACGTGACTCTTTCCATTCCAGCTGCACTTCAACCCCATACACCTCAAATCCGCTGGACTGCAACTCCCAGAGTGCCGAGCGATGGTAAACTGAAAGAAGTGGATGGAAAACGTCCCCTAAGGCTTAGCCACCAGCAGATGTCATACTCAAAACAATTTATTTCCAACATTCACTGTCAGTCAGAAGCTTTGGCACACCAGATTTTTTCACCACGCATCCATTTATTTCATAAACTGTAGATGTTTATACTTTTTAAGCACTGAAAAGTTGTCGAGTGAACAACTATAAGAGTAAATATGTCAAATGAAACAAGTTTCCTTTATAAGATGAAATAATCTGTAACAGTGCATGTCTGACTCCTATTAACTGGTCAAATTCTAGGTCAAGCTTGACAAATTTTAGGTCAAGCAAATAAATTAACTACACAGAGTTAATTATTTTTATTGTTGTTTCATCAAGTATAAGGAAAAGTGTCAAAGGGCCCATCCATGCTAATCATCCATATGCGACATATGAAGCAGGTTTGAAAACCATTAGTTTGAAAACCACTGGAGTATTCCTTTAATGCCACTCGTGTAAATCTGCATGTGCTGCATTACCAAATAAAACAAATTGGGGGGAAATGAGATCAGAGATCAGATGAGATCAGACGTTTGAGAATTTTATGCGTCAGACGTTGCACAAATCAACCATCTTACTGTTCCTCAATGGCCCTGAATCATTAGAAACAGGTCCTGCTTAGTTCCCAGACTAATCCATTCTCTCAGAACCTGTGGATGGAAAGAATCACACAATACCTACAGCTCTCCACACTCTCATCAGGATAGCTGCTGGGGTTTTAAGCCACTCAGTGCTTTGTTTCCCGCAAGTATTGAGTCCTTTACAATGTATACGGGGAGCCTGGGGGAGGAGGCGGGGCCGGAGATTGCTAGGGGACAGCAGGCAACTCAACTGAGGCACAATGACACAAAGCATGAGCGAATGAGACAAGAGCATTCCAGTGGTCCACACAAACACAAACACACACACACACACACACACACAGGACCAACAGGCTGAGACTTGCCTGCTATTCAGACCTCAAGTCTGACCTACAGTGAACATCTCCTGATGATAACAGCAACACTGCTGACTAAAAAAAAAGACCCAAAAACTTCATAGAGTGTGAAAAGGCAGGAAAAATCTCTCTTAGCATACACTGCCAAAAATCCAACCAGTTTTTTGTGGTGAATGTTAATAGGCTCACCGACAACACAAACAAAGCACTGAAGAGAAGCTGCCATCCACACCATCATCTTAGAAGGCCAGTCAAGCCTCCAGAGATCTGACTGGATGTGCAGTTTTACTTTATCCATCTAAAGCTGGTGGCCTAGTGGTTAGTGAGTTTGCCCTGAGATCAGAAGGTTGTGGGTTTGAATCCCTGGACTACTACTGACACCACCTTGGGCAAGATACCATGCCCACACACTGCTCCCCACATTGGTGGCAGATCACTGCTTTGCTTGGTGAATGGGTTAAATACAGAGAAAGAATTTTACACTGTTCACACTGTGTGCTGTGGTGTGTTCATGCGTGACTATAAGGGGCCACTTTGATGCCTATTTCCAAAGCAACAGTTATGTTAAGAATGTGTGTGTATATGTGTAGAATGAAAAATGTATATTCAAGATTCTTAGTCACACGCATAGTTATACAAGTACAATGTGTAGCGAAATGAGTCAATCATGAGACTGTTCAATAAAAGTTATCAAATCATTTCACTCAAATTAAAGAGAAATTTGGAAAGGGTAAAATAAGGTATTAATACACAGAAAAATATACAATTAAACACATACTACAGACATTGCAGACAAACACATATTACAGACATAATTGAAACTCCCCATAATTTAGTGCAAAAAATAAAGACATCACAGGAGAATAACAAGCTAAGTTGTTTCCTGGTTTGCTGTACATATAATGAGGGAGGAACAATTGCTACAAACGTGTTGTGATGTGGAAGCGACACTCTCCACCTCGCCCACTGATCCAGTCCAGCATCAACCATTCGGAAATGCCAGCTATGTTAGAATGCATTAACTCTACATACAAACTGACAGCAGCACTGAAGCTTATTTCGGTATTGACCAGTCAGGAATTCAATCTGTCCACATTTCTTACTATAGTACACTTACCAACAATTAAAAGGTTAATCAATTTCATGCTTCATTTGTCATGTAATTAATTTTTCATTTCAGGTGCACTTAAAATGTTTGTATAGTTTTTATAGCTCCAATACTATTTAACACACACCCATATATACATAAAACTTGCATACTTACATATGTTTGTGTTTGTGTACACAAACACACTCACTTTCATAACTAAATAAACTTTCATAACTTTCTATATTCCAGGCTGGATTGGCTACGATACATGTAACTTATCTCTATCCTGGCTCGTTCAAAAACAAGTTCAACCAGGTGTGTGTGTGTTTGTGTGTGTCAGTGTTACTGTCTGTCTGCATAACAGAATTCAAATGTCATTTCTACAGCACTGTAAAATCATACATTTCTCCTTAGCTACTGTGCACCAGGAACTCCTTGAATACACAAACACACTTCATCATGTGAAAGCAAATGGGCCATTCTGAAATAGTTAACGATGCAAAAGTTAATCACAAATCATCATCACTGACGTCATCTCGGGCATAGGTTTATCCTAACATTCCTGATTCATTTCTGACCATTTTTCCCTTGTTTTGAACGTATTTTGACCCTCACTGGATGCAAAACATGCCTTGTGTATATTCCATTTACTCAATCACACATTCCTCACGGGAAGCTTTGAGGCTACAGAGGAAATACCAAGTCCTTATTGAGTTACTGACTAAACTACAGGGCGGCATCACTTACCTTTCATTAACATGCATTCATTACTGCACATTCATTTTAAGTGCAGTGAAGTGCATTTTCCTTACTGATAGGGTCTCTATAATCTAAGCCAGTTTAAAATGAACTGCAATACTGGTTCAGGAGGTAATGCACCAGTACTGGTCGCTCCAGAAGAGGCAAAAACATATATCTTTGCATTGTATGTGTAAATATGTACTGTATACTATGTGTACTCCATATATACCCTATATATTCTATTATATTTGTGTCCATAATAATGTTTGGCTATTAAAACATGAAAAATCTATATCAATAAACTCCGTCCATTTATCTTCATTACTAATAAGCCACATCAAAGCAGACAGATTTCGAAGAAATAAACAGACTAGCTCCTACCTCTCTGCCAAGTGACCTTTGCCGGGTCAAGGTCGAGGCGGACGAAGGAGCTGACCTCCTCTGGCGTGAGGGCGCCGGGGTCGGATTTGTTGATTCCAAGACGCTGAGAAGAAAGATGAAAGGAAGAAGAGAAAACAGTGAGGATATTACTAACAGTTCAGGACCAAACAAGATGATTCTTCTTTAGTAGTAGACGGTCAGAAGTTTAGTCGGACAATCCCCAACTTTTCTTTGTAAATTGTTTACAACAGATCTGGGTCATCATCACAAATGCTGACACATCACATCTCCTCCAGGATCCCTCGTCATCACTAACACCAAACTCTTAAAGTCGACACCACTGCCTTTCTGAGAACTAAAACCACCTCAACTGTGTTAATAAGCCTCTTAACTTTTTATCATGAATCCCCCTGATGAGGATACTCAAAAATTAAACACAGTTTGAGCTAAACTGCACGGAAGGACATTCATAGAACGAGTGCATACTAAGGCCTCATCACTGAGAACATCTGGAGTTGGGTTATAAGGACCCCTGTTGGACAGAAATGGCACTTCACTTATAAGCATCTTCTCCTGACCCCTCCATAAATATATTCTTGCTATGGGAGAACAGGAATGTGAAATATTTGTGCGGTGGATTCAGACATCATTTCTTAGATGTTTGCTGGGTTTCAGTTTCTCTCTAGCCTTGAATTTCATGAAGCCCCCTGCTGTGGAATCTGCCCTTTCTTTTTTTGTCCCAAAGTGAACGTTCAAAACAAGAGACTCTGAGTGTAATACAGATGAGTAAAAACAACAGTATTTTGTTCAATTGCAATTCTTCATGCACATTAGAGAAGCGTATATGGTATAAACATGAACAGGTTCACACGGAAGGCAAATGTGCTGAAAGACTGGAAGCTCACCTGCAGTCGGCCCAGCTGGATAGGGGAGAACTGTCGAACTCCATTAACAGACGGCACAAGTCTGTTGTACAGAGCCTAAGAGGAGAACAACAGGTTTCATACACATAAATACACACAGCGAAGAGCAGCAATCAATGGGGTCCAAGCACCGCGGCCTTGTGGTATAACAAGAAGACAACTGAGACCTGCCAATATTCTGATGATTGTTGATCAGGCTTTGAAAAAGGATGTCAAGTTTTGATTTGTTTAATATCTAGGGTTTGGTCTCATTTGAATTCTATCAATTTCAATTCTGGTTCTGTTTATTGATTCTGGTTCTTATCGGTTCCCCATTTCAAGTTAAAAGACAAATATTTAGAAGACAAAAATATCTTTATTCTAAACATTCAGACTGTCCTGGCAGCAACAAGAGTAAAATGCAAACTAAAATGTTAAATGAATATAAATAAGTTGATTCATGGCATATTGACCTAAAACAGCTCCTTGCTGTCATGTTTAGGAACCAATAAGCGGAATGAAATAAAAAAAAATTTAAAAAAAACCCCAGATATTTTCTTATCAGTTAGAATTTGGAACTGACGAGTAGAATCAGCATTAACATTAAGCTTTTCTTTTTCTCTGATAAAATGTGTGTTTTAAGATAAGAAGTTTACGACAGAGCATTATATCTCTGTACATTCGGGCACCTTGTCTGACTGGGTGGCTTCGTGCAGGATGCGGGCATCAACAGCTGCTGCCACCAGGTTGTTGGCTGCAGTTATGGCATGAATATCACCGGTGAGATGGAGATTAAACTGTGAGAGAGAGGGGGGTTCAAGGTTCACTTTATTTGTCATCAGCATCTTGTATCAGTCAAATGTTTTGGCACAAACTGAGACTTGCTGCATTTGTATATTATTTTTATTATATTTTCTGAAAAATACTCAATTTTAACCAATGTATATTCACCATTTGAGTAACTTTATTATTTTGTCATTTTTTTATTCATAATGCGCTATTAAGTGGTGGCCAATGGGATGAAACAGTGAACGAGTGCATTTAAAGTTAAAGGACAGTCTAGAACTTGACACTGCATCACCATACAACCGGGGATGTCAGACACGCACAGTTACAGATTCTCAAAAAGGCAACTTGTTTTATTTGACATAGTTTCATTTATAGTTGTTCACTCAACAACTTTCCGATGTTTAACAGGAATAAAAACAAAACAAATGGACAACGGTAAAAACTTGTGGTGTACAAAAACTGTTAGTGTATATAGAAAGCAATGGTATTGGTGGCTTATACTCCACCAGTTACTCAGTATGATTAAGCCTGGGTTTGTTTTAATGCACGCATGTTGAGAATTCTGCTTTAAGTCTCAGAAAGAGTAGAGTGTATGCAAAAAATCCTTAATAAATCATGCCTGAAACCTCACCTCCTCCATAGGGATGACCTGAGCATACCCCCCACCTGCAGCACCTCCTAAAACGAGAGACACATGAATCATACATAAACTTACTTAGGCAGTTTTCTTAGCCTGTAATAAAGTACATTTTTAAAAGTATCCACACACCTCATGTATAAAGCCTCCGCCCAGCACTGGACTGGGTAGTGAGCCGTGCCATAGAACCTCTTTGAGAGGAGCTGGAATAGTGTTTGTGATCTAGAACTAAACATCCAGAGTCCAAACACGAGCTCACTAATGTTATTACGGCTGAATGTAATCAAATCCTCACAGCAATGTTCAAACTCTCTAAGAAGAGTACAACTGTTAAAAGCTAGATGAGCAGGTGTCTCCAAACTTTTAGAAATATAGCAGTGTTTATGACCTAGAACTAAACATCAATTTGATGCTCTAGTGCTCTTATGGCTGAAGGCAATCAAATCCTCACAGCGATGTCCCAACATCTACTGTTTTTTTCAAGAGTAAAACTGCCTATTAAGAAATGTGGGATAAGGAGATGTCTCCAAACTTTTGGACATATAAGGCCAGTTTGACTGATTGATGCAAAGCACAGCTTTTAGGAAGGAAGACAAGAAACCTGAGTGCCATCAGCGTCCACTTACGGAGAATCTACAGCTCTGGAAAAAAAATTGAGACCACTGCAAAAAAGTTTAGTTTCTCAGGATTCATCTTTTCTAGGTGCAAGTATTAAACTGAACAGCTTCGCCATAGTTTTTAAGAGCTGCTAACAATATTTCTCCTCATTTCCAAATAAAAATATTGTTTTTTCAAGAAAAAATTTTAAGAAAATGACAAAACATCAACATAAGAGAAATGATGCAGTGTTTACAGAACTTGAATAATTCAAAGAAAACAAATATCTTGTTCACTCTGAAACAAAATGGCAATAATGACCTTAGACGAACTTCTAGTAGTGTTTTACCATCCAACTGGTCACACTGCAAGAGGAGAGTGTTGAATACAGCAGTGTTTTTATATTTTCCTCATTAAATAAGATGTGATTCAGGTGAGCACTAATCAGTCCCTCATAAAGCAGAATGAGGTGCTTGTGTAG
>JBBPCX010000160.1:3363288-3380909 GCA_037974365.1 Hydrocynus forskahlii
TTATTTTAATGATTGTTTTATTGTTTTCTCTCTCTGTAAGGTGACCTTGGGTTTTTGAAAGGCGCCCTCAAATAAAACGTATTATTATTTATTATTATTATTAAACCTAAAAAATGACATTTTCTGACTAATAAAGAACGAGTGTATTTTTAGTAAATATTAAATGAGTAACATGTAAATGTAGAAAATCTCAGTGTGTGCAAAAACTTTTGACTGGTTGTGCATGTGACTTAAAAATGCACCTTATTGTTGTATTCATTTCCAAGCCTACTAGAAAACAATAATGAATGATTTCTGGCACATAACCCTAGACTTGAAGAGACCTGAAGAGTCATTTCAAAGATAACACTCTCAAACGGTCTTCACAGCATTGGCAGTTCTTTTATTCCCAAACACAACAAACCAAATTCTACATCATTCATGTTACAAATTCTGTCGTTTCCTTGCATCAGTTTTCATCCTCTCAACAGGTTTTCATCGCCTGAGATCAGCTAATGTTCACAGATTGTAGATCAAAAATGTTCCTCTCCTGCTCCACCACCATAAAAAATCCATTCACAGAAAAGAAAAGAATCACGAGATGTTTTTAAAAAACCTTTTTTAGGTCCTCCAAGTCCCCCACTGTAAGACAGATGTGCTGTTTGGCTGTGCGTGGCTCTCAGGGGTCCACGGTGGGGAAAGTGCTCACTTTATTGTTCCTGCTGATGCGTCTCTCTGGCCGCCCTTTGGGCTGTTTGGTCTGGATCAGCTCCTCCGGTGTGTTCCCCAGAGGAGGGAGGAGTCTTTTCTTGCTGTTTCTGGTCTCAGGCAGCCACTGAGGGGGCAGCTCAAAGGGGCCGAACCCGAACTGAGTGGCGTCTTCGGGGTCGGTGGGTGTGGCCGGGGCCACCTGTGAGGACGAGTAGGCACAGGACTGAATGGGGGAGTGTTTCGGTAGAGGTAAAGCCACTACCTCCTTTGCCCCTTCTCCAGTCTGCTGGGTTCCTGATGTACCCGACCCTGCTGCTGCCTTTCCAGAGCCGGCCCCTTCATCCGGTTTGGGTGGGAAGGTGGCCGAGGCCACCGAAGGGATTTCGTGCTCTTCGTCTTCGTCCTCTTCCTCGTTGGGTCTGAATATCTGCTGCTGGCCGATGTTGAACATTTCCAGCAGCTGGCTGCCCGATCGGGCCGCTGTTTCACCCCCCAGCGGCCCGGCTTCAGCCAGACCCCCGGCGCTCACAGCATTTCTGCGGCTGTAGCGGCGCTGCACACGGGCCAGGACGTCCAGCAGGCAGCGGCGGGCAGAGCGGTTGACCGTCAAAAACAGCAGAGGGTTGGTCAGCAGGGACACTTTGGGCAGCCACACTGCAGTCAGCCGGAGCCAAGCCGAAGCCTCGGAGGTGCCTGGAGGCAGCGCCCTGTAAACCACCAGTGCAGCATAGGGGGCGCTGCAGAGCGCAAAGGCCAGGACCACAGACAGCAATGTAGCATGAAGCTCAGCTTCGCGCTGAGAAACGTACGGAATGGAGATGCTGTTCTGCGGCGTCCGCAAAGCCGCAATGATCACCTTCTTCTTCTGGCTTGCGCTCAGCGCCCGCCGGATCAGCGCCATGGCCAGGAACACGGCCGCCAGGGGTAAGATCACGGTGGTGACGTTGTACACCACCATGTAAACAAGGTGCCCCAGCGAGTGGCCTTCAGAGCAGCTGGACGTGGCATAAACATCAGTCACGTTACTAACAGCAAACACAGGGATGCTGACCACCACTGCATGCGCCCATATGTAGATGACCAGGTCTCTGGATTTAGCATCAGATATCTTCCTCTCCAGAGGATACAACACAGAGTAGTACCTGCAAATACAGAAAAAAAAAAACTCTTTTAGAAGATGTTTCTCAGTCAGGCCTAATGGGCAGCCTTAATAAAGAGATGCCAAAATGGATAGGAACAAAAATTCTTGTAAGCATCATAGCTTGATCTTAAACTGGTGAATATTGGTACCAATTCCTACTAATAAATTAATATGTATTCTTCATATAGTAGCACTTCAGACAGCCCTGAGGAGCTCTTGGGTGGTCATCCATAACCTGCTGTTCCACTGTGATATACAGTATATTTATAAGGTGACACACAGCCCAAACGCTTGCCCTGTCCCAAACGGCACTTGCATCCTGCAGTCCTCATTTGCTTGTGCCATAGGGCGTCCCAGTGTATTATTTTTGGCTTTCAGAGTGCTCACACTGAACTCTACGCATCCTAGACACAGCTTTCAAAGAGGACCACACTGATGCAGACTCAACAGGAGCATCTCATTCAAAACTCCTTGAGATACAGATGAGGACCAATCAAAATGAATGGTTTTGTTCACATTTATCTGACCAACATGGTGAACAAAAAGTTATCCAGACATGTTAAAAAGCACTTTATTATCCATTTAACTTGCAACTGAGCTACATTAAGCTTGTAGCCTAAACTAAATTTGACACTAAAGATAATCCTTAATCTTATTGAAAAAATAATAACATAATCTTGTTGCATTGTCAACTATTTGCACAATTTTTGGATGGTTAAAATTACATTCCAGTAATCTGTTGGCTTTCCACCTGACTGTTGACGCAAACTTTGCACAATATTTGGATGTCAAAAATGACCCTTATACTGAATTTCACATTTTTACTACTTTAGAGTTTATATTCATAGCTTATTTATGTATGTGTACTCTATGTGCCTTTTTGTACTCTGTAAAATCTGTAGCCACAACATCTTGTCTTACTGTATACTTGTAAAAAGCTGATATAAAATTGACTTTGACTTTGACTTTTGACTTTGATAAAGCATATGTCAAGTCTGCTCATCTTACAGGTCTGTCTCAGACACTCACTTTTAAATCTAGAGCTCTCTTGCACTCCAAACACTGATGAAGTCTCTTGCGTTTGGTCTTGAAGAACGATTGAAGTCATTTGGGACAGGGCTTTAGCCATCCATCAACATGGAGAAGATTGGATGAACTTGTCTGGAAGAGGACACCACCTGCATATCAACAAACTATTCAGAAGGCTGGCCAGAGGAAAGCTTCTGCTGTCAACAAACCACAAATTATGAGGCGAGTTCACTGCACATCACTAGCTGGAATTGAATTCTATGGTCCAGTGAGACAAAACAATAGAGCTTCATTCCAGGAAATTCCACACGGAGAGATTTTCTATGGAGGGATGGGCTTAAATCCATGTTTTATCTCATCTCATCCAGCATTAAGGGAACTGTTCAGCATGTTTGGTGACTACATTTTGCTTCTTTAAATATAGCACTGGAGCTATAAATAAATTCTGTAAATACATCTCTCAACCTGGTCAAGCCACATTCAGATCGTCATGAAGATGGTACAGATTTGGGCCAAATGAACAAAAAGTCAACATGTAGCTGTTTTCACACATCTTAAGCGTTGGAGTGCTGATCTAGAATCAGATTTTGTGCCAATGACTGTTATAAACATGGAGGAATCTGATCTAAGACCACAATAATTCATATGGTGTCCTAAACCACACTAAGCTTGTGCCACATCCTTTAGTGTGCCGAGAGAAGTTTTGGGCATGTCTTTATGGAAATAATTTGGGTGAGGTTTTGCTCAAAAAGCTAAAACTGGACTCCAAACATGTCTTGGCTGACCGACTGCATCTGGCATTTTTTGCCAAAACATTCCTCTAAAGAAGCAGACTCAGTGCTATTACATTGGTGAAAGGGGTTTTGCACAATAGTGATACGCAGGTCAGGGTTTTTATAACCTGCAACCTGACCAGACCCGCAACAGCCAACCCACCCGGCCTGCCCTGCAAAAATATGCATTAATGAACAACCTGATCCTAATGTGACCTGCAATGTTTCTTTAAACTGTAGTTTTGTCTTTTTTTGACCTGTTTTGTCTAATCTCCTTTAAATTTTCCACTACGCTGACCTGAACCTGACAGACCCCTGGGTCAACCAGTGGGTAATAGGTCCAATCATGCATCAGTACTGCACAAGATACTGAATTATCATCTCACTGTATACATGTATCTAGCCGAGATGACAAAGTTTACTTTGATTTCATTTTGCTGTGTTTCTGAGGAAAATACTTTTGTTTTCCTATGAATTTTGATCTTTGAATATTTTTACCGAAATGCAGATTTCTGCATGCAAAATAGTCCTTTTTGCTCATGTTTACCAGGGGCTCCAACAACTCAAGGCCAATATGAGCTGCTACTTCCTTGGCTCATGTTCAACTTTGGTAGCATCTTGGTCACAATCACATACGTCACTACTGTCTGGCTGAAAGAGAGCCCTTCTGCTGCTCACTCCTGCATCACAGCTCTGGGTTGAGAGGGTGCTGGGTGTGAGAAAGTCAGCGGGGAACACATGTGCCTTCTGAGACCTGAAAATGGATTTGAATGGCGATGCTGCCATTGCATGAGTACATACAATACAGACCCACCATGAGTGTTCTCTTTGAGCGTGTGTGTATGTGTGCGAGTGTGAGTGTGTGTAATGTCTGTGTATTTTTCATTGCGAGAAAAATCTTGGCAGCTCGTGCAGAGAAAAACTCCCTCCAGACCATAGGAAAATAAATTATTCAGTGAACTGATTGAGGGCTATGGCAGGGTATGTTGCTATGGAAGCACAAGCTTGAGCAATAGCTGGTTGGGTTCTTGATGGGAAATTGCCCACAGGTTGCATCAAACTAAAAGTGGACAGAAAACAAACAGGACTGACGCATTTCAGATTCTCCCTTGTGTCACTGCAACAATTAAGCTCAAGTACCAGATCGAATAAAATACTCAATTGACATTTATGTTCTTGAGGATTCTGCAATAATAATGAAAGATAATCAGGGTCTCTAACACTGAAAGAGCATACAGCAGGTTGAATGTTTGGTAAAATGTTTAAACTAGGGCTGCTTTAGTAGTACCAGACTCAGTATGGGAAGGGAATGCACACTGATGTTAGCTAGGAGCTCATATAACATTTATAATTCCATGGAGGATTTTTATAACAAAAAATAGCATTAGCATTGTGGGGGTACAGCGATCTACAAAATCTACCTCCAAAGTGAATGTTTCTGTACTAAGCACTAAATGTCACGTCTCCTGCACACCCGTCCAAGTATGAGGCGCAGACACAGAGTTCCATTTCTCAGTGAGTGCAAAAAAGCCAAACACAAAAAAGCACGATGGCCAAACCTCTTGCACATAAGAAACGGAAAGGTACACACCAAAGGATGTGCGAGGGTGGACAGACAACCAGGGTGTGAAACTGTGGAACTTAAATACAAACGAGATGAAGGACAAGAACCAATGACTAAACACAGTCACTTTGACACAAACACAGGACAGCTGACAGAACACATGAGGGTAATAAACAAAACGTTTCAAATTAAGAGTCCTTTAAACTCAACATAAACAATGGCGGCCCCTAGCAGCCGCTGACCGGAAATGTCACACTAAGCACATTGTGGGCAGCAGTCAACTAGTCGAGGGCAGTGCCTGAAATACAGCAGCAGTAAAAACTACACTGCACAAGCAGGAGGTAAAGAAATCTTTTCTGCTCAACACCAAGTATTTTTGTGTTTTTATTCAACATGAGTTAAAAATAAAATACACTTCCACTGTAAGCTGTGTAAAATAGGCAAAAATACAACTTGGGAAGGTTTCAAGAATTGCAGTCTCTGGTAGGAATGGGCCATCTGACTGACAAAAAATGACCAATCAAAGACAAAATTGCCCGAACGAGTGTGCATCAAAAAAAACCTTGCCTTTAAAAATGGTGTACAGGATGGCAAACACACTCAAGAATACCTCACTGACTTGTTACCTAAGGTTTAAATCAAAATTCTGGAATAACATCTTAAGAGGGGATAGTGTGATTGTTTTCTGGTTCAACATATAGGCCTACACTGCACTCTAAAAGGATCATTATTGTTAATAGGTGACGTAATAAATAATCAATTGTTGTCCATCCTGGTGATAAAACAAGTGCACCGACAGCACACAGATAGTTCTCTGATAGAGAACTAAATGTAAGACAGGTGCGATTCTGAAAGCTGTGGGGATTTTAATGTACAGTTTACATCTGAGAGTGTGTACTTCTGAGTGCATAAAGGTTTCAACTTATTGAAATAGTACATCAGTGATTTAATTTACTACAAATTACTTGGTCATTACTAATACAAAGACTAGTGGTGGCCCTGGTCCTTTTTTTTAAATCGTTGTGGGTGCACTCATCTCACCTGTCCAGTGCAATGGCAGCAAAACTGAGAACGGTGACGGAGCAGAAGAGCCTGTGCAGGAACTTGATGGCCTTGCACAGCAACAGTGTGTGGATCCACAGGCAGCACCTGGGGCTCGCGTTCAGGAGCACATCAAAGGGCACGCATACCAGGCTGGCACAGATCCCTGAGCAGGCCAGGTTCTTGATGAAGCGGCTGGTGACTGACTTGAAGACGTTAGTGCAGCAGGTGCACCATAGAACAGCTGCATTGCCTGGAAGAAAAGCGCGGCAGTGAGGAGGGGTAAATAGCAGGACGCAGTTTCTACGTTTTAATACTACTCACTTATTTGTTACTTTGTTAAGAGTTACTTTGTTATTCCGTTTGTACTATTACTACTGTTCTTTTTTGGGTTGGTTTCCCAGACAGGGATTAAACCTAGTCCTGGATTATGTAGTGCTGTGAGTAGAGATTTTCCATTGAAAAGGAGAGGGTAGTCCAAGACTAGGCTTAATCCCTGTCTGGGAAACCGACCCTTTATGGTCTTATCTCTATTCCTCTTGTTGCATTGAGCATGTTTATGACAAAAGAATTTCCCTCAGGATAAATAAGTTCTTTCTTATCTTATCTTATCTTATCTTTTCTTATCTTATCTTTCCTTATCTTATCTTATCTTATCTTAATATTTACGAAAAAATACACTCAATATTCTTTGCTAACAAATAAATGTCCAGTATGTTCACTGTCTGAGTACATCCATTATCCAGAAAATGTCATTGTTTATTCATCACTACTGACCTATAAAAAGACAACTTATATAATAATGATCCTAATGTAGATCACCAGACAAATGTAGATATACAAAAAGTATTAAGTAATAGTCAGGGGGATGAAACAGTCTAGAATTTGACTCTGCATCACCACACAACCAGTTAATAGGAGTCAGACCTGCACTGTTACAGATTCTTTCATCTTATAAAGGCAACTTGTTTTATTTGACATATTTTTATTTATAGTAGTTCATTTAACAACTTTACAATGTTTAACAAGAATACAAATCTGCAGTTTATGAAATAAATGGGTAAAACCTGTGAAACAAAATGTCCTGTGAAACAAAAACCTGTGAAACAAAATGTCATGCATATTAGAGAAATGATCGCTGTCAGCTGCCATGGTAATCTAGCTTTATGTTACATCTGATATTTCGTTATTCAGACTTTCATATATTACTGTAAAAGAAGTGTTTAAAGTGAACTGTTTTTACATTTAATTTTTTGCTGTTTTTCAGGTTGGTTTGACGTGAAACACGTCCTTCTAGAGGAACGTCCGTGCCAGAATTGGTAATAGTAGTGTGATAGGAACCATTGATGCTAGAAGACTAGGATTCTACCAAATTGTTCCATCAGAAGACAGTTTAAGTTAGTTTTAAGTCAACCAAAGGTCTCCACAGCCTCAAAATGGTCATTTTTTCATCAAGCTGGAGACCTTTGGTCCTCACAAAGAGTTTAAACCACATACACATGCGTGGTGCAGCAGGTGTTTTTAGCAGAGAACGGTTCTGAAAGCTGGTCTGTAAACAACTCCCAGGTAAATGCCTCATGCTGGCATTCTGTGAATCTGGCTCGTGTTTGTCACCACTTGCTGCTGGCTGCCAAACACAAGACCTGATACTTGCTGCTATTTGCATCTGGCCGACCTATTAGCCCACTTGTTTGCATCTCCATGTCACGACGTTCCCAGATGTCAGCTAATCCCCAGGGCATTAAATTTAACACTATGTGAAGTACGAGTCGCTTCGAGGGGAGATGTGAGCCAAGCACGAAGGTGACAGCTTCTTTCCAGCCGGTTCTCCAATACACAGTGACCCACTTTCCACTAAGTACTTCTTTTTTCCCGGAAAAGGTCATGCCTTTCATCTTTTCCCATTACCATCCACCTGTAATTGGAGAGACACTGAGAGGCTGTGTCTGTTTGCTGTTGTGCTGTTACATCTCGGGGCACGCTGACAGTGAATCTCCTCTATCCTCTTTTCCTACAGGAGGCCTCCTCCAAGGCCGCTCCGTCCCTGGAGGTGTTCCATTAGCCTCTCATCTCAGTTTCTCAGGCTGAAGGGCATTGTTGTATTTCAGCTACAGAAAAAATACATATATTGTCCCTGTAGCCCTTTCTTTTTTCAGGTCCTTCTCAAAATAACAAACTAAGGACTCCTCATCCAAGGCCGTAAGTACTTACCAGCTTAAAGTGGCAGAAATCGAATTTTTGGCTTCACTAGGACACTGTAACATTCACAGTCTCCCTGGCTTTTGTATGGTTCTGTCTTTTTCCCTTGTGTTTTTATTTCTGTCATTGTTTACAGTCTCCATTGTTTATGTGTCTGTAGTCCCTGTTAGTATTTATAAACATATATGTATTTATATACATATATATATATATATATATACACACACACACACACACACATATATACATATATCAGTCTAACGTTGAGTTTTCTGAGAACCTAACTGACAACTGTACGCAGAAATCCTCACAATAATACGGAAATTGCACTTCTTTTTTTTTTTTTTTTTGCTTTTTTCATGGCAATATGTTTTTTTATGCATTTTAGTTCTAAATTATTAAAATAATTTACTAAAGATAAAAGTATAATTTACTAATTTTGTAACAAATAGTAATCCAAACATAAATTCAGCTCAAGATGCGCCCAAACGCTCTGCGCCTTCTGGCAATGCACCTCAGCGCTAGAGAAAGAGTAAGACACTCCAGGAGAAGGTTGAACTACTGGATATGCTCCGGGAAGGAAAAAGTTATGCCTGTAGCATATTATGTACAGTAAATTATTGAACTGTAAAAAAAATTATTGGTGATTACTCGTACATTTTACTGTATTTTTAAATTATTTAAATTCAATTATTACTGTATTTACCTGCTTATACCAAAGAAAACAGCAGCGCATACCAAAGAAAACATGCTTGCATGAATTATTTGTGGGAGACGGCAGTGTACACTGTCCAGCGCCTATACGGGTTTACCTTTACATTTTAAGGGTAATGTATTGAGCTGAGCTGATTCAGTCATTTTTTCTATTTTTCTTTTTGTGGCAATATATAATTCTTCATGCATTTTAATATAATACAATTTACTAATTTTGTAACATAAATATGAACAGAAATTCAGCTATATTTACATATAAAATACTGTAATGAAAATACGCAACTTGTTTCAACATAAGAAAGCTAAAAGTAATCACAGTTATCTTGAGGTCACAGCACACTATTTTGATTCACAATGGGAACTTAGGTTGCATGCTTTGACTGTTATTAAGACAGAGGAGAAACATTTTGCCGATGCGTGTGCCGAGCACTTCATACAGGTAGCCAGACAGTGGAACATTGAACTTAAAGTCAGTGCACTGACCACAGACAGTGCACGCAACATGATTGCAGCAGTAAGGCAGCTCCCGTTCAAGCATATGCCTTGCGTCGCACACAGCATCCATCAAGCTATCACATTTTCTCTACAGAATAGTCCAGTCGCAAGCGCTTTTGTCCATATAGTGTGTGTGTGTGTATAAATTTCTTGTAAACATGATGTGTTTTTGTGTAAACCCGAACCCCTCATTTATATTTGTGTTTCTGTTTCTTGTTTTGTATTAAACATTTTTGGATCTCACGATTACATCCTCTATTCCATCATTATAGGCACATCTGTTTTTTTCAGAGCTGTATGAACACAACATCTGATCCTGTCAAATTTCATCCGAGCAGCTATCAGACATGCTTCTACATACTGCGCCTCATATAGTCTCTCCTATAGCCCTTAAAGGGGACATATTATGAAAAACTCACTTTACTTATAACAGGTCTATGGGCTATACAAAACATGTTCATGAAGTTCTTTGCACAAAGTCACTCTCACATAAAGAGATCTCACCAGCTCTATTCTCCACAGTTTCAGGCCCTTTCAGAATGAGCCATTTGGACGGAGGGCCCAGTGTGACGTCCCACTGGGCAAATTTGCATTGAACCGCCCTTCATCTGTCGAGACCCCACCCACTAGATTAGTTGAAGATCTGCCATTTTGTCTACTAGTTTTATGAGCACGGATAAGACGCCGAGCGCTATGTCTACAGGCAAAGGCAAGTCACACATGGAGAGTTGTGTTGTTGCTGCAAAGAACAGCACTTTCTCCCAGACAAAAAAAAACAAAGAACTGCGTGGCTCCATTTAATTTTCGATGGCCATGTCCCAGCAACAATCGTTTTTTTCGAATAAGGAGCTGTGAATAAGGAGCTAACTTCAGCGTCGGGGGGGATCTGGACCTACTGTCCGTGACAAGTCAGCAGACGAGGGAGATGTAAGTACTTTCAAATAATGACTTTTGTGTTTCTATTGCAGTTAAGTATGAAATAGCTTGTTCGTTTCTGCATGAAAGGGACAGAGCTCATTTTGAAAGGGACAGAAACTGTCAGTAATAGAGCTGGTGAGATCTCTTTTTGTGAGAGTGATTTTGTGCAAAGAACTTCATGAACATGTTTTGTATAGCCCATAGACCTATTATATTGTTTTTTTTTAATGAGTTTTGCATAATATGTCCCCTTTAATGAGAACAGGCACATGTTTCCGTCCAGTTCACAGTGTGGCAGGAGCAGCTGATTAGACGTTAGTGCCACTAATAGCTGTGACACCATTAAAGCATCTGGCCTTTGTTCACCTTATCCTCTAGTAATGAAGAGCTGAACGCTAATAACATTTTCAGTGAAAGCTTGTCCTGCCAGTTTGTTGTTGTGGCTCATGACGCACATGGACCGCTCACGTGCTGTTATTGATCAGCGTGAGCACAGGAGTGCTTCAGGGCACAGGTTCAGCTCCTTTCAGTGCTTCATTTTTCTTACACCAGTAAGGCATGCCTATTGTTAAAATGTCTATTTCCCTTATTATGGTGTGAACAATGGTGAACAGATCAATGGAAATGAAAAATGAAAAATTCCTTTCTTCTCAAACCACAGGAATTTAAATGCAAACACACTACTGAGCATTCAAGCATACTGTCATTGTTGTAATGACACCTTGATTTTGAAATAAGTCATTTTACAGGAGAAGGGAAAAAACATTTTAATCTTCAGCATAGGTTCATGCAATTAAGTAATTTTGAACCAGTTCTATTGGTCTGTTCATCATGATATTTTGAAACAAAGGTAAGGGGAAGCTCAAATTTTCAAATGAAACATAATTACATTATAATTACATAATTAATTACACATATTGATATATGGTTTGGTTTCTGAAAGCAATCATATGTAGTTATAGAAAAAACTCTATTACTACATATGATTGCTTGAATCTACGGACAGAAAAGTAACATACATACGGAGGAGTCACGGTCATATCAAGGCCATTTAAAGTTAATAATGTTTCTGCCTTCTGTAAAGTTTACATTTGTAAACATTTTTATATGTATAAATATGTATATGTAAATGCATTGTCTTTTTCAGTGCTTTGTTTTTTTACACCACTTAAAAATGTATTTTTTCCTTATTACGGTGTGAACAATTCATGGTGAATAGGTCAATGGAAAAGCAGTAAGTATGAGGATATCTATAAACGCATTGTTGTTTGTGGCTTATGGTCTGTTCTTGTGGCTTAATAACCACATATGGAACAGTATGCTCTGAACTTTACAGTGTTTACATACTACATGACTACATGACTCATTAAAAACAAAAGACACATTTTTATGATATGGGTCCTTTAACACTAATGGAAACCCTCAAACAGAGATATCCAGTCCTGGTCCTGAAGATCTACCACACTGATAAATGATGACTCCACCACATCTAACTCTAATATTGATGTCTTTATAAACTGGACCAGGAATGTTAGGTTGTGGTTGGAGCTAAACTCCAGGATTAGGCTCTCTTGTGCTGAAAACAAAATTTAAAAACCAGTATTATACAGTGGGGGGCCAGAATGAAGCATAGCTTTGTGATTTCTCTTCTCAAACACGCCTGATTCATCTCACCAGTTACTGACCAGTATGTACGTTTGAACAAGAGTATCAACAAACTGAGCTGGACACCAGACCTCTAGGACTGGAGTTTAAGACCCCTGCCCTAAAGCATTTAAAACTGAAACAAACCATCCGGAATTACATTGCTGATAATCGAAATGGATGCTGATAAAAGAGCTCTGTATAAAACTTTACAATATCAGTCACACCATATTAAAAAATATAGAAAATAAACTTGCTTTCCTGAACAAGGCACTAATCCAGCACACAGACAAATCAACAGATTATTCATAAACACGGCACACAAAGCTTGGCTAATCAGACATGTGACTCCTGGTTTACGCCACGGCTGACGTCAAGGCTCTCAGAAATACGGTCATACGAACAGCTTTACCGCAGAGGCTTTTTATCAATGGTTAAAATGCTAGTAAGTGTGTGAGTGAAAATCCTCATAAACCAGCTTTCAAATAAACAGTCACCATCTGGTACAAGATTAAGGCTGACGGACGGAAGAACACCATCAGTAATGGCCTGCAACCAGATCAATACTGAAGGTACACCATTGATTGTCAGCATGAACCTGTATCAACAGTTTCCAGCTCCAGTTATTCAGCATGTATCTTGGATTTCACTGGCCTTGCTGTGGCACTAGATGCACTGTTTACTGTTTACATTTATATATATATATATATTACTACACAAACCTTACACAACATTAAAACCACTGACACTATGCAGTGATCAGCTGCTAACAAAAGTGGTCCAACGAGGGACAACCGGTGATCCGGCAACAAGGTGATGGGTGCCCAAGAATCACTGACGCATGTGGGTTGTGAAGCTACCCATCTGGTCTGATCCCTCAGAGGAGCTACTGTAGCACAAACTGCTGTAAAGGTTCATTCTGACTATGAATGAAAAATGCATATGGGGCTCTGTAGCTGCAGACTGGCCAGAGTGCCCATGCTAACCCCTGTCCACTGCTGAAAGTGCCTATAATGGGCATGTGGGCATCACAACAGGACCATGGAGGAATGGTTGGCCTGGTTGGATAAATCACTTTTTTCTTCCTTCGGATGGCCGAGGGTGTGTCACAAGAGATGGCACCAGCATGCATTATAAAAAGAAGGGAAGCCAGAGGAGGCATTGTAATATTTTGGGCAACATTCTGCTGAGAAACCTTCGGTCCTGAATTTATGTCAGTGTTACTTGGATGCATAGAACCTACCTAAACATTCTTTCAGACCCACTTTACCCCTTCACTTTTTTTTTTCTAATGTCAGTGCTTTCTTGCAGCAGGATAATACATCGTGCCACACTGCCAAAAGAGTTAGTGAATGACATTTATGGCAAATAAATGCGATTCTGAGTTTTGGAAAGGCCTCCAGGAGCTGTCCACTTATTTCAGTCTGTCAATAACAATCCAGGCTTCTGTCTCGAAGAAACCCTGAACATCATTTATATTACAAAGCTGTAGATGGGAATGACTCTGAGAAGCAGATGTCGGAGTGATCTGTGACCGGTTTTGTTAAACACTGACATCTGTGTAATTAACACAGTGCAGTCCTGCTGCAGAGAGGTGAACAGGGACACGATAATGAGCCTCTGGACCTCATTTTACTCTCTCTCAGCATCAAGCATTATTCTTAACATCAGATCAGCAAGCAGTATTCTTAACGTCTATTTTCTGGAACCAAACTGTTGCCAGGCAGAAAATATATCAACACTGCAATTGTGATTTATGTCATGATAATGAAAGTCTGCACATGCTGAGAATCTGGCATATTAAATTAAAAGAATCCTTCAGTAATGTCCAACATTTCTATGTGCTCTTCAATGTCAGATAAATCACTTTTATGTCTTTGAATTTTGTAAAAGAAAACACATTTATTAAAGACCTGTAGAACCAGCTCTATGGCTTCTATTGTAGTATAAATTGATTTTTCTAAGACATTTATTATCCATAGTAATTGACTTTATGATCCGAGCAGGAAAGGGGATTTCACCAGTTATTCTAGATTTCTGCATATGTCATTCTTTAAGACATAAACAATGTCAATCAAAGTGGACTGATGAGTCACTGTAGATCATTTTAATCTTACTGACTGACCTTTCCTTACAGTGGCTGTATATACTCTGGCTGATCCTGTTTACATCCTAACGGTTTAATTATGCAGAAACAAAGAGAAAATCACCTTTAAGAGCATGCTGAAAATGGAGTATACCTCTACCATCACAATTTCCATGCTTTCTCCAGCTCATTCAAAATGCTGCTGCTAGAATTCTGACCAAAACCAAGAAAAGAGATCACAGCACTCCAACTCTCATGTCTGTGCAGTGGCTCCCAGTTCAGTACAGAATTTATTGCAAAGTATTTCTCATTTATTTTGCTTTCTCTCCTTATCAAGCAGGTTCGAATGCAATACAGGCACAGCCTTTCTTTTGGACTGACAGTGTCCCAGTATCACTGGGCTGACAGTGTCACAGTTGCTGCAGTGATCCGAAAGTGATAGTCTGGTTCAACACGAGAAATTTCCCGAAACATTTCAGAAAATCAGCAGTAAATGAAAACCATGCATTTGTTATTCTTGTGCAACTGAGCTGGAGATGAGAGTTGGTGGAGGAGCTCAACCTACTCCAGGGATTCACACTGTGAAAGCAAACATAAAGCACTCTATCAGTGGGTTCAAGCGTGAAGCAGACACAGATCTGCTGTCCGATAAATGAAAACACAAAGGGGGCTTGAATCTGCGTGGGAAGGCCTCAGTGGGTCAAGTCCATCACCTTAACCACTCACTCATGGCCACATAATGCTCTGAAGGTTGGATTAGAGCTTCTGAAAATACACAACAAATAACCTGGACATTCAAATAACACTACCATGCCAGGGTTGAGCACAAGGAGGTGGGAAAGCATGTTAGAAGTGTGATTCCAACTCACCATGGGAAACGACCTGAACTCAGTGCCCCTTGAGTGAGTTTGAAAGGGTGACAATGTCGAAGTGATGATGCTTAGGTTTGCCTGTTGTCTCTGGCCATTAATCCAAATCGTCTTATTTAATGTCATTTTCAAAATAAAAGAAAATAAGCATGTGGAGCAGAAGGTCCTACAGACACTGTAGTATGACAGAAGGCATGATGAGAAATTGCAAAACAGAACGACAGTAAATGAAAGCCATTAGCTTGTACTGAATGACTGTTTAAATCTGAGCACAGTCAGAGGGCTCGTTACTGACTGATGTCACAAATGTGGGCTTTTTTCCAGCCATTTCTTCCTGATTAACCAAAAAGGCCCTCATAGGACCCAACCCTGCACAGAGATACCCCAATGGATTTCCATGACATCACTTTAACCACTCAGCCACGATTACTGATACAGACACAGACCAGTCCAGACTCTTAACCTCTGACAAAGCCCAGTTTAGCCTTGGTCAATCACATCAGACTGTCCCACCAGGGTCGAGCATGTGGAGGTATATACCCCTTTATAAAGTGAGGTTTGACACCACACATCCAGGGCGGACTCCTAGCTGAATAAGCCTCTAAGACCATCCAGTCTGTGAAGGCCTTTTTCCACAAGGAGACCACATCACTTCTTCCTGAGCCATGAAAGCACCCTGGGGTCTGCTGTGGTGAGAGCAGGCTGCTCATGCTTCCCTCAGCGGTGTGTGTGTGTGTGTGTGTTTCTCAGCTTTCACTTTTCACATCAGACTACACTGGCTGATCCTGTTTACATCCTAAAGGCTAAATTATGCAGAAGTCAACCTCTGACTGGCTTGGGCACAATGAGTAATGCTTTGAAATCAATTCTGAACTGAACTGAGAGCCTGAGAACTGGGGAGATGCCGAACAGAATGAGAACTTGGGACACTGATAGCGAAGTCGCCAGCAATATTTTATATTACATTACATTAATTTGGCAGAAGCTTTTATCCAAAGCGACTTACATTACGAGCTGGAGCTGTCTAATGAACTTTTTGCGAATCTCAGTCACCCCATTTAAGGTAGACTGGCTAAGACCCAGGGTCTGGGCATTTGGTACATAATGAAATCATCATAGTTAAATCAGAATATTAAAAAAAAAACATGACCAAGGAAAAAATGCAGCAGGCGAATAAACAAGTTCCTCAGCCTTCCCTCACCGCAAACCCACCTAAGAGCGAGCCGAGCAGGATGAGGACCTGGACGCTGGTGGCGAAGTCTCGGTAGGCTTCTTCCCGAGCGTGGTGCGCCTCCTCGAGAGGGCCGAGCTCCAGCAGGCGCGCTCCGCTCCACGGGCCCGGGCCAGCTGTGGCGTTCTGGCCGTCGAGGTGGAGGCTCCAGTTGGTGGTCCCGTTCTCCGCGTTCATGATGGCTCATTCCGGGCGTGCAGCCGCAGCGAGGACCCGGCCAGATCCTGGCGGAGGGTGGGGGGATGCACGGTTCTGCTCCTGCACACGGAGGTCTCCTGCTTGGGCAGTTGGCGAGCACGAGCACAAGCGCGTGCACGGTGGAGATAAAAGACGAGAGCGCGAGAATCACTCTCCAGATGTCTGTTGCATGCTGCAGGTCCCTCTACCACCCCTCCATTGCACCACTGCAGCCTGAACGCACGCATCCCGAGATCGGGGCATGCTTGGGCTTTTTCATGGGAGCTTCTGGTGGCCAGATGTGAAGAATCACTTGGGCTTTAACATGGAGAACCGACTGCTTTTCTAATGTCGTCCAGTTCTTTTAATATGTAGTCCGTTCTGGGTTTGAAAAGACTAAAGCCTGTCTTCTAACGAGCTCCAGGACCACCAGAGCCCCACCAGCACGGCTGCGTGATGTGAGAGCGCCTCCAGATACTGATGGGAGAGACACGCCCCCCTCCCGGAGCCACATCACCAGGACTTATTATACAGGCAGCCTCTGCAGCGGGATTTTAAGGTTTCCTCACTTTCTCTGATAGAATGCTGTAAATGTCCCAATACTCCGCTGAATTCTTAGCCAGTGTACCTTAAATGGGGTAACTGAGATTCTCAAAAAATCCATTACACTGATCCAGCTCATTCAAAATGCTGCTGCTAGAGTTCTGAGCAAAACCAAGAAAAGAGATCACAGCACTCCAACTCTCATGTCTGTGGAGTGGCTCCCAGTTCAGTACAAAATTTATTGCAAAGTATTTCTCATCCTGTACAAGTCACTCAATGGTGAATGTACACACACACACACACACACACACACACACACACACACACACACACACACACACAGGGACGGATTATGGGTTGTGTGGGTCCCTGGGCAAAACGCCAGCATTGTCTGGGATGGCTAGTTGCTACGTCATCATGCCACTTGTGAGTCCAAACTAGTGCGGCGTACCGTGTTGTAAAAGCAGAATGATGTTGACAAAACTATCTTTTGCCGCTTTTTACCTC
>JBBPCX010000160.1:3381009-3392473 GCA_037974365.1 Hydrocynus forskahlii
GAGGTGGAATCAGGTGTGCCTCCTGCTTGGTTGGAATGAAAACCTGCACCCACAGCGGCCCTTTCTGGACAGGTTTGAGACCCCTGTCTTAAATGGTTAAAGCAATAAAAAGACCTTCAAAATATTTTATCATAATCATGAAAAATTTTGTTACAGTACACTTTTCTGAATGTATCATGACTTAGACCAAAGATTCAAACAAATTGTAGTGCCAAAAAACAATTAACAATGATATAGACTGTACCAGTGGACTTTTTGTCCTCATGCTCCTAAAATGGCACAATTAGCAATTATAAATTATAGTCATGGTTTTTCATAGCTTTTAAATATGGAACCACTGTTTTATATGATGATCCCATATTTCCCCGGTGAATTGAGGAATTGAAACAATCCCACAGAACTTTGTGCAGGCTAATCGAGTTACTGAAAATCGTGACTAATTTCATAACCCTACGCAGTATCAGGGGGCATCTTGGAGCTAGCTGAGTATTTTCTCTCAGTGATAGGTAGGGGTGGTAGGTGGGATAGTGAAACATTATTGGTTAATGTCATAATTGTAATGTAAAATTGTAAAACTATAATTTAAATGACAGACATTTTACATTGGCATTTCACTTCAATAACAAAAAAACTCAAGTTCTGAATTGGTGCACATCAACAGTAAAGTCTGTTACTTTTATAGTTTGTCATTTTAACACCTGGAGCTCCAAGCTAAAGCAGAATCTAAAACTCCACCATACAGACACAACACTGCTGCAGCAGAGCTTCAGCAGATCTTCTTGAGTTCTATTTTTATTTATTTTTTAATATGACCCTTTTTCTGTTCCTGTGAGTAATGTTTAAAAAAAACAACTAAACTTTTTTTACCCTTACTCACTGAATCCATTTCTTTTTGCGCGTTAATTTTTTAAATAATGAAACACTTCGGATGCAGCGGTTGCAGCTAAAAATACGATTAAAACCACTTATTAATTTATTGATAATTGTCAGTGAGTCAACAAGTGGTCCCAATTGTTGCAAGAAGTTGCTATGGCGGTAAGATGAATTGTGCTTAATTTGAGCAGGGATGTTGATTTCAGGTCGACTATAACCATGCCCTTCCAAGGGTTCAGCAATGTTTATTGCAAGATGATTCAAAATATATAGCCATGCCATCACTATATTACATTTTGTCATCAGTATGCAGCTGTAATTGTAACCCTGTGCTGCGAGGGGAGTTTGAGGGATAATCCATTTATGATCCAGTTGCATTAGGGAACTATTGACTTATTCCTTGGTCCCATATGGTGTCTTTTATGTTTTACCACATTTATGGTCATCGAGAAATAATATTTTTTTCTGCCACAAGGTAAATACAGTTGAGATGGTGCAACTGTGCTAATCATATATCATTTCCTCATAACATCTTTTTGCACGCTATGCTCTATTCAAATATTTACCCTTCCTTTTTTAATGCCACCCACTGGTCTATATGACCATTCCTCCGCATAAGCCCTCTATTGTCTGTTTCACTTTTCATTGTTACATGACCATGGGCATGCTATTGTTTTGCTACCTGTGTATTACACTGATTATGTAGGTGAGGACTACTCAGAAAAAAACATCTGTCAAATTCGAGTTGAATTTGACACATTTATTGACAGATCTCATGTGGCTGTAATGGCTGCATGTATAAAATTACATATCGTGGCATTGTCTAAATATAAAGATGATATTTAAGCTCTATAAACTGAAATGCAGAGTTTATTATGCTCTGTTTCTTCTGTAGGCTGGGATCAGAGTGGAAAACAAAGACTCAGTGCCTCAATGTTAGACCTGTCCATCCCTCACAGCCATATGCAGGTAAGTACACACACACACACACACACACTCAATACATGTAGTATTATTATCAATATTACATACATTGTGATTACATATATAACATATGTACTGCTAATAGTAATATGTCCTAAATGATTTGTTTATATCATCACTGTTGGAAAAACTTTTTTTTTTAAACATTTTTGACTTTTTACCGAAATGCCAACTGACCTGTGGCACAGTGACAAATTGTATTTACTACTGAGGCAAGAGGACATCTAAGTGTGTTTTTAGTCTACTCTTCTCCTTTAGGAACAAAATTTCTCGAAAGTGTTGTTGCGTTTATTTTGACATGAGATCTGTTGGGTTAGCTACAACTCGTGTATCTCACTCAAGATAAGTGTACAAAATGGTTACTGCCAGGAACTTAAAGGTTTTTTCAAGAAAACACTTTACAAAAGTCAGGAGCATTTTGTTGATCCTGTAATTTAGTTCTGTTTTTCTTGGAATCCAATACAAAGGTGGGATTTTTTTTGTCCTGAAAAACGTCCGTTAACAAAAGTGCACGTGCACAAGCACTGGTACTTCTCCACTTCCTTAAAGGACATCACAGTTAGAGTAGAATGAGCTTTAATGCTCAGGATTTAAACAAATGTCAGTATACACTGTTGTGCTAGGCTCATGATCAAGTTCCTTACAAGCCAAAAAATATTTGAGGTATAACTTGTGATACCCTTCTGGGAAAACGTGACTTCACGAATAATCAAGTTATATTAGACCTTCAAGTAGCTGTCAACACTTCAACTTCAAATCTATGTCTGTTAACCTGGTAAACATCTTACAGGAACGTGACGTGGTCCACCACTTTCTGTTTCATGTTTTATTCGTTTCTACTTTGTTTTCCTGTTAGAAGGACCGTGTTTCTACAAATAAAAGGTATTTACCCTCAGCTAGCTCCGATATTGCCATGGAGAAAGTTGAGTTTAGCTGAGAGCATTATGAATTGGGAATAAATCACATTGACGTTGAGTGTTCAATATAAAGCCAGGTGACAAGGCTGCATTGGGCGAGGTTGCTTTTGTTACATGAGTTATATAAACAATACTGAGTCAGTTTGTCGTCAATAGCCCATTAGCAAGAGTGGATATTTAGTACTCTCTCGTTTCATGTTCACCACAGCTGGGCAGCCACAATTCACTTTGAACTGTAAGACCCTTGAGCTAAAACTGGCATACTTAGACCCCCAGATCTGTTATCAAATTACAAGTTATAGTAGGTCTATGGGCTATACAAAACATGTTCACGAAGTTCTTTGCACAAAATCACTCTCGCATAAAGAGATCTCACCAGCTTTATTCTTGACAGTTTTGGTCTCTTTCAAAACGAGTTGTTTCAGGGCTCTCTCTCTTTTATGCAAATAAGCTGTTGCTGGCCACGCCCCACCCTCCCCATGCTTAAACTGCGCATTTAAATTCTGGATTTTACACATTAGAATCCATGTCCTTAATACTAGTGAAAGTGTTTCTGTCTTTCTTTGTTACCTTCCATCCATTCAATTTGTGACGGTGGTCCTTTCCTTACCAGGCTGAAGGAAGGAAGGGAGGGAGAAAGAGTGAGAGATACACTAGTTGGACAAAAGTATTGGGACACACGTGAAATCCAATCCTATATGTTCGACCCCAAGTCGGACCCAGAGCACGATGAGCACAACACTTGTGTGACTTGCGTGACTTGTCTTTGCCGGCAGACATTGTGCTTGGCTTATCCATGCTCGTAAAACTAGAAGACAAAATGGCGGATCTTCAACTAATCTGGTGATCCACACGGAAACAAAACGCGCATTTGGTGCGTGTTTGATTGGTGTGGGGGTGCAGCGGAGCGCATCCACACGGAAACAAAACACGCATTTGGTGCGTGTTTGATTGGTGTGTTTTCATGCCAATTTATTTGCTTTAACCAAAAGCGGAGGTTGTTTTATTGTGTTTGAGCTGGTTTTGTGGGCTATATGGCCAGCTGGGCTTAGCTTTTAAAATTGGGAGCTGCAAAGACCCAAGATGGCCGCTGAAAGGGGTGAAAAGCAACAGGCTAGTGGGTGGGGTCTCAACAGATGAGGGGCAGTTCTATGCAAATTAGCCCCCTCTTGACATCACATGGGGCCCTCCGTCCAAACGGCTCGTTTTGAAAGGGCCTGAAACTGTGAAGAATAGAGCTGGTGAGATCTCTTCATGTGAGAGTGATTTTGTTCAAAGAACTTCATGAACATGTTTTGTATAGTCCATAGACCAATTATAACTAAAGTGAGTTTTGCACAATATGTCCCCTTTAATGTTCATGTTTATTTGAATAAACAAGGAAACACATTGTACAACACACCACCCACCAACAATGTGTTTCCCCTTATATTAAAACATTTACAATAGAACTAATTATGCTGAGGGGCTTCATAATTATGTCATTATTATTATATCTAACATTTATTGCTTTTAGAGAATGAAACATTTAGGTTTAACAGATAAAGCATCAAAGAGTCTCATCACAATATCATGAAATATGTGGTGATTTCAGAAAGACCACCTCCCACCTACGTTTAAACTTTGGATCAAATATTAAATTTCACTTTATTTTCTTTTTTTTATCTGGATGTATGTATTAATGATGCAGTATTGATTTGGGGGCTTTGTTGGAGCAGGGTGTTGTTTGTTTTTGAAGATATTTTTGCTATCTAAAAGGAAAAACAGTGAAAGTAAACCAGGCAGTTTCTCAAGGCTGTGTATCTTGCATTGTCACAAGTAACATCACAACCATGATTCAGTCAGGAAAAGCACAACCTTGAAATGCAGTCCCTTTTCGCCAGAAAAAGTAGTCCCGATACATCAGGTTGAGCTCAGCATTTTCGGTTTCGTCAGATTTCCCTGAATGTGGATTCAGGCAGTCTGTAAAGTTGTACAGCCCGTTTTGTTTGTTAGTTCATGTTCAGCTTGTTTCAGAACTCCAGTTTGTTTAGTTGTTCAACTACCGACGTAAAGACTCATTTAGTTGTGATGACAGGTTGGGAATTAATGTAGGTCTGTGGTCACACTCTTCTTCAGAATCTGAGCAGCACATATATTATCTCTCAGAAGTTATATAATGTTCCGTTTGTGTGTTTGAAAATGTATAAGGGTTTGTTGCAGCATAAAGCAAGTCGTTTCTGAGCAACCAGTGCTCAGAAACCTTTACACAGTGTCTAAGGGCGGAGCGTGATGTTTGAAAATGAAAAATGGAGTTACAAGATTTTGTAACTCTATTTTGATGAAATGTAACACTTTTTTTCACACTTAAACGGTATATTTAAGCTGCAGTTCAGTAATGTTTTCTCTGTGTGCCCACAGCGCTTTGACTCAGTGTCCAGTGTCCAGAGCAGCACGTCCTCCGTACGGGATTCCTTCGGGAGCAGCCGCAGCCTAGGTAACAGATTTGAGTTCCATTCACTCAGAGAACTCGCAAATTTCCTGTGTAAACAAACCCTCTTGAATAGTTCTGTCTTTAACTTTGCTTTCCCAACAAATCCTTCTGAACACCATACAAACAGTGTGGTGCATTGTAGATTGCATTGCATTGTATGGTACATTGTAGTGTTAATTGCTATGGCGATACGGGCCATTGACAGTACTGCTGTAACAGACGGTTATGATATGCAACAGAGACCTCCAACAAATCACATTGTTTTTAACATGTAATGTAAGTGTCTTGACCAGGTACTCGTTTAAACAGTAACTTATTTTGTTCAAATTAATACAGACCAAGATATATATATATGTAATAGGTCCCTGTTCTGATTGGCTGCCCTGTATTACCCCTCTTTCAAAAAGCAGTCCAGACTAAAACACTCCTTATGTCTTCAGTGTGAGTGGTTGAGGCTAAACTGCTATAGGCTTAATAGGCAGACACATGTAAATGTGTTGGTTTTTGTTACATCACACAAAAATAAAAAATTTGATGTTTTCTGAGGGGTTCATGGTACATTTTTAAAGCTTCATTATTTATGCTGAATTACATTGCACTGTTTGATAAACATCCATTATATGTCCCTTAATATATTTGTATTTGAGTTTTGCAGTGACTGTTTTGTCCATATCATGCAGTCCTTACACACACACTGCCACACTCATACACTCACATATGCAAGCATGCTCATGATCGGAAACTTGGGATGATTTATTCAATATTTTTAGAAAACAACAGAACCCTTTTACCTATTGTATTACATCTGATGATTTGCTCTAGTATGCAATACTACCAGGGGCGTATCAAGCTTCCCAAAAGTGGGGGGATGGGGTGTTGTGACAGACCATGAATTTAGCTTGACTAATTTAGCGTGATGCACTGTCTGATATCACTTCATTCTACCTGTTGAGTGTTGGCTGGGGTGACCAGACGTCCTCTTTTTGAGTCCTGAAGACCTTTAAAACCTGGCAGGGGTTTTAGAATTGTCGGGGATTTTGGGCTGCCTAAACATTCGTCACGTCATGGGCATCTCTCATGAACTAGTTACTGTCCTACACTGTTCACTTCCACTCGCGCTGTGGACCAGAGAGATAAGTGACGCCTAAACGCCGCTGTAAATTCACTAACGATTTACAAAAAGATACACGTTTTGTATAACCACCCCCCCCCCTCGCTCATTTATATATCGGCTCCACAGTGGAAGTGAACAGGCGTGTAGGACAGTAACTAGTTAATGAGAGATGCCCATGACGTGACGAATGCTCAAAATCCCCGACAATTCTAAAACTTCGGCCAGGTCTCAAAAAGAGTGTGCAGAGGGACATAGCAGATGGGCCTCGTTCCCTTGTCACTGATGAGCACCATCACTGGCGTGCCCTTGAGAATTTGTCTGCGTGCCGACTGTGGGGGGGGGGATGGAGTCGCCTTTTAGCAAAAGTGGGGATGTTGAAAACTGCCCACCCACCCCCGTGTGATACGCCCCTGAATACCACCAGCACTGGGAAAGTCCTGTAAAGCCGGCTGCATCTTTTCAAACCACCACTAACACAACATTATTGGACAGCATGACAACCAATCAGCTAACAGATGCCTGTGCTGTCTACCCAGTTATCTTGATTATGTTCCAAATACTTATTTAACTTCATCTTAGAATCATCTAAAACTCTGAGTCATTCTGGACAATCTAACATTTCTTAGATTTTTACAGCTTCCTACTTAATGATTCAAAACCTGTGAAGTTGCAGAGAGTAGCACTTTTTAGAAATGTATCTGAAAAAATGGTTTTATAATTGAAAACGTTCTGTGACACTCTGTAAATGACTTGTGTGTTTATGTATGTGTATAGAGTCTATAACACTGTCGGGCGACGAGCGGGAGCTGGGGAAAGTGTGTGTGCTGTTGAGCTATCAAGAGGCTGTGGAGCAGGTGTGGATCACCCTGGTGCAGGTAAAGTTACAGCCCAGGCAAGTGGAGCCTTCCTGGGACACAATGAGGTCTCTGTGTTCCTCTGTGCTTTGTTAATGGAGCCTCTGTCCCAAACACTGGGAGAAACTATCACATCTCTCCCCACATCATGCATTTCGCTCACTCTCTCTTGCTCCTTCTTTTTGTTGACCTTTTCTGTTCTTTCCAACTGACTTTCCACTCAGTTCTGATTTCATCCGTCTTTTTCTTCCATACTGAGGCAATACGAGCAGCAGCCATTTCCTTAGCACTTACAAATGACTAGAATCCCATAGTGGTGCTAGCAGAAATTGGCATTTTAATAGGGTGTGTTTTTGATATTTATGATATTTATGGACAAAACTGAAGATCTAAGTCTTATCTTGGTGTGCCACTGTTGATGTCTCATTGCTCAGATTACAGACTACCTTATCATAGAACATTTGCTTACTGAAGCCGAGAGCTATTAGTCTGTCATTTTGCTATAAATTCTGTTTACATGAGACGTGAAAGGAAACTAATTGCAAATTTGGTGATTCGGTGACATTTGTTTACTTTATAGTAAAAACACTCTAGCACATCTTTCAGTACTGCTTAAATGTAAATTCATAATGAGACAATTGCAGTTACATACATATTACACAATGACACAATGAAGTTACATAAGGAAGTACATTTACATTCAGTATCGACCAGTTAGTATTTGAGCTTTCAACATTTTCTGTTTGATTGCCAAAAACAGCAAATAAGCATGGTTTGTCTGCCTGCCGAACGAGACTGTACACCCAACAACAACCTCTAGTTAATAGAATCCACTTAGAAAACCACTCAGCAGTACAATATGAAACTCTGGAGTAGCCACACAGCATTAGGTCACCATTTCTGTAGCCAAGCATTTTAGTGTAAAGGGGTACTTTAGACAGTGGAGCAGTTAACCTGCATTATCTGGGTAGCATTTGTGATCCAGTACTCATCCACCATCAGTGCCAGACCACACTAATGCTCTTGTAGCAATCAGATATTCATAGCAATGTCCCTACATCTAAAGACTTTTTCTTTTCAGAAGAAACTCTGAGTGTCTACAGACTTTTGTATAAATAGTGTAACTTTTTTTACTTACAGACAAAAATATTGGAAGACACTTCAAGAAATATATTTCTGAATAATATTAAAATATTTTTTACCGTTCCAAAACTGGTGCGTTTGAGTCAATATTACAGGTGCATTTTTATACCCCTATGCTTAACACACTCTTTTTTGTCTCTTCCAGTGCAAGGACCTGGGTCTGTGCCTGGATGGAATGGAGCAGCAGAGGCTTGGAATTAAAGGGGTCATCACCATGGCAAAGCCTGTGCAGTTTAAAACTTCAGTAAAGGATGCTACACCCGTGAGTATAGCCCTGCTGTTACACTGCTCCCACAAAACACACACCACACATCTCTGCCCACTCTCAGTAAAGTCGTACCGCTAACTTTCGTATTTGCTTCAGCAGTGGAGGAATTCTCATAAAAGTAAATGGAAAAGCCAGGAAATAGGGACAATGGCTGTGATGTTAATTATTAAGAAACACTTCACCCTCTCTGAGGATGTGAATTAGATTATGCGACCTAGCTGCTCATTTCCTTTCATTAAGTATTAGGTGTGTTAGCATTCCTGGGTGAACAATACCAGACCAAGTTCATGCTGAAATGTTACCTGCCCTAGAAAATTCTGCTGTCTGGCCAATTTGATGTGTTGGAAGCTGGGAAAAGTGTAAGGATCTGACACAAGGGCCAAATTATGATGGCTAGATAACTCATGGCCTGATTTGATGGATAATGTTTTCATTTATGGGAAGAAGGCAGTGTGATACTGTGGGCAGTGTTCTGCTGAGAAACCTTGGGACCTGGCATCCATCTAGATCAGGAAACTCCAGTCCTGGAGGGCCGTAGTCCAGCAGGTTTTGGTGATTTCCCTGCTCAGAAACACCTGGTTCACCTCGGCAGTTAATTGTCAGGTTTAGTGAATGTGTTTGTGGAGGAGAACCATCAAACTGTGCTGGACACCGGCCCTCCAGGACCAGAGTTTGACACCCCTGATCTAGATGCTACTTTGACACGTTCCACCTACCTAAACATTGCTAAAAGTACACCCCTTTATTACAAAGGTATTCTGTAATAGCAGTGACCTCCTTTCAGCAGGATAATACACTTTGTTACACTGCTAACATTGTTAAGGAATGGTTTAAGGAACATGATATAAAGTTCTGACTTGGCCTCCATAGAGCCCAAATCTCAATTCAATCAAGCATCTGTTGAATGCGCTGGACAAACTAGTCTGATCCATAGCGGCCTCTTCTCACAACTTACAGGACTTGGTGCAGATAACACAGCACCTTCAGATGTCTTGTAGAATCCATGCCTCAATGGATCAGTGTTGTTTTGGTGCCATGAGGGGGACCTACACAATACTGGATAGGTGGTTTTAATGTTATGACTGATCTGTGTATTCTATTCTATTTTGTTTTGTGATTATTCTGTACAAATTACATTTAGTTTTTTATTTTGCATTTTTTCCTGTCTTCCGCTTAACATTTTCTCACTAGTCCCTAGCTATGACTCTCTCTATCACATGATGCTACTGGGAGGGTGAAGGTGTGCTTCTTCTTGTTTTCGTGAAATGCTGCTGCATCTTTCCGAACTGCTGCAAGCGTAACGTCATTGGATAGCTCAACACATTGAGAGCAAATTATGTTACATCAGCTTACAGGCTGTCCCACTGACTAGCATGCTACCCACCCAGAACAAGTCATTATTCACATAACATTAATACAAATTAAAATAAAACTTGTCTGGGCAGCATGAAACATCTTACTTTTGTTTCAGCGTTTAGAGCCAACACATAACCAGCAGCACATAGCACAAGCAACACAGAAAAATTGCACAGCCTAAGGCAAAAAGAGTAGTATAAAGCAATAAACAGCAATGAAGACAAAAACATCCATCCATTATGCTTATCTTTAACCAGGGTTGTGGGATGCGCTGAGGCCCATCCCAGCAGGGTGAACGGCAGAGAAACACTCTGGACAGATCGCCAGGCCATCATGGCACTGACACATAGACAACCACATTCACACAGAGAGTCATACCTAGTTGAAAATATGGGGAGAACATTAGTTCTGGTGAATCTTAAGGCTTTAGTGTACATGAATATCCATGTAGAATGTGAACAGTGTAATATACAGGTAGTACTGCATCTGGCCAGCCTGACAAAAAGCTTGGTGTCTCCTAGCCTGAGGACACAGTGGGGAGAGTGCAAACTATGATTAATATTTAATACATGTAAGAAAACATGCTTTTACACAATGGAAGCAAATATAGCTGATATCTACAAACCAGCAGTGCATGCTAACAATGAACCGTAATGTGAATAACACATTGTATCCCAGAACAGAAAGAGAGAAACGTGGCTCTCCATGCTCTGGGCTTTTCTCTTGTGTTTGTGAGTGTGTGGGTGCACTTACTTATCTAATTACATAATCAGTTTTTGTTCCGGCTTTGCATACTGCTTGTTGTTGTTAAGTGTTAAAGATTGTGGTCACGTTCATGTACATTAAGTTTTGACTCGTGCCACACGTGCAGCTGTCTGATAATGTTTAGATAGTGTTTAATTTTCTATTTATCACATTTTCTATTTATTTTGTGCTGTTCACCTGCTGCCAGCCAGTGGGTGAACTACAGCATGGGCTTAAACAAAACACATTCAGCTAGGAATTGGAATGTTTTTGGAAAGTTTTTGAAAGGCCTCTCAAACTCCTTTGTGTAGAGAATCTGAATGCTCAAGTGCACTCTACACAACAAACCTGAATAAACAAATAAATAAATTAGTAAAACTATAGCATTAAAAGGGTTTACTGATTTTTCAAGTCACTCAGAGTGGGTTTTTAATGGTTTCTCGTTGAGAAAGTTAGGACTGAACTTAGGACTGGTGAATTGAACCAGGTGCCTTGACTAGCATGTTACCCACCCAGAGAGAGTCATTATTCACATAACAATAATACAAACTAAAATTAAACTTGTCTGGACAGCATGAAACATCTTACTTTAGTTTCGCTGTTTAGAGCCATCACATAGCCAGCAGCACATAAAAATTGCACAGCCTAAGGCAAAAAGAGTAGTATAAAGCAATAAACAGCAATGAAGACAAAAACATCCATCCATTATGCTAAAGTCACTCAGAGTGGGTTTGATGG
>JBBPCX010000160.1:3392573-3406112 GCA_037974365.1 Hydrocynus forskahlii
GGGGGGGGGGGGAAAAAGGGGGGGTTTGTCAGTGTTTTTTTTTTTTTTTTTTTTTTTTTTTTTTTTTTCCAGACTGGAGCTCACACACGCGAGGGTTGCTCCCCCAAACCCCTTTATATTGTTGAAGGGGACAAGCTGCTTAAACGGGTCAGCTGGCGACCCAGGGCAGAGAAAAGACATAATAAAGAGCACGTGGAGGCTATTCAGGGCTTTTGTTCTGCCTCTGAACTGTGGGCACGTTTAGGGGGAGCCTGCTGTGTGTGTGTGTGGGGGCGATGATATGTTGTTTATACCACTACACTTTCTAAACAGATTATTATTATTATTATTGTAAAGCACTTTTCATACTTTCGTAGTACAGCTCAAAAGAGGAAGACATCAATATGCATAATATAAAATAAATAAATATGACGTGAATAAGTGTGTACCACTTTTCGTACTTGTAGTGCAGCACAAAGCAGCATGCCTATACTATAGAATATAAAATGAACTTTATATGACAAAGTTAATGAACAATCAGTAAATAAAGAAATCCTTATTGTATAGCGTTTTTCATATTTGTAGTCCAGCTCAAAGCAAGATGACTAATAAAAAAACAAGAAATGACAGTATACAGTAATATGTTATATTGTGATACTAAGACATATTTGTAAACATCCACGCTCTGTACTCTAAAGCTCAGTGGATTAACTTGTTCTACGCACTTCAGGGTGTCTCAACTGGGCAACATGTACAAACATAGAGACCCTCTGGCAGATCCTTAGTCACCGAGGGGTCTGAGAACAGGCTTCTGTGGGTGTGTGTGTTTACGTGGCTGTGAGTTGCTGCCGTGTGAAACTGATGATCCCGAGATCTGCCCACCTGTATCTGCAGTGTGTGTGGAGCAATGGTGTGCTGCATTAATGAGTCATGTATGTGGGACTGGGCCGCTGTTTTTGCCAAAGCTTGTTCCTCTCTGCCAGCCAGAGCAGTCATTGTCTGTTCAGCACTGACTGTTGTGTGTTCTCTGCTTGGAGATGAGAATACATGTGGAAACCTGCCACCTTTACCACACATTCCTGCCTCGGGCCCTTAAGAGCAGCACCCTTACAGGAGAATGTTTGTGTTTTTTGCCCTTTTTTTTGTTATTATTGAGTGTTCAATCAACCTCATTTGTTTTGGCAATAAAGGTAGAGGTATAAGAGATAAGATAACGCTTTATTAGTCCAGCAATTGGGAAGGTTTGGCATTGTTACAGCAGCAAAGTGGGCAAAACACAAGAGGAAAGTCTAAGCGGCATAACCAGTGGAATAAAAGCACGAACAACCCAGCACGAGGTCGAGGGGGCGTGGCGGACGAGGCCTGGAAGTCACAGCTGTTTTCGTGGCAATAAATCCTTTTCCATACATTTTAGTACTAAATTATTAAGAAAAATATAACCGAGTAATTTTTTAATATAAATTTTAACGTAAATTCTGCTACATTTCCATATACAAAATAACTAATATGTGAACACCGTGGATATATCTAAAAAGTAAAAATTTTATTCTTTCCTAATATAAGCGTCAAATATGTCAGTAGATATTTAGCCCAACATTTCTCATGATTGGTTATGTTTTAATTGGCATCACCATTTCTGGCTTCTTCAGTTAATTAAATTAACCAACGATATTAATGTTACATAATCAGGTATACTAATAATTATTTTAATCTTCTTTAATTTGAGATTAGAGTTTTTGTGGTCATTGCTTTTCCTTTGTAAGGAAATATTTTTCTGTCTGGTCTTATTTTGTTCACATTTACCATTTAAGTGATACACAAAATGTTGGGCTTGTAATGTGAAAGAAATGATTGCTGTTATTCTAATACAAAAAAGGGAAGGAAAACTATTTTGATTCTGAACTGGCTTGAGCAATTTTGATGACGTATCGGGAGTCAAGTGGTTTTTGTTTGGAACTGTAAATAAAGAACAGAAGAGTGTTATCAGGAATTGTTCCTCCCTCTCTTTCCCAGCAGCCCTTTCTTTTTCCAGAGAATCATTTTCCACTGAGAATGGGGGGCAGACTGTATCCCGGAGTCCAACTTTTACTGTAGATGCTTGTTCAAAAGAAAACACACTCATGTGTTCTTGCTTCCCATGAACAGCCATGCACACACTCTCTCTTTCTCTCATATTCCCTCTCTTTCTCTCTCTTCATCTCTCTCTCTCTCTTTCCTTTTTTCTCCCTTTCATTCTCTCTTTCATTCTCTTTCTCACCCTCTCCGTCTCTCTCTCTCTCACACACACTTGCACATGTTGTGATTCAGCTGTCTTGCCAGAAGCCATATGTGTGTTGACTAAGGCCTAAAGAAACTCTAGACAGAAGAAAAGGCTCTCATTCCCACCCGGCTCTCTCTTTTTCGCTCTCTCTCTCTCTCTCTCTCTCTCTCTCTCTCTCTCTCTCTCTCTCTCTCTCTCTTTCTCAGTCTTTGTCTCTCACTCTCTTTCTCTCACTCTGTCTCTTACTCTTTCTCTTTGTCTCTCTCTCTCTCACACACACTCTCTCTTTCTTTGTCTGTCTCTCTTTGTCTCTCTCCCTCTCTCTCTTCCCCCAAAAGGAAACCACGGTCTATTCTTTGCACTCCAAGAGTCATTTGAGACCTGTTGTATTGTGATGGGTGTTGGTGTTACTGAAGCTGTGCTGCTTCTTGAACACACAAACATATTTACGCTCCAGATCTCTCTCAGCAGGCCGCTCGTGCAGCCCACACATTTTGCTTTTGCAAGCCTGCGAGTTTAACAGAAGGTGCATGTATTGCAGGCGGGGTAAACAGTGCAGGCTCTGCTGTTTAGAAGAGAGAGACCCGCCCTCCCCATCGAGTCACAAACATAATCAAGGAGGGAGAAATCCACTCTTTCTAGAGAGAGCAGCCAAAAAACAAGCCCACCACAATAATAACAGTGCTTAGGATGAAACAACAACAACAGAAAAGCATGTTTCTCTGAGCCAGTCAGTGTTGTGTTATCTGTGGAAAGGGCCTTAATCCAGGCCTGCATGGTGGTGCTGGGCCTTGCTAAGCTGTTGCAGACTGAAGTGATCAGTATAATGTGATCAGCTTTAGCCTGTAGCTGTTCGTAATGAAAGATAATTAGAATTTCTGTGTTGTCTAAATCCCCTTTTTTAGCCTCAGTGTTATGGACAGATGGGAGAAGAACACAGCAGGTTACTGTTTTTAGTTCCTCTAGCTAATGAGTCAGGTCATGTTTGTCATATATATATATATAAAATGTGTGTGTGTATGTATGTATATATACGTGTGTATATATATATATATGTGTGTGTGTGTGTGTATGTATATATACGTGTGTGTGTGTGTACTTACAAGAAAATAAATATATGTATGTACATACGTATGTGTATAGGGAGCAAGTAAAACAGTTAATTCTTTAAGTTAGAAGCAGAACAAGTGGACAAGTTTCTGAGTGTCTTTGACAAGATTGTGATATCTAGACGACTGGATCAGGGCATCTCCAAAACAGCAGGACTTGTGGGGTGTTTCTGATATGTAGCAGTGGTCCAAGTAAGGTCAGCTGGTAAAGTGGTGGAAGAGGGCCTATACAGTGTTAAGCAGGTGGTTTAAATGTTATGGCTTATCAGTGTCCATAGGAATTGCCCTGGTTTCATGAAAAATCCTGATTAATTGCTGTATAAATAAGTTCAGTTAGTGATTAGTGATCAATTGTCATTTTTCGTTCATTCTGTTGAAATATTTTGAGTCTAAAGTGGCGTATTCTTATTCCTAGCTGTCTTGGCTTTGAGGATACCTCTATGTAGCACTAGAATTGCTTTTGTGTACCGTTGTCTTCAGTCACACAGGATCCTGTGTGGTTACATGTTTCTTCTGAGAGTAGCATTAGCTACGTAGGTGACAAATAAGCAAACATATAAATGTGTTACAGCAAGTAAAGATGTCATGTTTTGTTTTTTAGTTACTTGCCTCATCTGATGGACATGCTGCAGTCGCATTCTGCCTGTTGACTCAATATATCTGTGAAATCTAATGACTGTGGTAAATAATAGGCATCGTTATCAAGTGAGTGCGATAATGTAGTAATTGTGACATTGATTTTCAGAAATAGATACAAAATTCTAGTCTGTAATAGCTTTTCAAGCTAAAAAAATAAAGATGCTTCCAAAAACACACTTGTAAAATAGTTTTAAATTATGAGTTCAAATGAGTGATAAGCAGGTGTACCGTGAAGGTACAGTAATATTATCGGCCTTAAATATGCAAGAGCTGTGGTCCCTGTCCTCCGTGCCTCCAGTCCACACTGCCTCAGACTCACGTAACAGCTTCAGGAGGGAATTTCAGCTCTTTTTTCTTTTCACTAATTAGGCAGGTTTTAGCGGGTGTAAAACTTGTCAGCACAAACAGCAGGTCTGTTTGCAGTGACAAAATCACACTCCTGTTTTTGACAGCTGTATTAGAGAAGAGCAGCCACTATACACTGAGCAGAAGAGCTGCGGTGGAACCTACACCAGCAAAATCATCAAATTCATAATAGGATGCTTAGGATGGTGGAAGTGAGTAATTTGAATTGATCTGTAAGAAGTTTATGAAATACTTGAATGAGGGGTCTTATTGCATAAAAATGTGTTGTGGGTGGGTGTGGGTGGATGTTTGCATATGTTTGTATATGTGTGTATGTTTACGTACATATATATGTGTATATGCATACATACATGCATACACACACACATTTACCTCATTACATTTTTATGCAATAAGTCCCTTTGTTTGAGTGTAGCATAAACGTCTTAAAGATCCATTCAAATTACTCACTCCCACCGTCCAAAGCTTCATCTTATCAGTTTGATTCCTTGTTGCGTGTTTGTTGTGTACACACACACGCACACACACATGCACACAAGCCTATATGTTTGTTTAAACACACATACACACATATACAGCAACAACCACCACCAATACGAGGAAGCAGCAAACACAAATAAAATGAATTGAATATAAATTAAAATGTCTTTGGAAATATTTTCCACCAAGACGTCTCTATCTCTCGTGAAAGAGTCATTCAGGCTAAACTGGTTCATTGAGAATTTAGGAATGTGGGGCCGCACATGGTGGCAAAACATGCCGTTGCCATCCTCTGCCCTTTTTCTTTACCTCTAGCCAGCCCATCCCGCTCTGTACACATGCCTTTGACAGCTCATTACTGTTTTTTTTCCCGCCCGAAACTCTTTTAAAGGCAGTGAATGGCCTTCTTATCCTGTTCAGGCATGTTTCAGCAGAGTCCTTAAATTTGTCTTCCGCAGTTCTGTAATTCTTCTCATGTGTTTCCTCATCTGTCCTTTCAGCTCAGTGGTTCTTGGAATGTGACGATAAGGAAACTGGGAAAGCTTCATGTTCCTGTTTTATGAAACCTTTGACACATATTTGGCATGTTCTGTTTTTGTTTTTGGGTGTGTTTTAACAGTAACACAGTCTTAATTATCATATGATTATGGCAGTGGCACGCTAAGCATGGCCACAGCTGAACTGCATCTCTGCCTGAAGCTGTTACTCTTTAGCGTTTGTTCATTCAGACTGTTATAAGAGTGAAGCTTTATGAGCTGCAGGATGGCTGGAGCCAAAGCTTCTGGAGGCTAAGAGCCTTGAAGGAATATAGCACTTTTTAATCTAATGTCTGTCTGCTGCACCTGGAGCAGCTGCTTGATTACTATGGACACCTTTTCTTGTATCTAGTAAAAGACCAGAAAACCTGTTGAGACAAAACACATTTATAAAAAGAACCAAGTTGAGGGTGCTGAATCCCACTGGATTTTTACAGTAGGAGAGAATTTGAAAGTCCTTGAGGGTGAATGCATTGCTTATATGTGTAGTTTATATTCTCTGTCCAATTATTTAAGAGGTCCATTTGAGATTCATTGAATGAGTTAATTTATAGTCAGTTAATTTTAGTTCATCTGGATAATTCATATGCAGCTGCTTCAAAGGTCATATTGAGGTCATAATGGTCAAATAATAATTTGCATATTGTCACAGTTTGATATGGGGGTGGCATAGGGTGGGGGGAAAACTCTATTTTAGTATACAATGATATTCTTCCTGTGCTGAGATCCACTTAATATGTACACACAGACATAGGTTTATGCATTTTTTTTGTTTTGCTTCAAAACACTGTTCTGAACCATTTTTAAAATAGCATTTTTTATGTTCAAATGTTGAAATGAATATCAACAAAGTAACAATATACACATGGCAATATAAATGAGCAAACATCGATCCGTCATTTAGTACATTTGAAAATAGACAAAGAATTCACTCAAGCTATTCAATGGTAGGGGGAACATGGACCTGTTACTTTAGCTACGTGCAAAATAACTCAACATTTACCTTACTCTATCTTATTTTTCGCTCCTTATCTCTTACACAGCATTGCTTTGGTTTTAAATGAAGCTGTATTATGATAATTATGCTAAATGTTTTCTTGTGTCCCAGCAGGCTGCTCCAGGCCCTCTCCTGTGCAGCATGGCCGTGGGAACCTTACAGAGACAAATCGAGGCTTCCTACCTGTGGGCACAGTGCTGCAGTACAGCTGTGATTCAGGATACACCCTGAGCGGCGAGAGCATCTCCACATGCATGGTTCCAGGCCACTGGTCTTCCAGCCCTCCACGCTGCCTCAAAAACGATGGTGAGTTTGGTATTGGTGTTTCTCAGGACTGGAGATGGTTGGGGCTATTGTCCTCTTTCCTCCTTCTAATAAACAGTTTATTATTTTCTGTCTTTCACTTTTTGAATGGACCTGGCAAAGATCTCTCATGCACTCTCTTTATAAGGAAGCACTATGAGCAATCACACGACTTATGGTGCCTCCCTTCTACAACAGAATGTGTTCTTGTTGATACATTTTGGTCTGTGTTTGCATAATAAGATAATGAGAGTGCATAATGAATAATAAGAGTTAAACATATATTTTTCTCCATAATAGAACAGTAATAAAAAGGCCTGTTTTTTTGTTTTAAGTCTGGACTTTTTAATAAAACCTAAATTGTTTATGTGAAAGGAACATTAAACAGTTTGATTTCAGCATTTGTTGATCAGTCTGTTGGCCTAACAAAAGTTACCTCACAAAGTTTATCTGTCTTTCTGTCTATGTAGCTGCCTATATGTCTGTCAATCTACCTATTTGTCTGTCTCTGTCAATCTATGTCATTTATCTGTCTGTCTATCTTGCCTATCTGTCTATCTCTCTGTTTATCTCTCTCTTTGTCTGACTGACTGTCTGTCTGTCTGTCGTAATGGCTCAACTATGCGTTCAAAGAATTTTAAAGAGGAACTTTCTCTGTTTGTCCAGTTTGTCGTCCACCCAGTGAGCCAGAAAATGGAGGGTATGTTTGCCACCCAAGGCCCTGCCCCAAACTGACTGAAGGCACAGTGATCGAGTACTTCTGCGATGAGGGCTACACGCTCAAAGGCTACAGGTACCACACCTGCAGGAACGGGGACTGGGACTCAGCCACGCCCATCATCTGTCACCTCGGCCAAGGTAGAGTATCTTCAGGGTGGAGTATCTGGCCCAAGAACCCAGACTGGGTCGGCTTTTGGGACTTTGGTACCTATGATTCATAGCATAAAAATACTTTTAATTAATCACTTATCAAAACATGGTAACTCTAATAAAGTATTTGTTTTTCTCTAAGTGAGGATTACTGGAGAAGTCTGTTGGACAGTGTTAGTAAATATGTGCATTTTCTGAAATGCTTTTGCATTATTTGGTCCTATTTCATGTTAAGTTTATTCCATTACTGGCTCAAATATTGCTTGATCACTGGCCAGTAATTGATCAGTATTAATTAATGTAATATGTAGAAATTATTTCTGACGTTTGTTGCAGCCCATAGAAGAAGGCCTTTATAATTCTCCTCTTTACTCACCCTGAATCTGAACCGGTTGTTTTGTCAATACTGCAGCAATACTGTCCAGAAGTAATTGGACAGGGATGCAGTTTATTTTGACTGTAAGGCAAGTTTAGTTGTATAGCACATCATCATTCAGTTTGCTTTACAGAAATAAAATTAATATAAACGCTGAAAAATAATCCAACACAAGGGTTTTAAAAATGTATGAGGATAAAGCGCTATATATATATAAAATTAATTAATATATATATATATATAGTTCGGGCGGTCCTGCAAGATGTTTGGGGCAGCTGGTGACTAAGTGGTTAGGGAGTTGCCCCTGCAATCAGGTTGTGGGTTCAAATCCCAGCACTGCTAATGTCATTTACTTATTTCATCACTCATTTCATTTAAAATGGAATCAAATCATTGTTTGGTCACTTGAATGCACTGTATTTGGTGAATATGTCCTCCTATCACATACGTCTCTGATTAGCTTCTGTGTGTTTCTCACAGGTAAAGAGGAGCACTCTCCCTTGGGTATGCCTGCTCTCTCTATCGTGGCCTCCACTGCCAGCTCAGTGGCCCTCATCCTCCTGCTGGTGGTTCTCTTTGTCCTGCTGCAGCCCAAACTCAAGTCCTTCCATCACAGCAGGTCAGACATTGACACAGACTCTATTAGCATTACATGTTTTTGAGGTGGTATTTCTGAAAGCTGTGTTCATTTTGAATACCCACAGTCAAAGCCATTAGGTAGATTAGGGCTTTCCTGGCCTGAAGACCCCCCTTCGTCTTCGGATGGGCTGGTAAGCTGATTTGCTGGATCAGGTGTATTACAGGATGACAAACACCAAATGTGCTGGGCAAAAATACTCTTTGGGAGAGGGTCTTTCCTTCTTTGGAACCAAGGACTGATTGCGCAATTCTGTATTTCGTAATGCTAAATGGTGGTTCTTACTGGGTGTGAGGCATTTTGTATTGCAGCAACTACAGATGTCATGTCCGAATATGTTAAGCCATGCATGCCATCATGAAACATACATTCTGTGCAGTCTGCATTACATACAACTAAATTACAGTTAACTAAGATTGTATTTCTTAGTTAAGTTGCATTGAATCCGAATCAGAAAACCTTATTGATCCCAGAAGTTGTTGCTTAATAGATGCAGCCTCATGTTTCTGTCCGATTGTATTGTGGAGAATTGGAACGAAAATCTAAGTCTGAATTTTTTTCTAAGTCAAAGTCAGAAAGATGCGCCATAAGATGTTTTATTCAAAGTTTACAGCTGTGGCCCGTGGGAGCTTCCTCCTTGCCACTCTCCAAACGGGCTTTGCACTTATAGGCCTCAAAATTCAACACCCATTTTTTAGTACCAATAAAATTTAATCATCTTACTTGCTTAACTCCACCTTTCTTTGTTTCTACCAATACAAGATTAATTATCTCTAATTAATATTCAGTCTCATGTGACCGCATCTGGCCACCAATATTTATCATACCGATACTATACTTTTGGGTAAAGACCTCAACATCTCCAATCTGGCGTTCACAGACACCTGCATGTCCTGACCATTATTATACTTGGATCTGAGCGCCTGTTTTGCTGTTTCTCTCCAGGCGTGAGCAGGGTGTTTCTGGCCAGCCGGGCTCCATCGTGGTGGAGGGTGTGCAGGTGTCTCTGCCCTCCTATGAAGAGGCCGTGTACGGCAGCGGCGGAACAGCTGCGCCTCTCCCGGAGTCTCGTGTGCAGATCGTGCTCTCTGAGGGTCCACAGCCAGAGGCTCCTTCTGCAGTGGATCAGTCCCAGGCTGAGTACGCTCTGCCCTCCACATCCTCCTCCTCCGCACGATCCCGCCACGCCGAGACCGTGCTCGTTCACCAGGTGCCCTCTTCATCCCCTCCGTCCTGGGCAGCTGAGCAGCCCGGGGCTGCTGCGGCTGCAGCCCGCAGGCCGAGCAGTGAAAGCCTCGACCAGCACAGCCTGCTCTCCCTCACATCCACTGAGGACTACGGCGATGGTAAAAATGCTTTTAAAGGACCAGTTAGATTAAAAATCTAATTTACAGTTTCTCCCACAGTGCTCATGTAGTCAGTTAGTGTGTGTTATACAGATATGAGGCTAACATAGTTAACTAGTAATGGCAATGTCTATCCACAAATTACCATTGTTCAACTGCATTAGGTCTATTTGACTGACTGATCTGTTTGTATGAGTTGTTGGCTTTTTATTGTCGATAGTGGTTAGGCAAGGAGGCTGAGAACTGATAAATGGGGCTTACTGAAAAGAAATTCTAGCGCTAAACAAGTGCACAGAGTTGCCAAACAGTATACATTTTAAATGTAGTTTGGCTACAGGAAAAAATATTCTGTTAAATCTGTCTTCCTAACAGATAAATAACAGTTAAATAATATCTTCCTGAAATAATTAAGTGTCAAGTATTGAGTACCCAAGCAGTATTTGGAGGACATTTTAAAATAGACCACAAATAGTTAAGAACAATGTTAATAATATAACAAATCAAAAGTATCTAATTAAACGATATAGTTCCCTAAAAATCATCTGTAAATTTTAAGCAAATATTTTTAATTAAGCTAAGCGCGCCTGTATTTCACTTGCACACTGATATGCTATAAGCTTCCATTGTGTGTTAGCAACATTAGCCTTAGAGCGAGGCTGTACAAAACCTAAGAAACATCAGACACCAAACAGTCACTAACTTTTATTGCTCAGTTGTGTTTTTAACCTGTTTTAACATGTTCTCTTTATGCTCAACAGATATTCCATTGCTGAAGGAGGCCTGAGCACACATGTAGTGTCCTCCTCTCTGTGGATGATGACCAGGACTGTGGCTCTTTAAGCTTTTTACCAAACCCTTCCCCCACTGCTGCCCTACAGAATGCAGGAATAACCAAATGCTTGTCCATTGCCCTTCGACGATACACCCTCTGGCCCGATGGCATTTCTGAGCTGTGATGCACTGGTCAGCCTCAGGCTGGCCAGATATACTCCCTCAAATCGTTGCACAGACACTATGTAAAACATAGGGTTATGTATAATGCATACATAATATGAGCTCAATAACATAACTCAGTTGTAAACGACACCTTTTCTCAGCGGTGTACTAATAAGCAGTTGCACTCACAAAGGCTTACCTTGTCACAGTCATAAGGAATTGCTAATACTGAACGCATTCAGTTTCTATGCTATGTAGGAGGCGGTGAATGGAGCTTCATTCCGTTTCTGACTGTGACCCCTTACGGAGGGGTTTGGCTGGCAAAGATATGCTTGATCAGACCCTTTTCGTTTTTCAAAATGCTGCATGATATTTGCATCTTTTCACCCCCTCCCACTCCCCACCCCCTCCAGAATAGCGCGCACACCACAGAAGACGCATGCTGCACCGACACACATCATCTCCACGCTCAGCATGGGGATTTACTGGTTTACATTGCACTGTATTCCAAAACACGCTTGCCTTTTTTGTTTGCCATAAAGTGTGTTTGTGTTTCGGCTTCACTTTACCTGGACTGTTGTTATAGAGGGCTCCAGAACGTTTTTTGGCCTTCCTTTTAATATCAATCCAAGTACATTTTCCTCCTAAATGTCATTTGGTTATTTTATTTCTCTGTGTTCATCTTTAGTGAGATATACCGATCAGTCACAACATTAAAACTAGTTTGTCCAGTAGAGGCTCGATTGGACTGTTTTTGTCAGGAGAAATGAATAACAGTCCAGTTGAGCACCTGTGGGATGTGCTGGGCAAAATTGCCCAATCCATGGAGGTCCAACTTCAAAGATCTGCTAATGTCTTCGTGCAGATACCACAGCACCTTCGGAGGTCTTGTGTTATCCATGCCTTGAAGAAATCTGAGGAAGTTTATTGGCACAAGGGTGTTCTAAACAATGTTAGGCGGGTCGTTTTAATGTTATGGCTGATAGGGGTACTCTAAATGAAATGCACCTTCGCTATATATATATATATATATATATATACACACGAGCCCAGCACATCTGGACCCAGAATACTGGAGAAATAAAACAGAACAGAACTGCATTTGAGCAAAACCTGTAATGCTTTTCCACCCTGTCCCACCATTCAGACCTCTCAGAGCTCAGAGAACCTTTGATGACCCTTAAACATTTTTTGGTGACCACTGACCACTGGTCCATACCACATGGATTAAACATGTGATTTATGGATGAGAAATATCATGCATACTAATATTTTTTCTCTCATTTTTACCTGGTTTTACGAAGAGAAGGTAAATGTTTGTGTGAATGGCTCATTTTTTTATGTTTTCCTGGTTTATTTTTATTCTTTCCCGTTCTTTGTCAAAACAGCTGAAGACAGAGCTGTCGCCTTAAAACTTGTACATTTCACAGTTTTGTAATCACGTCTCTTCCGCCTCATGTGCTCCTCAGTATTGTTGATATGTCTCCAGTTTCCTTATGGCCTTACATTTTATTTTCTATGCATAAACACTGTCTGGTGTATTCTCCGAGGTGTGGGGTTTCTTCATTTTTATTTTTTCGCAGGACATGACCAGAAGAATGTCCATTCTTCCCTCCCCTCCGCCCCCGAAGCTTTTTGTTTCAGTGACTGTAATATCTGGAATATCTACATCAGCGCACCTGAGTTTTGAATTTCTCTTCATGCAACTGCTGTACTTTATTGAGAGAAATCCTCGTGATGTCCCTTGGCACCATTGAATGGTGTCCACCATCTCATTTCCCCCCTTTTTAGCTGTTTTGTTTTTTTCTCCTCTGTACATTGCAGTGGGTGTGAAGATAGTATTTTAATATTTGTATAAAGTTTAATTTAACTCTACAGTGTGTGTATATAACTATTTCTAATTAAAGCTTTCTTTTGAAGTGCGCCGGCGGCCTTGAGTGTTTTTCAATGACAGTGTCCTGCAGTAGATCTTTTCAGAGAGAAATGAAGCACTGCTGAATTTCAGCAATAGGGAGTTTTCATGTCCTCTAGTGGCTATAGCTGGTACTGATCTGTTCAGACTCGAGCATGTTAAAGACATGGGAAAAGAAATCAAGACTTTCAGATCAGATCAAAGCTGCACATATATGATGTTCATACAATCCCAGTGCACACAGCTGCATCAACCTCTCATGCTAACCCCTTAAAGTCGGTGAATAAAGGAAGAAGTGGCACAGGCCATCTGGAGTTTTTATTCTTGAATGCTGCTTTTATTCCCAATCAAATTTAGATTTTTTTCCTTTCTTTAATGTTTTTTACATTATTATAAGTACACTATATTGTTTTTGTCAGTGTAGATATAGACGATATGGTGACTATACATTTCTGAATCATTTGGCAAATACATATGCATTATTTTCACTTTAGTCATTAAATAGTAAATATGTGTATATGGGACCAAAAGACATACATTTAATATGCTGAGTGATAGAAGTCTCAGACAGAGAGAGAGACGTGTGTTTACACAGATACACACACACACAGACTATGACTATATATATATATATATATATATATATACACTAACAAGAAGTTAGGGATATTGTGAGAGACTTATTGTGAGTGGATGTCATACATACGGTGTTTGTTTCACTTCAGACATTTTTGGGATAGGGAGGCAATTGTACTGGGGTGATAGACACACCTCATTTTGTGTTTTCCATGTA
>JBBPCX010000160.1:3406212-3420870 GCA_037974365.1 Hydrocynus forskahlii
AACTTTTACTTATTTCATTAAAATTCAGAGCAAGTAGGAAAAGCACTCATGTAAACAACAATATCCCTAACTTCTTGTGAGTAGTATATATATATATATATATATATATATATATATACACCACATAGATAGAGATAGATAGATTATATATAGATTAAAAAAAGATATACACAGAGAAAAAAAGCACTCTACTAACACAGATCACTTCTTTGTCTTTCAAAATAAATATTTCTGTAAATTAAACCAACAACCTACACTCATGTGAACCCCAATAGCACATTTGTAATTTTCAGTAAGTACTACTTTTTACTCATTTTAAGTCAAAACACATACATACAGGGTGCTGCCTACGAGTTACAGCAGATGCTGAAATGCTGCCTTCACGTGCTATGGGAATGATCCTTTCCAGTTGTAATTTGGAAATTACGAGTGCGTTGTGTTCAAGTGCAAAGTGCTTTTGGACCCACAGTTTGTCTTGAGCTGTTCTTTGGGCAAAACAGTTGTAGACTTACTAATTAATCTGCTACAACAACAAGAGGATGGTGTGTGTCACAACATTGTATAGGCTGCAAACTACTCGCTAACAACAGCAAAAAAATAACATTTATAAGGGTGCAACGCTTAACATTCACGATTTTTTCTTCGCTCTCCGCCATGTTGAAAGGTCAAAGCGATCTCATCTCGGCAACTCGTGTATCAAAATGTTCTCGCCAGTGGAAATTACGACGCGAGGGGTTGTTCATGTGCCGTTTTCAAGTCGGTTTCTGGTATTTACCATAATTGCCATAGGACGTGAAGGCACCAAAAGTAATCTCGTTCACGTTTCCCCGGTCGATGCCATATTTTGTAATCGTATTCCAATCATTTAAATTTAGCGTGGCAGCGGTATCGGAGGCCGGTTACTTATCCGTGGCCCACCCTGTGTATATATTTGGGATCCTGTGGAAATGTTTCCAATGTTCATTTCTCCAGACACTCATTCAGATCATTATATAGGCTGTTTCATTAACTTATTTTACTTTTTAAGTCACAACATGCATAGATACGCACACCATAAATACGAACATATGTATGTGAGAGTGAAAATGTTTCACATCAAGTTGTGTAGGATCAGAATACAGGCTGGTGAGGGAGTGTGTGGTAGGACAGTGTCTGCGGTGTTGTGTGCGGCTGGACATTGGGGCTGTGCTGTGCTGGAGTGTTGAGTGTGTTGAGGGAGTGTGTGGTTGAACAGTGGGGCTGTGCTGTGCTGTGCTGTAGTGTTGAGTGTGTTGAGGGAGTGTGTGGTTGAACAGTGGGGGCTGTGCTGTAGTTCCTCAGACGCCCGTCTCTGTTTACCCTGTTCTCTGGAGGACTCTTCTCTCTCAGACTCCATTTTGTGATCCTTCCTGACTAGCAGAGCTGCAGCTCCAGCACGGGACTCTGCACTAGAAAAGGTAAAGTCGACTTTGAGTGGTCAAACTCGGTGTTTTAATACGTCTAATGTTACAAAAGTGATATTTTAACGTGTTGTTCGTACTCTACGGGGTTTAATAAGCGTATGTCGAGTATATTGCTGCAGGCTAACGAAGCTAACAGGGCTAACCTGGCTAACAGGGCCAACCTGGCTAACAGGGCCGTATTAGGAACAGAAACATCCAGTTTTTATTGAGTGTCCCTTAATATTGCAGAGCCTGAGCTGCTACAGCGTTTATTTATCAGCTTTCTGCATAATATAGCCAGTTTTACGCGTGTATAAACCAAAGCGGGGTAGTGTTTGGGGAGGCTAGGAGGGCGTTGTGTGTCTCACTGTTTATTTCTGCATTTTTAGGCTTCATTTAAAATCATGAGTGGTTGTCGTATTTTTATCGGCCGGCTGAACCCTTCAGCCAGGGAGAAAGATGTGGAGAGATTCTTCAAAGGCTACGGAAGAATCCGAGACATCGACCTGAAAAGAGGCTTCGGGTTTGTGGTGAGTTCCTAACGCAAAACGGTCACTTCAGGTGAACAAAAGTATTGGGACGCCTGACCGTTCCACCAACAGGGACTTTAATGACACGGCATTCAAATATGTAGACTTTGATATGAGGTTGGTCCCTCCTTTGCAGCTATAACAGCTTGCACTTTTCGTGGAATGTTTTCCACAAGATTTTGGAGTGGTTCCGTGAGAATTTGTGCCCATTCATTCTGTATAGCATATATGAGGTCAGACTCTAGTGTGGGACAAGAAGGCCTGGCTCGCAATCTCCATTCCGGTTCATCCTTAAGGTGTTGGAGGGGGTTGAGGTTAGGGCTCTGTGCGGGCCAGTCAAGTTCTTCCACACCAAACTCATCCAGCCATGTCTTTATGGAGCTTGCTTTGTGCACTGGGGCACAGTCATGCTAGAATAGAAAAGGTTTTCCCCCCAAACTGTGTCTACAAAGTTGGAAGCATGGTATTGTCCAAAATGTCTTGTTCTGCTGAAGCATTAAGATTGACCTTCACTGGATGTTAGGGGCCTAGCCTAAAACCTGAGAACTAGGTGTGTCCCAGTCCTTTTGTTCATATAGTGAGGGTGCTGGTCATTACAGTGGGTGTGAAGAGGCCGATTTAAAAGCCTCACACCCAACGTTTTACATGTAATTGTTCTATGTAGTTTTATTTTTTCCATTTTACCCTCTGAGATTAATTTGGGTATGCCTTGTACACTTCCAGATATAAGTTTTGCACACCACTGTTTTTACCATTTATTTGTTAAACTACATATCTTTATTCTTTTATAAGACTAAAAAGTTTTTGTGTAAACACATATAAATGAAAATATTTATAGGTAAAGGAATCTCTAACAGTGCGTGTCTGACATCTTGTTAAATGGTTGTATGGTGATGCAGAGTCAAATTCTAGACTGTCCTGCAAATGCAGTCGTTCACTGTTTCATCACATTGGCTGTCATTTCATATCTTGTTAAATAACACTTGTCTGGTGATCCACATTATAATTTTATTAGCTTGCTTTTTATAGTGATGAATAAACAATGACGTTTTCTGGCTAATAAAGGCACTCTAATGGTGAACATTGTGTAAATGTATCTCAGCAAAGAATATTGGATGTATTTTTAGTAAATATTAAGTGAGTAACATGCAAATGTAGAAAATCTTAGTTTGTGCAAAAAACTTTGACTAGTACTGTGTCATATTTAATTTAATTTATGTTTGCCTGCTTTCCAGCCATCCTTTATGCCTCAGAAATAAACAGGATGTTTTGTTGCTGACCTCTGTTCTAGTTGGCTGATTGTATTGTGCCTCATTCAGAAAACAGCCCAGGCTAATGCACCCCTTGGTACTTCAGCATGAGTGGTTGGGATAAGTGGCTGTGAAATAGGCTAAATAAGTTGATGGATGTAAATATGTTTTGGGCACACAATATAAAATGTTACTGTTTACCCCAAACCCAAATATAATCGTTAAATGTGTTCCAAATTCTGTTTGGCACTTCTTTAATTTTGTTATTTTATGTTGGAGTTTTAATGGTAATGTACCTAAAAAAGTAATGGAAGCTTAAGTACAGCAATAATGTAAAACATATGCATTTTTATTGCTTATTTTCCATATGTACTGTAAATTTTGAAATTATATTTACAGACTTAATAGATAATGTAAACTTAATATCTTTAAAGGCATTAGAATAGTAATATGTATTAGTAAAGTAATAATACTTACATTATGTCTGTATCGTGCAGCTCTAATTTATCTAAGTTTATGATTTAGGCATGCAGTTATAATTCTAACCAATGGCCCTAAGATTCTGTTGGTTGTTCGCCACAATTTCCTAATTTCTCCAGTGCAAAAGAAGCTTAAGAAATTTAAGAAAACGGATGTGTTTGGCTGATATATATCTAAAATGTCTATGTGTACAAAAGAGAGAAAGATACAGAGGAAATTGTATACATTTTTCTTTTCCCACCTCTTTCTTTAAATTACTGTTCACCACACAGAGCAGGCCTGCTAATTTGTATGTCATTTTTGTTCTAAGAAATATGTGAGGAAATTAACCCAGCTTGTTTCTTCTCTGCTTTGTCTTTTTTTTTTTTCTAGGAGTTTGACGATCCAAGGGATGCTGAGGATGCAGTTTATGAGCTTGATGGGAAAGAGCTGTGCAATGAAAGGTAGATGGGCCTCTTTTATGTTGTTATACTGGGACAAATCGAGTAAATACATAATGATAAAGGATTCAGCCATCCATATACAGTCCAAGTAGTCATTCTTCTGTTTATATACGCAGGGTAACTATAGAACACGCCCGGGTCCGTTTGCGTGGAGGCAGGGGTCGGGGAGGCGGAGGACGCTTCCCGGATCGGTATGGCCGTGGCTCACAGGATAGCCGGAGGTAGGCTTTGCTGTTTGCTAAACAAATGTTTGTTTGTTTTCTACATTTTCGTATGATGATGTCCTATTACAGGAGCTAGGAAATTACATTCAGTGTGGGCAGCTGTGACAAAGTACCATTTTTTTTTTTCTTTCAGGAATCCCCCTCCGATGCGCACAGAGAATCGTCTGATTGTGGAGAATCTTTCATCCAGAGTGAGCTGGCAGGTGAGTGTCTGATGCTGGTGGTTGTTTATCTAACAGTGGAGAAATTCAGGATGATGAACAGTCAATTTGTAATACCTCTCTTTGATTAAACATTATGTAAGTAAAGGCAAATTAGTAAAGCCAAAACAGTTAACATCAAGCTTCCCAAAATCATATTTATAAATGTAAAAAGTAAACTTTAACAAACCTTTTGTTCATTGGTGAAACTGCTAGAGATGGAGAAAAAAAAACAAAAATTAGACAATAGTAACTTGCCTGTTTTAACCAATTGTTCACCCCTTTATTTGCCAGCCTGATCGTTGTGTCGTATGGAAGAGCTCGCTAATGGTGGCCCTAAGCCCTTCAGGGTCCCTCTCTCTGGGTTGAGCCTGTACCCCTCATGGCGGCCTGTCTGGTCGTCTCCTAGTTGACCCCTGATGGTGTGTGAAAACTCGCTGGGGGGACACTCTCCTCACACTCTAGACGCATTGGCTGCCGCTTTTCGGCGGAAGTGGGATGGAGCCATGCTGAAAGAGAGAGAGCGAGAGTTCGAAACAGAGAGAGGCAGAGAGCGCAGAAAGGGAAAGGGACAGAGCGGGTCTGTGGCGTATTCGATCGAGGGGGTTCGGTAATTTGAGAGGCTTCGGTCGGTTTCCTCCCCCCCACCCTGCTCTCACGTGGCCCAGGAGTTAAGCTGCGGTGCACGGTTTTGGTCTGGGACAGACCCAGTGGCCACACTGCCAGGTATCAGTCCACACTCTTCCTCCCTGTTCACTCTCAGCGCCCTCGCGAGGGCACACGGGGCGGGACTGGTAGGGGGAAGACCTTTGCTCTACCGCCTACAAAATGGGGGGCTTTTTCAAAAATGTATTTTACCTTTTGTCTTTTACAAACAAACTGTCTCACACAGTTCCTTTGCTGGTCTGATCATCAATGTACAAACCAGGTCCAAGAATGTCCAGGCAATACTGTTATACAAACAGACATGGAATAAAAGGAATAAGAGAATTGCAAGGTTACCATAGCAACAAAAATGACTTTCCCGAACACACACATGCATTAGGAAAAAACTGTAGGACAGTTGAACAATCTTGAGTTATTGTCTGAGCTTTTGAGCATTTATATAAAGCGACAAAGTATTTTCTTCATGACTAGTTTTTTTATATTTGTATCAAAAACTCACTAACAATATGCATAGATACCGATACTTTTCCATAATCATGTCCAAATGAAACTCTTACTGCACTTGAGTTTAACCCCGGCATGTGGACCAGGATTCGATCTGTGCTTAGAGATTCTTGGACCTTATGTGCTTTGGAGTAAATAGGAATAATTTGTCCTAAGACACATTTTATTTAGTACATGATGGATTAAATATGGTTTTGGTGTCTGTTGTAACTGGAATGCTTTTTCACTGTTTAGGACCTGAAGGATTTCATGAGGCAGGCTGGGGAAGTTACATTTGCAGATGCCCATCGGCCAAAGCTCAATGAGGGGTGAGCCTGCTCAGTATTTCCAATTTTGAAACTCAAATGTACTTATTTTGCTACAGAAAACATTAAAATGATAGTGTAGCTAAAGCTATTTATTAATGTGGGAGGTAAAGTACTCATTAGTACTCATTCAGATACTGATTATCTGGATGATATCAGCAAAAAATGCTGTATTGAATATTTATATGAAGAAGAAATGAAGCTGGACCAATACTGTTACAAATCTGGCTTCAGTCCATATTGGAACAATGTGTTATCGACTCATTTCTGTTCAGCAGGGTTGTTGCCCAAGTGTGTGTTTGTGTATTTAGATGTATATTTTAATGGTTGTTCGCATTCAATTTATTCATCGGTTCCTAGAATATAAACAATATTACTTTCTTTTTAGGCTGTTAGGCTATTTGAGTTTGAAAAAGTTGAAAAACAGCCGAGTGAGAGCCAATACAGAACTCATCATGTTAGCAGACAAAGATGTCTTGTCTAAACCATTAGGATTCTTTTTTTAATGTTAGTCTTAGAGCAGACATAGGTGAACAAATGTTATTAAACGCTGCCCATATATTGTCATTATTCCGTTTAAATGAAATTATAAGTAAGATGGACAGTGAGAGGTAATGCAGATTAACAGTATTGTACATTTCAGTCAGTCACTGTGGAAGTTGACATTAGCAATAGGAGAAAGATGAGGTTCTGCTGAGCAGCGAGGGAGAGGGCGCTGTGAGCATTGTTTGTCAATTCCCCTTCTAATGACTTATAAACTGGAGTTTATAGGAGTATATTTATTACTAAAGGTTTTGGCATCATGACACTGTGGATTAGTAAAATCTATAATCCAGTCACATTCATGTTCACAGAGATCATTGTGCAATAATGCAGAACAGAGAACACTAAGTACAAACCAATCAGTTTATTGGAGGGGATGCTCCTAATTTGGGAATATTAAAAGACAATTTCATATATAATATAAAGATAAGCTACTGTAAATTGTTTTTATCATGGGAGAATACCAAAGGATCATGGCTGAAGTATTGCCGGTTGCCAAAAATTTGAACTGCCGCTTTTAAATTCACTTACAATTTGATTTATTTTCCACAGCGTGGTTGAGTTTGCCTCGCACAGTGATCTGAAAAATGCTCTAGAGAAACTGTCTGGGAAAGAAATCAATGGAAGGAAGATCAAGCTCACTGAAGCAGCCAGGAAAAAGTGAGTTCTTCCTATTTTTAGCTGTTGACTACTGAAGAATAAACTCTGCTTTTGGCATCACCAAACCGAACGCTTTTCCCAATGCTCGCCTGCATGCGGTGTCTATTTGTATTCATGCACCATTCTGTTGGCTGTTAATGTCAATAAATAAATAGCTGTGGTAAAGAATGAGTGCTCTACTAATTAGAGATGGCATTCCAGTTTTTGCGCCAATGTGAACTTTTAAAAGAAGGAATGTTCTCTTGTTTCTCTTTTTTACCATTATTTTTTTAAAAATAAGGTGTTGTTACATTTCAGAGTATACCATTTATCTTAAGAATTTCCCACTCATGTGACTAACAAGGGGTTATCACCCAGTCTAGAGGCCATATATGGAATTGCAAAAACAAATTTTTAACTCATTATGATAACCATTGACCTTGTTGTCATAACAATTAGCACATGTATGTACGACTACCCATTCAGTCAACAGCAGTTTAGCCCCTCATCCATGAGAGATGATTACTGTAGTGTTCTGACTCCCTGTAGAAGTTACTGGAGTGAAAGATGTGGGGTAAACAATTTTGACTTGCTGTTCCTAACTGTCAGCAGACAATTGGATCTCTGCAGGCTTCAATAGGACTCATATGTTTGAAAGGAACAAAGAGGTTTTTTTAAGCTCCCCTGAGGATTTTGTGCAAACTGATCAGTCCCACATTTCAACTTGGTCTTCTTAATGTGGTTCAAAACGGGAACCAATTGGAACATATGTAATTTACAGTCTTAATGACGATGTGTAATTTTGGCCTTTTAAATGTAATAATGCAAACTGTTTTATCAGTGTCCCTTGTAAAAATGTAAAACTCAAAAACTCTGATTTTCTTTTGCTCTTCATAGGTCCAGGAGTCGCTCTCGCTCCAACAGCTCGTCCCGATCCCGTTCTCGTAGTCGTTCTTTATCTCGCAGCCCTAAAACCCACAAACGCTCCCGTAGCCGTTCCTCATCAGCCTCCCCCTCCCCCGTCCAAAGAGCCAAGGAGACGAAGCGGGCGCGTGCGGAGTCCGGGTCCCCCCCGGCTCAGCGGGCCGCAGCCTCGCGCTCTCCCTCTGCTGACAGCCGGAACTAAAGCAGCTCCGTACGTCCTTCTGGATCTTCACTGATGGGTCAGTTGTTGTCTGTCACTCTCGTCTGTTTCATGTCTGTCCTCAAACTGGCGTTTCAGCTCCTCGGAGTGGTGGAACAGTTTATTATCTTTATAGTCACAGATTGCAGCAGTCAGCCTGAGTCTGAAATCTGATATCCCCTCATACTCTTCAGAGGTAAATTCATGCCAGTAGACAGAACTCCAGTTTTCTACTGTTCACAGTACACGTTTGCTTTGTATTTATGTCCATTTGAGTGATGACATTTTCCCTGAATGAGAGCGCTGATATTTCTAGAAATACTGATAGGTGAGTACCTTTTTTTTTTTTTGTATTAGTTTGTGTTTTCTAGTCATTGTGTAGTAGTAATGGAGAGTACTATTGCAAAACTGTACATAGTTCTGGCAAACATTGAAGCCAGTGGCTCTGTGTATGTTTTATGTTTGTTTATAAACAAATTACTGACAGCAGTGGACATTGAATACCTTGTAGTCCAAATTCCAAACTGTCTTTTGCAATTATGTGGAAGTTAAATTGGTTTATTTCAACACTGAGATGCACACCTGGCATATAGGGCTTTTATGCATGCCTCTTCATTTGAATTAAATTCTGTAATTTTCTTGAAACTACTTAGTCCTTCTGTAAAAAAAAGTAATATTAAGACATGCGTTTGAGTTTGTTTTACTAAATGAATAAAAAAAAACTTCTAATATTATTGTACTGTTGTCATTGTCATTTTGAGTACAGAACTGCCACAATTTTAACATTTTATTGTTAACAAACTGGAAGATGGAAGTAGATACTTCAGTGAACATTTCAGGAAAAATGTTATTTTCAAAAAAAGAAAGGTGTTGTATGATTAAAATCTAAGAAACAGCCAATGGTTCTTGGCTTTTATGGAGGACCTAATGTGCCCAAATAAGTGAAAAATTGTTTGACCAGCAGGTAAATATAAGCATAAATTAAAAATTGTATTTAGGCTTATTAATTTGTCAACCTGCACTTTTATGGTTTATATATGATGTTTTTACAATATTTAACTTTTTTTTTTTACTTATTCTTACTGGGCTATATATTTGTTTTTTTCAATTTGTTTGGTCATCATATTGATCAGTTACATATATCATTTTTAGAGTTTTAAATAACAATAGTTTTTAAAGAGCATGTAGGTCTATATTCAGCCATGTAACATAGATACAGGAATCAGCTTCAAAAGTACTTCTGATGTTCTGGTTCAGGTGTTCACGACGATGTTAGTGACATGTTAGTCAATTTTCTCAACCCTAGTTTCTTCACCAAGAGTCTTGCCAGATCAGAAGGTCAGGACATCTTTTGTCCATGTAGACTTGAAAGAAAACTCAACTGCTTTTGAGACTGTGCTCTATCTACCACAGGTGGGTGTTATAGGCCGTATTTTCTCAGCATTTTCTTGTTCTTAGGAAAAGAACTTATGCATTGTCAAAACACATTCGTAATGGATGGTAATGGACAAATGCTTCAGTTAAAAAGTGGTTTTCAGGAGAATACAGACAAGTGGTACAGAAGTCGAGGTGTATTCATTGAAAAAACATTCCTTTAATACGCCAATACTCTTGTTACATCATTGCAGTATGTAAACTTCAGATTATGTCCCTTGTGCCAGTGGCTGAGACATATTTCCAAAATATGTTTAATGGCACGAGTTTATTGTTTTGAACACCATTTGATCATTAGCATTTTACAAGTAGAAATCCTTGTTTTGAGGAAAAAAGGAGTCTTTGGCAAGTGTGCCTCTGTCTCCTTCGTGTTTGTCTCTGGTTTTTACGAAAGGTCTTGGCAGCCCTGGAGATAAACTACTTTTTCCTTCGCTGATGTCAGTCTCTCGTGGCACTTGAAGAGGAGGATGAAAACCAGCGCCTCAGACACCTGGAAGACGACGTAGATGAAGGGGAAAAGGTAGAGTGGGCCCATGATCTCAGGCGGAAAGGCCACCTTTAGGAGGGTGGAGCACAGTTGGAGGTTCTGGCAACCCGTCTCCATGGCAACAGTCCTCCTAGAGCTTAGGGTTTCACATAAAAATGAGCAGTTATATGGTGGCAGGGGCAATTGAGTAGAAAATAGTAGCTTAAAATCAGTACAGTCACCAGAAAATGGCTTTCTGACTTCTGCAGAGCTTTTGAAGAACATCTCCCTGGTTGAGGGCTGCAGCAGCATTTTTGTTGGACAAGACCGCTCTGGGCTACTTTAAAGCAATTTTTCTCAATCTGGCTTCTGGTCACCCACAGCACTTTCACTTATTCCTTAATCTAACAAACCTGATCCGGATCGTCACTAGATCCTGGGGCCCTTCATCAGGTCTGCTGGGGTGGAGAATAAAACTGCACATTGCTGAAGGTTGCCGGGTGTTGCTTTAGGAAACTTCAAAGGAACAGTTCAAGCAAACCATACATAATTCATCATGCTAATTGGTGGCTATTCATTTTCATTCATGACTAGTTCCATTAGCATAACTGACTGAAGACCTCACTGGTGCTGGTTTTATGTGCATTGATGTACTGCCAGTGACTTAAACAGGTTCATACTCAGTCAATTGATCTAAATCTATACAATCTAGATGTTTATAAAGAAAATCACATTTAGGCATGCATTCTGAGAACTTGAGCAATTGTTAGTCATTGGGAAAACTGTATAGTGTCAATTTGTCATACATGAACATGCCACAGCACACAGTGTGAAATTCTTCTCTGCATTTAACCCATTCGCCTCTAGCAGCCCTGGGATTCAACCCATGACCACCTGATCGCAGGAGCAACTCCCTAACCACTAGGCCACCAGCTGCCTCATCATGGAACATCTCTTGATCCAAAATCTGAACCTTTACTTCAGTGTTTTCACATAAAACATGGAGCATGGGCCATTTGAAAACAATTTTATTCATTTTCTACATCAAAAGTTCTAGTGCCAAAAGCATAATAAACAGTATCTCTGGTACTCACGGTCCGTTGAGCTTGAAGAGGACTGACAGGACGTATCCAAGCACGTATCCGATCAGTGGCATCAGCGCTGCCGTGATCATGAGTGGAGGTGATGCCAACTTCAGGATGGTGCCCCCTAATGTGATACCGGCCAAAATAGCAACGGCAGTAGAAGCCACCAGCAGGATGATCATTCCGACCTGGGATGACAGAAAACACACTGAACTGAATTGATCTCAGCAGCTTTCAGTTTTTTGATCCTTCATTATGCCACTGATATTTGTCCTGGTTCAAACAGAAAACACATTCATTCATTCATACACATTGATTTGTTTAGAGACAATACTGATTAACATTTCATGAAGGTGAAATAGATGCTTTTCAGCCTAGATATATAGACAAGAGGTCATTCAACTTACACTGTGTCTAATAGTTCATGCTGGAGTCATTAAGAAAGGCGTATTGTTTAGTCTGCCAGGTGCTATCGAAAAATACCTCCCAACAGGGCGAACAGGAGCACCACTTATTATCCGAAACTGCAAAAGTCTTAGGCCCCTCTGCAAACTGTTCAAATCCATTTTTTCTCAGTGTGTGATAAAGCTTCTTTCTGCTACAAAGTTCACATTAGAATAAACACAAACAAGAAAACGAAAAAGTATCAGAATTTGTTGTGTTTGTAAAAAAGTAGTTGATATTGTGTGAGCTGGTGAGGAGAACACAGGTTCGGTTCCAGTTTCCTCCTCGGTTCCTCCAGCTGTTGTTTGGATTTGTGAAACTCTGTCAGCAGTTCCTGATGTAAATCAATGAAGGACTGTTTGAGTCAAACCAGGTTTCTGGTGGGAAGTAACGCTAAGCTTCCATATTTACTTTTTTGTTTTTTTCAGTATATTCAGTAATATTAATGTGACAAAAGCACTCACTGCTCCTCTAAACAGCTTTTAAATATTATTTTTGCAGGTGCCTAAGACTTTTGCACAGTACTGTGTATCATATGTAGTGCATCTTAAGTTCATGTCTGTTCTGCTCTGTTTTGTTGGCAGCACTGTACGCAGTGTTTGAATGAGGGTTCACAAGGGTGTGCTGAGTGTATGCATGCTCACTTTTTCAGATTTGTATTTGTTTAAGACCGAAGTTGTACCGCACCACTGCCTACCTTGGTGATGACTTTAGCGTGCTGTGGTCTTTTGTAGTTGATGAAGATGCCGATGGCGCAGGGTAGGAGGGTCATGATCAGGCTGATGGTGATGCCGGCGAAGGGCACAGCGCTCTCCAGGTTGGAGATACCCTGGCAGTACAGGTAGAGCAGCAGGGGCATCAGGCCAAGCGCCAGCACTGTGGAGCAGGCGGTCATCACAATACTGAGACAGAAAGAGATCACACACACACCCACAGAAATAAACATCTGATGCAGCAGAAACACACTGCAGCGTTGTCTTTACAGCCCATTTCCACATTTAATGTGTTGGTGCAGCAGTTTTGCTTCTGGAGTTGTTTTTACACCCAGTCAGAGTCACTTTTAACAAGCTTGCTGATGCTGACGACTCCATGGTGACCTTGAAATATATCTGATGCTATAAAATTAGTGTAAGAGAAATATTACATTCACAAAAGTTGTGTGATAAAACGTACACTCCATATAAGAGATTATTGGGTGAACCTGGCCTGTGCAGTTATGTCTCTAGTAAAAAAGAAAATCTGCAAACAGTTAATTTGCATATTTGTTAATCCTTCTTTTTTCTCTTAATTTTTTATCCGTTCCCCCCCCCCCATCCACTTTTTTCTTTGGCAGCGGTCTATTTTTTTCATTGGAATCCATAAATAGATTCCCCAAAGTAAAACTCAGTGACATAAATGTGCACATTAAGACTTTTAGCTCATTTTTATCAAACGTTATCTACTATCAACTCATTCAACTCTTTCATGTTTCATTCTAGTTGCTAAAGAGTGTAACACTGTTGCACAGTATAGTACGATCATTAATGAAGTCCACGGTCTCATCATACACATTACATTTTGGTTCCTTGTAACAGTGCATCACACACACACACACACACACACACACAAACGCTTTGAATTGAACTGAACTGCTTTCTTTCTCCCAGTCGCACTGCACACAAACACACTAAACTGTTCTGTAAAGACCCTGCTATTATATACTGTTTATTCTTTCCAATCCTGTTGGTGCTACTTGCTATTTTTTCAGTTTTTTCACTGTCTACCTAGTCTAGTCTTTGAATTCCTTAGCATTTTTCCACACTTAAAGGTTCTGCTGTGAGAAAACAGCCATAATACTGTCTTCACTCACACTAGTGCTGTTCCTGCTCCTGTTCACCGCGCTGTATGTTGTCTTCTCCTGTGATTGTCTTTTGTATTTTTTGCACTCTCTCTGCAGTTCTGACCTGCACTTATGTAGTATTGTGGCGTTCTGTATCTGTTCTTCGTGTTGCGCCATGGTCCTGGAGGAACGTTGTTTGGTTTCACTGTGTACTGTGTGTATATAACTGAAATGACAAACTTCTACTTAACTTGATTTTAAACAGTAGATCACTGTGATCAAACCCAGACACTAGATCTTTTGGTTTAAACGAAGAGACAAATGTGTTTCTTACCATTCAGTATGCGACATGACACACTTACTGTGTTTTATTTACTTCAACGTATCCACATATCATTAATGACAACATGTCAATCCAAACAATTTCATGTCTTAATCTCAATTGGAATGCCTTTGTTTGTGCTTACTGTATTAACCTCATACATTCGGGACACATTCAGACGTGTGAAAACGTGCATTTCTGCGATGGAGTCATAGCCATTAGCCGACAGACACACCTGTTCTTTTTTTAAATGTGTCTTCTGATATCTATTAAACGGGGTGACTGACCGGACGGGCTTTTGCGTGATGGGACAATAGCTGTAGGATAATATTTGCACCAGCGTCTTGTTATTATCAGGTTCATTATCAATTATCAGTAGACAAGAGGTCATTCAACTTACACTGTGTCTAATAGTTCATACTGAAGGGTCATTAAGTAAGGTGTAGCTGGGTACTATCAAAAAATACATTCCAGCAGGGTGAACAGGACCTAATATCCACCACTTACAGTTGTGTGCAATAGTCTTAGGCACCTTTATAATTGTTTAAGCCGTTGTTTGGATTTGTGAAATTCCATCATTATCTCCTGGTTTAATTTAATGAAGGACTGATTGAGTCAAACCAGATTTCTAATGGAGCACACTGATATATTGAAAATAAAATCACTATTTACTGTATAATATTTGTATATACAGTACTGTGCAAAAGTCTTAGGCACCTGGGAAAATTATACTTAAAACCTGTTTACTACTGGACAGTAG
>JBBPCX010000160.1:3420970-3447162 GCA_037974365.1 Hydrocynus forskahlii
TCTGAGTGTGTTGGAAGAAGGATGCTGAGGAGAGACTCTGAGTGTGTTGGAAGAAGGATGCTGAGGAGAGACTCTGAATGTGTAGGGAGGAGGAAGCTGAGGATGGAGCTGCAGGGAAGAGGAGAAGAGGAAGGCTAGTAGGAGGTTTATGGATGTGGTGAGGGAGGACATGCAGGCAGTTAGTGTGAGAGAGGAAGATGCAGAGGATAGAAGGAAATGGAGACGGTTGATCCACTGGGCCTACCCTTAATCGGGAGCAGAAGAATAAGAAGCTATTCAGCTTTTTAAACCATGTTTTGAGGCTAAAGGATTAAAATGTGCTTTTAACAAGGAAACTGTCGAATCATCAGAATTATCAGTTAGGCAAAACTTAGCAAAACATTACCATAGCGGGACATTGTAATTCCCTTCTAATGCTTTTATTTAAGCTTATCAAGCCAGTAGCTGTTAATTAACTGGCTGCTCATTCCTACTTTATTAACCAATATCTAGGGTGAATGAATTTCTTCCCTTTTATTTGTGAATTACAAATCATAATCTTTTTCATATAATTGATTGACATGACCTCTCTGCTGTGATCACATTTAATCATATTACAAAACCGTATATTTAATTGTATTACAAAAACATATTTAAACAAATTACAAGTCTGATGTAAAGCAGTATTACAGGCATCAGATGGTGTATTTCTAGCCATTTCCTGTAATCATTTTCTGTGAAAGTGAAGAAGCTTTTATTTTATTTTATTAAATTCTTCAGACGTTTGATTCCTATCACCTCCACAGTCAGCGGTTTTGACCCATTAAGTTTCTCTAGAATCGAGCATTTCACATCAATCCTCCCCTGAATGACTTCACATCTTAATAATGTTACTATACAGTTGCATAATTCTTATTTTGAATTCTTTCTGAATTTCCATTTAGTGAAAAAAATCCCCAACAACTGGCCTAATAAGGTTTTATAGGAGCATAACAAGGGCGTAATAATACTGCTATACTGCAGTGTAACCATTTTTACATACCTATTTGATAAGTAACAGTAAAAATCAAACACTTTGAGAAATTTCCCCAAACTATTGGATGCTAGAGTGTTAGTACTCCTTTTGAAGATTTTCTCAGCTCATGACAAAGAGCCTCATTAGTCGGAGGTAACACTGTGCATTCAGTGCCATGTTTCTCGCATTACTTCCATGATTTCATTTTAATCTTCATCACGTTTTCTTTTAAAGTATCTGACACAGTGCTCTTGAGGTATATTTAACCGAGAGATCCAGTTAGCAACTCATTGCACACCTCTGCATGATCGTAAGTCTGACAAATTGTGCAGTAATTTACCTCATGTCAGCCTCCAGCTCGCTGCAGAACACAAAAATCATCTTGTTCTAAGTCAAGCATTAAACCTACCTTTGACGCATGAGCTGTTTGAGTAAGAGTGTGGTGTTAGGTGGAAGGAGGTGTGAGAAACACAGCTTTCCTCACTGTTATCAGTGTCTCTCTTTCTTCATCTCTTGTGTTTATATACGAGTTTAGTGGGTCGTTGTGTCGCATGGGGTTGTGCCTGAGAGGCATCGTCTCTGCGCTGCAGTTTTGTGACTTCTGTGTCTATTTGGATACAGCAATCGATTCTAACCCATATCAATGCAAAAATTATATTTAAACTCCTTTTTTTCCACACTAATATCACTAAATATACTAAATAAAACTAAAAATAACAAATACAAAAAACATTATACAGTAAACAGAGATTTTATGTTCAGTGCATCAGTGTGTTCCTTGTGGAAGTTCAGTATTACTGTAGTTTCCATCAGAAACCTGGTTTGACTCGATCAGTCCTTCATTAAATTAAATCAGGAGCTGCTGATGGAGTTTCACAAATCTAAACAACAGCTGGAAGAACCGAGGAGGAATCTGGAACCGAACCTGTGTTCTCCTCACCGGCTCACACAACATCAACTACTTTTACAAACTAAACAAATCTTGATACTTTTCACTGCTTTCTTGTTTGTTTGCAATTATTTTAATGTTAACTTTACTATCAGAAAGACACTTTATCATACACTGACAAAAATGGCTTTAAATATATTACAGAGGTGCCTAAGACTTTTGGACAGTACTGTATATCAGCCAAAAACGCCATATGTCAATTTCGAAAAGGACAAAAATGATTTGGCTCAAAATACCCATATAATAGAAAGCCACTGCCCTTTGCCTGCCATTATAACTGAGTCATTGATTTTCTATGCATTTTAAAGCACAAGGAAAGGGGTTAAATGATTGGACAACTGACCAAATTCTATAGATATGGCACATAGAGACTAGGTTAAAAAAGGCTGGTGTATTCCTATAACACCCCTTATTGCTTTATTATAACTATGACGCATATGACTGCTACCTGTACACATGCTCAGAAATGTATGCTAATTAATAAGCTAATGTTTTGTTTACTTTGTGTTATTTTATATTGCAGAAAGAAGAAATCTGGGCCCAATCTGCCATCAGCCTTCACTGCAGGTTAGGTTTTCTGATATGCCAGCGCAAATCTTTCATCTTCCAGTAACCACATCCTACACACATACTCGTTTCACAGCAAGCAGGCAGTGCTGAATTACATTTTGTGTAGAATAACATTTCCATACAGAATATCTGAGTGTCACGGCTCGATCTGATTACACCTAATATCGTATGTGGCAAAAAAACAATTCTGGAAATCCATTTGCATTTAACATGCAAGTGCATTTTTTATAATGTGGCCAGATTTGAAAAACTCTGTGAATACTTTGAATGCACTTAATATTTCTTAATATTAATATAGTGCAGCTGGGTGCACTACAAGTCAGGACTTGATCTGACCCAGTGTCTTATACAATCAGATACAAATGGCAGCAGCTTGCTGTAAAAGATCTATTTGTTTGCCAGTAAGTTTTCTGTAGATATTCTGTAAAGCGTGCTGTTACATTACTCTGAAAGTCCCTGTGAACACAGAATGCATTTGTACTTTAACAGTTTTGTATCCACACTTCTCACGTAACTACACAGTAGATTCAGAGAAGAAAATAATGTGCAATATATGATTGTAAAATAAGTCTTAAGAATAATAACTGAATATTTAGCCCACCTTCTAAAGGCATAGTCCAGCATTTTTGCAAGTTAATCTCTGTATGTCACGTCTGTATCCTATGGCCTGTTTCCTATATCGGATTACCACCACAGTAATTCTCTCGTATTTAGAAAAAAGAACGGAAAAAAAACCCTTTTTGTAAAATCTAATGAACACTTGCTTTAGTACCTGCCCTTTGGCTTCAATTATGAATGTTCTGAATCAGTGGGTTTTGTTCTTTTACTAAGTACATGTTAAAGTTCTAAAGTTTAACTTACTTTCAGCATTTTTAATAAATCAGGACATGTACTGACTCCAGATCTGAAGAAGGGAGTGTCATTTCAATCGGAAATGTATAGAAAGAGATTTGCTGGAAGGCATTATTACCTGGTAAAGTAGGTAAAGCAGAAGCTGCTGGCTGATTTTGCTGTTGAGATTCATTTAGAGTAGAGCACTATTTATGCACCTGCTCTGAGACCTGGCTGATTATTATCAGAGTCATAAATATTTGTGATCTGAACTCTTGGAACTGTGTTCTCCTGCTCCGTTTTCTTATCAATAGTCTTGGCTCAGTGCTTGAGTAGGAGGCACAAAGCAGTACAGTACTGTCATTTCAATGCAATAGAATTGTACTGTTTATTTTGATCAAGTGAGGTTATAAAAATTTACTCACTATTACTACTCACTATGACTCACAAATCAACCTTTACAGTGACCTTTTGTATAGTAAAATAAAATTAATATGATCAGTGTTTCCAGCCAAACAGACTATACCTGGTCTCCCCACTCAATTACACCATATGCACAAAAGTACTGGGACGCCTAACCATTACATATGGAGTTGGTCCGCATTTGCAGCTGTAACAGCTTCCACTCTTCTTGGAAGGCTTTCCATCAAGATTTTGGAGTTTCTGTGGGAACTTGTGTCCATTCATTCTGTAGAGCATTTATGAGCTCAGACACTGATGTTGGACGAGAAGGTCTGGATCACAATCTCCGTTCCAGTTCATCCCAAAGGTGCTGGATGGGGTTGAGGTCAGGGCTCTGTGTGGGCCAGTCAAGTTCTTCCACACTGAACTCATCCAGCCACGTCTTTATGGAGCTCGCTTTGTGCACTGGGGCATAGTCATGCTGGAATAGAAAAGGTTCTTCCTCAAAGGGGCCTAGCCCAAACTCTGAAATCCCGGTGTGTACCAATACTTTTGTCCCTACAGTGTATATTGACAATCACTTAAGCATATTTTGTCCCTTTTAAGTCATTCGCTAAATATTTTATATTTTTGTTTCTTATACTTTATATACTTAATTGCTGTAGCAGTATTTATTTTTGTTTGTAATAAGCCATATATGCTTTATTTGTATACAAGTAAATACAAGTAAAAAAAATACTTGCATTTACTAACTGGTAGCCTTGTGGTTAGGGTGTTCGCCATGCGGTCAGTTGTGGGTTCAATTCCCAAGACTGCTAAGCACCTCTGAGGTTGTCTTGATCAAGGTACCGTCTCCACACGCTCCGCAGGTGTTCCTGGCTACCCGCTGCTCCACTTGGTGAAATGGTTAAATGCAGAGGAAGAATTTCACACTGTTCACACTGTGTGCTGTGATGTGTTCACATATGACAGAACAGTTACTTCCTGGTGCCATCTCTTCCCCAGGTAAGATACACACAAACACACCTGGCCGTCCACAAGATGTAAAAGGGGATGGGGGTGGCATCGTGGGTAGGATACTTGCCACTGGACCAAGAGGACATGGGTTTGAATCCTACCTTCACACCACTGCTGGGTTCCTGAGCAAGACCCTTAACCCCAAGTTGCTCCAGGGAGACTGCCCCCTGTAGTTAGGGAATGGAAGTCACTTAGGATAAAAGCATCTGATAAATGCCCTAAATGTAATGTGAATGTAAAAGAAAACTGGATTAATAAGACCAGGTCACTTTCTTCCATTGCTCCATCCATCCATACTGTGCACTCTGACTGGTCTGTAGTTATGAAGACCCCTACTCAGCAGGCTGTGATTAACAGTGATCATCTGAGACCTTTCTATCACAGTCAGAATGAACTCTTTCAGCAGTTTGTTCTACAGTAACTCTCCTGTGGAACCAGACGGCTGGCCTTCACACCCCATGTGTATCAATGAGCCTTACAGGGTTGCCAACTCTAGACATCCGGACATCACAGTCTGGTCCTTGTCAATGTCACTCAGATCCTTACGCTATTCCATTTTTCTTGCTTCCAACACATTAAATTCTAGAACGGACTGTTCATTTACTGTATAATATTCCCCACCCCTTCACACGAACCACTGTAATGAGAAAATTAATGTTCACCTCACCTGTGAGTGCATTTGAAACGTTTTAGTGTATATGACTTGCAAGAGCTTTTTGCTAAATGACACTGTCTATATTCAGAAAGTTCAGTTTACATTGTTAATTCTGTTGTTTTAAAGGTGTACCATTTCTGATCTTGTGGTGATTCTGTGGTTTGAGGCTGGAAGGTGTACAGACAGGTGATGCAGACTGATCCGCTGTCTGTTCTTTATTGCTGCATCTGCCTGTAAACACACACCTTTTGTCTGAGGAGTATGCCCTGAAATTGGCCATAAACGCTCCAGCTGTATGCAAAAACTTTATTAATACTACTTTCATTAGTAAAGTGATAAGCAGCCTGAATTTTTCTTAATCAAAAAATGAAAATACATTTTGTGGCACAGAATGCAGCTTTAGAACAAGGAGGGTCTGTTTCTTTTAGAACAGCTAACATGCGCACGCACACACACACACAAACACACACAAACACACACACACACACACACACCTTCTGTAGAAAGACAACATACCTGTATACATACACAACCCTTTTGTGTTTTCTTTCATCTTTTAAAACCAAACAGTGTAAAATGATGGTAATATGCAATAATAAGGTTTCGTATAATTACACTGAATATTTTAAGTGATAAATGTGCACACAGACTAATCACAGGCCCAAACAGCTCTGAGCCAGAAGTGGTCGAAATGAAGAACGGTTTGGGAGCCAAAAGAGTCGACTCTTCTCTGTGAGCTGAGTCAAATGATCCAGATCACTAACAAGAGCCGGAATTCCCATCAGTAAATCCTGCGGCAGAGCCCCTGAGGGGAGGGGGAGGGGGTCTCTGACTGTCTGGCCGAGTGTGTAAAGTGGACCTGCTGCACACACACAAGCTGTTTTTAGTGCTGTGACCCTTAACCCCTGCATCAAACTCCACCCATCAATCCCCTCCCCTACACACACACACACACACACACAGTATTCAGGCAGCCATGATCAGAGAGACTACAGTAATCTTGCTGCACATTTCTCAATGTCATTTCATTCATATTCTTTACCATACTGTTATTAAATAATATTATATTTGTATAATATTAATATATTATGATATGCATAAGATGGCATTTATAATTCTTTATTATAATATTATACTTTATTATTCACTGTCATCTGCATCTACTAGGCCTACCCTATCTTGAACCAGCATTATTAAAAGTAAAGTGCATTTAACCCATTCACCAAGTAAAGCAGGGGGCTGCCACCAATGCGGGGCGCCCGGGGAGCAGTGTGAGGGGACAGTACCTTGCTCAAGGTTACTTGTGATGACACCAGCAGTGTTGGGAATTGAACCCACAACCTTCTGATTGCAGGAGCAACTCCCTAACACCTAGACCACCAGCTGCCCCCCAGCTTTATAATCCTTCATACTCCTAACTTAAGCAATATATAATTAAATTTAGGAGTGTAGAAATGTATCTAAAGGGACTTTTATTCATTTAAAAAAGGGCAATACCCTGTATTCACTTATTGTAGCCAAGTTTAAATAAATAAATAAGCACATATATAAATAAGTGAGCAAATAAAGAAAGAAAGAAATACATATTGTTATTATCAAAATCAGCATAATGAAGCAAAATGAAGTGAAAACTGGTGAGTTACTGGATGGTTTTGAATATAACTGTGCTTATTTTGCTGGGCCAAATGGTAAACTGTACTGTCTCAGGTCTTTGGTTTCTTATCTGATGGCCTGGTCTAGCCAGAGGGCTGTGTTGGGCACATGATGGTGAATTACGAATGGCAAGTTTCAGTGGCTCATTGGTACAAACTACATTATTTAAGCCATTCCTTTTTGCTGCTGTAGTACCAGAAGACTATAGTGTTACACCAGACTCCAGCACCAATATCGTGGCCGGAGGCCGGCCGCTGAAGGGTGCGTGTGAATAAATTCCCTCCAGGCTTCTGACCCAAGTGGATGCGGTACTACGCTTGTTTTTTTTTTTTTTTTTACCAATGAACCGATCCCAGTCCAGCAGCTCATATAATCCACCATGTAAGCTCCTTATCTGCTGCAGTATTTTGTAAAGGGGGGGAGAAATACATTATTTGCCTTTATGTTAGGAAAACCGAGCAACAGCTGTTAACAATAGGGGTCATGGGATAGCCCATAACATTTGCCACTAATGAGACTGAATCGACACAAGCAGCAGAATTTTATTCACCCTCTGTGCTTCTCCTTCCACGCACTGCCCTGGAGTTCTTCCAGTTACACTGCAGCACGCTTTATGCACCGCTTTGTCCTTCATGTCATCTTATGCAGATGGCTATAATAAGAAGTCAGGCCCTGTAATTTGCTGACCAGAGGATGCTATTTTTTATGTATTTTTTGGTGACAATGCACAATGCGCCACCATCAGATTTGTCCTGGAACAATATATCCCCCCCATCCCCCAGCACCTGTCCTTTATCTTAGTTGTGGCTCAGTTTTAATGTTTTTTTTTTTATGTTTTCTTTTCACAATTGCTAATTGTGAAAGCACTGTTTTATACAGACTATGAAATAAACTACCTTCAAACATACCAAATATACATTTACATACTATACATTAACATAATCTTCTTAAATTCTAAACCATTTGGGCATGGAAGCAACCCATGTGCCAGATATGGACCCGCTACACACTACACCAGTGCACAATAATAAGTAATGCACAGTGCGCCACCATCAGATTTGTCCTGGAACAGTACACCTGTCCATTCTCTTAGTTGTGGTTCATTTTTTTGCATTGTTATATTATTTTTAAAACCTTCATAGAAATAATTGTTAATTGTGAAAGCAATGTTTTATACAGGCTATGAAATAAAATACAAATTCAAACATTCAATATATAAATTTACATAGTATACATGTAATCATCAAAACCAGTCCATATGACAGATATGCACCTGCATGCCGCACACTACACTAGTGTCCAATAAGTAGGCAACATAAATATATAGTCTGTCAGATAGATAGACATACTAAAAATAATTAGAACAACCCATGTACCAAATATGCACCTGCATGCCTAGTGCACAATAAGTACACACAATTAAAAATATATAATCGGTCAGATAGACAGACATAATGAAAATAATGAAAACCAACCCATGTGCCAGATATGCACCTGCACTGTGACACGAATGGTGCACGAAACTCTCCTGTACTGTCCTAACAACGAGTAAATTGCTCCTGCACTCCACGTGTCTTAACCACAACCCTGAGTCTTGAGTTCGTTTTGGACTACAAATCCCTGCCAAATTAGCTTCTGCACTCGGAGGCCCTTTCTTGACATAGTATTTGGGTATTGTAGTTTATTTGTAGTACCTTTTGCTAAGGCTGAATAGACAACCCATGAGCAAAAGAACTACAAGTCCCAGAGTTCTACACACGACATCACCGTGGTGTTGCTGGTCCGCGTGAGTTTCGTCCGTTGGTCTTGGCTCCGTGTCTCTGGTTGCTCGACTCGATCCGCTTCATGTCGTGTTTAAACAACAAACTGCTCCTGGATTAACCGATTTCACCGAAGAATGAGTGACAACGATGATATCGAGGTCGATAGTGACGTGAGTGCCTCTTATTTGTGTGTTTGTTTTTGTTTTTTTGTTTGTTTTTGACCCCCCCTCCCCGTTGCAGGTAGCTGTGTGTGTTTTCGATTTTAGCGAACTAGCAGCCTACCCCTTCTCCTCACAAAACACCCAATTTCTACACAATCCGGACACAAATTCACTACAAAACTAGTTCAGAAAATATATCTAGAGTGTTCTGAGATAAATTCCACCCCTGCCTTTTTTGTTAGTAAAGTGCTTGGAGAAAATAAGAGTAAAAAACAACGTCCCAGTCACGATTTCTCAGTCATATCAGATATATCCTAATGGAACTTTAACGTTAGCTCTCAATTGTGCTTTCTTTTCTTTTCTTTCCTTTCTTTTTTTCTCTGTTTTTGCTTGTTTTCTTTTGCAGGAAGAATCATCGAGGTTTCACTCTGTGGTGCGTAGTAAGCCGAGCAATTTTACTCCACGTTTAGCCTTTAATCGAGGTTTTTGACATTGTGAGGTCGGGTAGGTAACTTAACTGTGTTCCAAAACATAAATGATTTATGGCCACATGCAGCAACATAAATGAGGCACATTTTTTTCCTCAGCAGCTGAACAGGTTTATGCATTTATTATTATGTTTTTGAAGCTTGTAGGCTGACCAGGGCTTCTCACAGCAGCTCAGCAGGCCAGTGATGCAGAGAAAGAGAGAGAGAGAGAGGAGGCTAAGCCCCAGCACATCATGTCCATATTAGAGTCCAGCCTAGCCAACATTATCCCTTCTAATTTCAGCGTGTGCGTGTGTGTGTCCATCTCATGATGCAAGGCTTTACATTATATGGACAAAAGTATTGGGTCGCCTGACCATTACATCAGCAAGGATTCTAATGACCTTGCATTCAAATACATAGACGTTAATATGGAACTGGTCCCCCCTGTGCATTTATAGCACCTTCCACTCGATTTTGGAGTTTCTGTGGGAATTTGTGCCTATTCATCCTGCAGAGCATTTATGAGGTCAGACACTGATGTTGGACGAGAAGGCCTGGCTCACAATCTCCATTCTAGTTCATCCCAAAGGTGGTGGTGGCCTGGTGGGTTGGATACTTGCCGCTGGACCAAGAGGTCGTGGGTTCGAATCCTACCATCAGCATACCATCACTGGGTTCCTGAGCAAGACCCTTAACCCCAAGTTGCTCCAGGTACACTGTCCCCTGTAGTTAGAGTATGGAAGTCGCTTTGGCTGCTAAATGCTGTAAATATAAGTGGATTGACTTGGGGTCAGGGCTCTGTGTGGGCCAGTCAAGTTCTTCCACACTGAACTCATCTAGCCGTGTGGAGCTTGTTTTGTGCACTGGGGCACAGTCATGCTAGAATAGAAAAGGTTCTGTGTTCACAAAGCATGTTGTCCCAATAGTTTTGTCCATATAGTGTTGGTTCTTATCAAATCAAGGGTATTGAGAGCCAGTTTATCCCCTTTTATACTGCAGCAACAGCCTCTATTAGTCTGCAAAGGCTTTCACTAGATGTTGGAACATTGCTGTTAGAAATTGATTCATCAGTAAGGCTGAGTACCGCCTCTCCAAATCATCCCAAAGATGTTAAATAAGGCTCCATTACTCCAGAGCCCAGTGCAGAGAGGTTTTGTATCCTCCAAGCTGATGCTTAAAATTGGGCATAAAGATCTTAGACTAATGTTCAGATGCTCCAGATCATCCTCTTCTGTTAGGAGGGTGGATATTATAAAAGATGCCAGGAAAGGGTGCAACCTAAAGTAAATGAATTAACTAATTTGAAGGTGTGTCAGGACACTTTTGGACATTATAGTGTTTGGTTCCTGAACAGGGGTTAAGCCTAGGCTTGAACCTCCTAAGGTCAGGTCACTTTAGCTATATGAATTATAGTGTTTTTTTGTGTTATATGGAAATGGGAGATACTGATAAAATAAAATACCATGATTCCGAGTCACATTATTTTCCAAGTACGTCACAGCATCATATGATATTTAAGTTAATGAAGACATGCTTCATTATGGCTTTGAATGGACCGTTTAGTTTAATTTTCAGTTTAGTTTTCGAAATTCAGCACACTACACTTTTCCAAAACCCCATTTCCAGGAATTAAATGTAATATTAAATTAGTTTCTGTAGTTTTAAACTGATCACATCAATCTGAAGCACCCAGCAAATAACACACATTGCAGTTAAATATCAGGTATTGAATACCTTTAATAAAGAATGCAGAATATAATAAAAGGCAACTTAAACGAGCCATTTGGCCAAAGATATATCTCTGCTTCATGGCCATGATACCATGTCTATTAATTATATGGCAAAAAAATCGCTAAGACTAAAAAGCAATGTCACTGATATCATGAATATACCAGCGTGAATATCATGCTATATCAGCATAGTGCATTTTGCAGGAATATGTAATTATTTGGCTGCGTTTCAGGTATATTTGATGCACCAGATGTGATGTGACACTCTCACCTCCTTTTGTTTTGCCCATAACTCCCCTTTTTTTTCATTATTGTTTTAAATATTTAACAGTCGCATTCAAAAATAGCCCTAACGGCAGGGATGTAGTAAGGAAATAAGTGTATATTAGTAAATTTTGGCCATTTTTGTAGTTTTCGAGTGTGAGGTTTATGTGCTTAAAGCTATATAGTGATCTCAGTACAAGATTCAGTCAATTTGCATGCACACATACATACATAAATTCATTGAATTAAAGCATTGGTATTTCTGTTGGTTATTATACAACTAACATCTTTGAGTATCTGTAGTGCTTTACTATAAGCAAGGGCCACATATGAAAGAAAATGAAAAATGAGATGTCAATGATGTAACTACTAAAGAAGACAAAACAAAGTAGTGTAGTTTTTGTAATTATGCTACATTTCAGTTGTTTTAGAGAGTTACCACAGATTGTACCATAGGCCATTACTATACAGTATGTATTATGATAAATTCTGTTAGACTCACTTGAAAAGTAATGCAGTATATTTCACTTTACATAAAACTCCACAAAGGTTTAATGATTTCTAGAGTGCGAGGTGTTCTCAGGTAACCTCTTACGCAACAGTAATGACTTCCAAGCATCTGCCAAGAGTAAAACCTTTGGTTTGAGGAGACTTTAGTGCACCACTCTAGACATAAACAACACACGTGGTCATGTGCTGCTCAGGGACATTGAGACATGAATGCAGTCTTGGCAGGTTTGAGACACCCAGATGCTGTGCAGGAGACTGTACACCCCTATCAGCGTCACTATAAAGGGCATAACAGTCATTATGCCACCGGTCCAACCTGCAGCCTTTTCTCATGGTATTTTATTTCATTATGTTCAAAATATGCATCTACCAGTCAGTATTGGACGATATATGGTCCGTTTTGTAGTATCTTGGCAAGGCGCTGCCTTGAAATTGTTTTTCAGTCTTGGCGAAATTTTTAAGTGATAATGAACATTATATCCATGATATAATGCCCATAAAATAGTGACATTTTCATTTGAATAGGTCCAGAGTAGCAGCACTGAGGAAGCATTGGGCCCGTTATTAATGCAAACCTCATGGGATGATGTGGCATATTTGTAATTTCACCCAGTACTTCTACCAGTCCCCAAAACCCCAAAGTATGTCTCTTCCTCTTCACCACAAAAGGCCATATTCCAAGGGTTGGTAAATTTGAATAATGCTCCAGCAAAGGTGTGCGTTCATGACTAGCTTTGAGGAATCACCGAACGAGATTGGAGTCGAGATGTCTGCGACGTTCACAGACCGCCTTTTATCTTTTCCTGTGAGGAAAACGCTTTTGTGCTGAGAGGAAGCTTTTTTGGTTGTTTGTTTTGAATATTCAGATGAAATGATAAGCTAATTAGATACATTTATCAAGCTTCGAAATGTTGGAATATTATGTAGGTTGGATTTTAGGTTATAAAAAGGACAATTTGTGCCAATGATTGTCATACGTAGTCACTTTGAGTGCTTTCATTAAAGGAGAATTCCACATGATTATTTTAGCACAATTCACAGACACTTGATAAATGTATAATTGTACACAACGGCAGTAGTAGGAACCCAGGCTCTGACACATTTAATGCAAAGAAAATTGAATTTTTTCATGAACTTACTACCATTGGAACATTATGGACATTGAGTATAAAATACAGAAGATACGGGTAGCCACACTGGTTGTTTAAAAAACAAACAAAATGCATTTCTTTGCATTATAGGTGCTGTGATTCCTGGTTTCTGTCGTAAGCATTGAACTGAAATGCAAATTGGCAAGTTGAGTAGACCATTTTTTTAAAATGCTGGATATTTCTCAACTAGCAAATTTTGCAAAAATTTAGAAATATTTGTAGAATTCCCCTTTAAGGTTCCAAGTCACACCAGACAGTGTCTCACCCTTGTCAGACCTTGCGTGACACTGAATATAGAATCAGCCTATGGACTAAACGTAGGCATACCAGCCATACTGACTCATAATTTGGCAGTTTAGGTCCACACCCTTACGTATGTAACCCATAATCCCTGTGTTGTTCAGTTGCACATAACTAGTTGTTTCATTTGCTAGGGGTTTCTGTTTCTTGTTGTCGGGATGTAAAGGAGGCACCCTTTGAGAAACAGGTTTTACAGCTGTGCCTGTAGGTTATACTGGCTGAGCCTCGTGACTCTCTAAACTAGCTAAACTAGACTTAACGGAGAGGTTTATCAGGTTTGTAAACGAACAGTGCACAGTTTTTCGTGGTAACTTTTAATACATTGAACATTTACACAATACCATTTACATATAAATGGACGGACAGCCTAAACAAATGAGAAAGCATTCTTGTAAAGCAAAGCAATTTGTTTTGCCTGTAAACATCACCTGCATTCTTCACCTCCACATGCCGTAGCTTCAGTATCTCTTTAATAACTGGACAGAACCTGCTCTTGAGTTATGATACAAAAGAGGACTCTTCCCTGAAAGCGTTTAAGTATTCAGAACCGGCCTACAATGTTGAGATACAGTTTAATAGGCTCTGTTTTGGTGGCTTTTGAGTTCACAGCATCCATAGGTGACCCCTAGAGAAAGCACTGGTGGCCATTTTAGCCCAGCGTCAGTGTGATTGAGGGTTTGTGGGCAGTGGTGCGGCTGTGAAGCCCCCTGTGACTCTCTCATTGCAGGCAGACAAACGGGCACACCACAATGCACTGGAGCGCAAACGTAGGGACCACATCAAAGACAGCTTTCACAGCCTCCGGGATTCCGTGCCGGCCTTACAAGGGGAAAAGGTTGGTAAATGTCACTGGTAAAACCAACAAGAACACAAACAGGTCTGCTTTAATGTACATGTTTTGCTTTAATGTATTGGTTGAACTTCATTGTGAGGTATTGAACCTCTTTCATCTCATAAAACTGGAGTCAATGAAAGGCCTGTCGGTTGTGGTTGTTTGAATATTAACAGGAGATAATAGTTAAATGATCCTGTTTGACAGTTGCAGGGCAAAGAGACGAGTGAAGTCAAGTCTAGTCCAGCCTAACTGATCCCAAGCGCAGGCCTCATGTCATTATGGGGAAATTCCACGGCCACTTGTTTTGACATACCTGACAATGAGGGCATTTCCACAGACTCTTAGACTGAAGTTGTCGCTTCCCGTAGTCTGCTGGGCTGATGCGCAAAATGCCCTCAGTGACTTCAGTGTGTAGCTTAACAAGTAACAGGCCCGACGTAAAGATATATATCACAGTAACCTTTTGTAAGCACATTGTGGGTATCATACTTGGGAGTCCATGAGAACATAACTGGTCCTGCTTAGTTGAATGAAATGCTTGGAAGTAAATGAAATATTGCACAGGGGTAACTTCATTTTAATAGCATTGTAAAAACAAGGCACTGTTGGGGAATTGTGTGTTTTTAAACTTGTGAAATCTCATAAAAATGACAATTCATGATAATCTGTAGGGCTGTCACTGTTGCTTATTTTGTTAGTCAAGTAATCTGTGTATTATTTTGTCGATTAATCAATTCATTATTTTGTTTTTGTTACAGAATGTTTTAGAGCCCAGCAGATCCTCACATGTTCGTTTAGTCTGTGTAGTCAAAGGGCTGAAAATAAAGAGGAAAACACAGATGATAGAGTAGCTAACTGCTTTTTATAGGCTATGAAATGTTTCTATAAATCTGTAAAAACTGGTATCAAACAATGAAGTCTTACTGAATGTGATTTAGGTTCAGAGGAAAGGTATTTCAGTCACAGTGATACAAGAACTCAGCCTTGTGTTCATGGCTAAACTTGTTTACGTATCTTCACTGTTGTCTAGGAGGACAGAAATCCTGTCAGACTCCTTTAGGTCTTTGTTTCATAAACAGCAGATCCTAATAGTCTTCAGTGCTCCAAGACAAAAAATGACACTAATAGCGCTCCCTTGTGGACAATGTTCAGACTGCTAAGCACAGTTTTATAATGACTTGGATGTTCTGTTCATTACTCAGGCCAGAACGAATCAGCAAGCCAATTCATTAAGAACACAATTTTTTTTTTCAATCGAGTAATCGGTTATAATTGAATAATCGTGACAGCCCTACTGTTGTGTATTTGTGAAAATGTCTTCAAGAATCACCATAGCCCACCCCTAATAGCAGTTCTGTAAACACAATCACACCTGCCTGATTCTCCTGAATCTTGTCTTTAATGTCTAAATTATTTTTTTATTTAATGTCTGAATTATTTTATGATCTTTAAGTTGCTGGCATGTTGAAGACATTTTCAGACAGTTGAAGTTGTTGTTTATTTATTTATTTATTAAACAACTATGTGAATGTGATGAGAACCATGTAACCATGCATCATATTTTAGTTTTTCGTTTGTTGCTGACAGCAATCTATCAAACAGGCGTCTCGAGCTCAAATACTAGACAAAGCCACAGAGTACATCCAGTACATGCGACGGAAAAACCACACACACCAGCAGGACATCGACGACCTGAAGAGGCAGAACGCTCTGCTGGAGCAGCAAGGTGGGTAGCGTCAGGCTCGCTGATTCGAGTTCCATCACCCCCGGAGCACGTGTCCGTTTGTCATCTGCTCAGGGTGCCCTGTGCCAAAAACTACACACCAGGCATCTGTTCTGAAAGGCACGATCCATTTGCTCACAAAACCCTGCTAACCACAGAATGCTTGTAAAAGAAATCAAATGAGATTTTTTTTGGGGGGGGGTTTGGGATTTAAAGCAGGGTTCTCCAGTTGTACTTGTTAACATTTGTACAACAGTCTGTATTTCCCTGGTTCCTGCACTTTAATGAGGTAACGAAATGGTTGATGATCAGTTAATGAATCTGACCCTGTTAGAACAACATTGAATTCAGCAACTCTTGTCCTGGGTACACACTGCTCTGAACAGTCTAAAGCAGATCCAAGACTCTGAATATGTCTCTGTCTAGTCTCTTGAGTATATTATTTGTATGCTTGTTTTGTTTTTGCTTTGTAAAATGTCCTCAGGTTTACAAATGCCACTATATAATTGAAACATATTATTACTATCCTTACTATTATTATTATTATCCAGCCCAAGAATGTAATGAAACTAGTTGGACCTAGAACAAGGGGGTAGTGGCCTAGTGGGTAGGATATTTGCCTCTGGACCAAGAGGTCATTGGTTCGAATCATACCTTCAGCACCACCACGGGGTTCCTGAGCAAGACCCTTAACCCCAAGTTGCTCCAGGGAGATTGCCCCCTGTAGATAGGGAATGAAAGTCACTTTGGATAAATAGTATCTGCTAAATGTAAATGTAGAATTTATCTAGACTCATGTTTTTGGCTTGTGTGGCCGAATCGGGTGTGATCGGTATGTAGTTAATGTTGTATTGCCTTTGTGTCGATTGGTTTGGTATTGAACTCTTTCTTTGTCTGTCACAGTTCGTGCACTGGAGAAGGTCAAAGGGACCACGCAGCTACAGTCCAACTACTCCTCCTCAGACAGCAGCCTGTACACCAACCCCAAGGGCAGCGCGGTGTCAGCCTTCGACGGAGGCTCTGACTCCAGCTCCGAGTCCGAGCCGGAGGAGCCGCCCACCCGGAAGAAGCTCCGCTTGGAGGCCAGCTAAGAGCACGTCCTCCTCGGGCTCTACCAGGTTTCTCCCAGTTTGGAGAGAGGAGGGATACAGCAGTGATTTTTAACCTTCCTCCACCTCCTCCTCCACCCGTGCTCCCTCCTCCTCCTCAGTGTGCGTCAACCAGAGACTCCACAACTTCCAGTTTCATGTCTGCAGAACCTTCTTCGACGCTGGGCCAGACCAAAGGAGGGATCCCCGCCTGGGCAGGAGGACTCGTGTTAGAAAGGCAACACATTACTCATGTCTTTCTCTCCAAAGTCCTCTCTCCCTCCTCAGCCGTCTCTGCCTGTCTTTCGTCCTGGCACCCACGTCTTGCCAGTAACAAACAACAACAACCACCCAAACACAAAATGAGGCAGCTTTGCGATGTAAGGACTCAATGCTTTTCCTGTACCCTCGTCCGTAAACCCTTCAGTAGGAACCCGCCGGGGCAAACGAGGCGTACAGCTCCAAGCACTGCTGAAAATGTCTTTGTTATCCTCTTGTTGAATATGTTAAAGAACCTTTGTAGTACTTACATTCACCCCACCAGTCCAACTCTTCCAAAGGAGTGGTTAACCTTTCTAAATATTTGTACTTTTCCACAAAAGAATGTGAACCTGCATCAAAGCAGTTAATATTAATAAAAAAACTACGTAACCCCTCCACAGAGAAATATCTAATCAGTTTTCTTTTCTCCCCCAAATACGTGTTTTAGCTTGATCTAATGAAGGAGTTAAACTGGCTCAGATTAAATGTTTTGTTTTTTTTTTATATATATAATGGAATGCATTAATTTTGCCTTTTTGTCATATCGTCCCAAAAACATGTACTGCAGTTTATATTTTTCGCCATTTCTGGGAATATTTAAATTTGGTAAATGTTGTTTGCCCCTGTTATGACATCATTAGAGAATGTTAAAGGATAAACCTCCCTTTCAGTGTGAGGGGGATAAAAAATGTTGTGAATTCCAAGGATGTATTTAAGAGTTGACTGAAATTTCTCTTGCCCTCCAAATTTTGCGTGTCTAGGAGTTGTAAGCATATTAACAGATTTTCCTCTTAGTAAATAGAACATGCTCAGTAGGTCTTTGTCTGATTCCATTCCATGGAAACAACCAGTATGTTGTACATACTGCCCACAATTGTCTTGCAAGTTGAGGCCTACCTTTACTATGAGACTATAAATAAAACTATTTTATCCTTTACAAAACGTGTATGACTCATTGTAGTTGCTTTGTGGTTTAAAAAAAAAGAAACCTACGGAGACATCACTTCCACACTACAGTTTCAGATTGTCGTGAGAAAGAATGCATAAGAATACCCTCTAATGTTTATATGCTAGCCACATATTTCATTGATCATTATGGTTAACAGGAATTGTTTTCAATAGAATTTCCTTGTAACTGGTTTGGGTCCGGTATGTCAGTAGTGTAAATGTTATGAAATATGGTCATTTCTGGCAATTTTCTGCATTTTAGTATTTCTGTATTTTTTACATGTTTAGGTGAGCATAAGCATTGGGACAGTTAGAATTTAAACAGCATGATCCTTAGAATTCAGTACATGTATGCTAATTCATAATCATACACTATATGGACAAAAGAATAGGGACAAACCTGTTTTTCAGGATTTGGGCTAGGCCCCTTGCTTCCAGTGAAGAACAATCTTAATGCTTCAGTATGCCAAGACATTTTGGACAACGCCATGCTTCCAACTCTGTGGACACAGTTTGGGGAAGAACCTTTTCTATTCCAGCATGACTGTGTCCCAGTACACAAAGCAAGCTCCATAAAGACGTGGCTGGAGGGGTTCAGTGTGGAAGAACTTGACTGGCCGTACAGAGCCCTGACCTTAACCTCATCCAACACCTTTGGGATGAACTGGAATGGAGATTGTGAGCCAGATCTTCTTGTCCAAACATTAGTGTCTGACCTAAATGCTATAGAGAATGAATGAGCACAAACTCCAAAATCTTGTGGAAAGCCTTCCAAGAAGAGTGGAAGCTGTTACAGCTGCAGGGGGGACCAACTCCTTATTAAAGTCTATGTATTGAAATGCAATGTCATTAAAGTCCCTGTTGGTGTAATGGTTAGGCATCCCAATACTTCTGTCCATATAAGTGTAAATGTGTAGAGACACATTGAGTCCTTAAAATACACTGGTAACAGCACCTAATCAGACCTAGAAGTGAACCTTTTGCTTACACTGAAAATATTCAAATCTTTTGAGGCAATTTGTGTTTCTGATATGATCCTGGCAAAGAAAACCTGGAACCCCGTGAGTCTAGGACAGCTGAGAAACATCCTGTAGTAAACACACTTGCAAGTATAATACACTGAAGGGGGAAAAAAAGGGAAAACTGTTCAGAAAAGTGAAGGTAAGTCAACAAACAATATTCAGAAAAGTAAAGCCAAAGATGTTCAAGTCTTTTATTTAATCTGCCCAGGCTTACCGCCATGTACTAAAACCTGAAATGTCAAAAAGACTAGCTATGTGCAATATTAAGAATTTGCCCAGGGACTAGAGTACGAAAAAAACCTTTCTTTAGCATTGACCACAATACTGACGGACAGCAAGTCATCTGCACATGCTAACAGCTTTAGTAACTCAGGCCCCGGAGACTTGTGCAATTATTACCAGCACAGATTCCAGCTGCAGCATTTTCACACCAGGTTCCTGTTTGCAGCCCAGACAACATTTGGAAAAAGGAAATTAAAAAGGAGACGAGACTATGACTGGTCCTTGGCCATCGCTGTTGCCCCTTTCTGTGCTGGTATTGGCAGCTGGTGGAAGTGCTGGATGGCTTGAGCAACCTTTTCTGGGCAGATGTTGTACACAGGATGAGTCGGTGCCTGATTGCAGAAAGAAAAGTTTGCAATGAGGAAGGAAGCAAATTACAGACGACAGGGTGAAATCCATGTACAAATGAACAATAAGTGACAGTGACCATTCTGTCATACGTGAACACACCACAGCACACAGTGTGAAATTATTTCTCTGTATTTAACCCATTCACCAAGTGAAGCGGGGGCTGCCACTGGTGCGGCACCCGGGGAGCACTGGGTAGGGATGGTACCTCGCTTACAGACACCTCAGTGGTGCCTCTGACAGTCCTGGGATTCAAACCCACTACCCTCTGATCACAGGGGCAACTCCCTAACCACCAGGCCACCAGCTGCCCCAGTACAGCACATACAATAACAGAGCAATGCCCACCCATTACATTAATAATTTAGGGTTTGATGTATTTATAATAGTGTTTCCATTTAGCCACAGCAAAAATGTAAAAGTAACATTCAAACAGTCCAGGGGAGTAGCTCTATTTAGTCTCTGTCTTTCATAGGTGCATGAGAAAGCCAGCAGTGGAAATGAATGATATTCTGTCATGATTTATCATGCATTCAAATCACTGAAGAATTGGTCACAAATAAAGCAATAACAGATGAGAAGACACACACTGGAGTCACATTCAACATTAAAGTAGCCACCGGAAAAACAATGCTATTCATGTTTTACCATTTCTGTTCGAGTACTATACTATACTGTTCATATTAACAGTCACAGTAATCAATCTTGCCGCAAGTAAACTGTTTAATTTTATTCCAGCCCAACTGTTATAATGCTAAACACTAACATGCACAATACAGCCTCCTCATCAGCTCTTACCAGTCTGTTCTCCTGATTACCGAGGACCAGCTCGTGATGGAGATCTTTGTTTCCAAAGTGCTGAGCTACTGAGAGTCCACTCAGACAGTAGCAGGTGTGGTAAAAGTCCCTGGACCTGTAGACAAAATCGTACACTTTGCTTCACACTGAATTATATTTTTCATTTCTAATGGTCTTTAAAATAATAAATGAAACTAGAAGACATAAAACTGACTATAAGTCAAAGACATCTCAAATAACTAAATTTTATAATTTAAGTTCTGTATATTGATACACCCTACAATATCAAATGTCAAATTGATGGAATACACAGTAAAGGTTTCATTTCAGATTGATCCCAGTCTGAAGCTTTGGTTCTTTCTTTACATTTCTGGAGGCTCAGAACAAAAAGCTCCAGGAATTTCCCAACCCACCACCGTCATGTAAAAATATCCATGCATCGCATGGATATAAGCGTAAGCCAGTCAGTCGTGTTTTGCGCCTGTAGAGCCGTTACTCACTTGCCGGGTTTGTCCAGTAAACCGCCTGCAGGGTTCTGGCAGCAGAGCAGGATGTACTCCTGAAGAGCCTGCTGCTCAAACATCCAGCGGTTCAGACTCAACGTCACGTCACCTGAAAACATCAGCATCACCACTGATCACAAAACCGACACGATGTACATCAACACATTTTCATGTTACTGAGTAATTACATAATAAGAGAAAAAAGTGACACACATCACTTTCTAAATATATATATACGCACTACCAGTCACTGAGATTTTCTACACCTGCATGTTGCGCACTTAATAGTTACTAAAAATACACTCATTATTCTTTGCTAATAAACACATTTACAGTATGTTCCGACACTGAGTAACTTTATTAGCCGGAAAATGTCATTTCTTATCACTAATGACCTATAAAAAGCCACCAATTATAATTAGAATGTGGATCATCAGACGACTGCTACTAAATGAAGCCAATGTGATGAACGAGTGCATTTAAACTTAAAAGACAGTCTAGAATTTGACTCTGCATCACCACACAACCAGTTAATAAGATGTCAGACATGGACTATTACACATTCTTTCATCTTATATAGTTTTGTTTCACATAAGCTAGTAGGTTCCAAACTGATGTGGGGAGACCTTCACAAGAGAAAAGTCTCTCACCGTCTTTGAAGAGAGCTCTGTGGAGCAGAGGGAGAAGACCAGCTTGCCAGAAGGAGTAACAGCCATCCACCAGTTTATTACAGCGTCCCTGGAAGCCGCCCTCAAAGCGCATCTGCCTGCTGGTGACCCAGCGCTGTGGTGTTCAGAGAACAGCGCGTGTGTTACACCCTCACTTTTCTTCACATTGAGCTTGTGTGGGGGAGGCAGTCATTAAACATGGTTTTCCTTTGTCACATTATAAACACCTGAACGTCCAGTGATCAAGCCATGGATCAGAACACATTTTGCAGGCTTCCTTGGAAATCTGCAATAAATTTGGTTTTATTTGCATCAAATTAATGAGGTAAACTGCTGTTCCAGGCTCGCATTTCATTAGCTTAGTAAAATGGGCCAAAAAAAAAAAAAAAATCTCCAAAGCAAACCAAAAAAGAAACATTTCTGATCCAAAATATCAGAAGAACATGAGCAGAGCGTCATGCCGTCAAGCTAAAAGCAGGTTGAAAGCAACGCTGCGTAAAAGGTGAGATAAACATCCTTTAAAATGTTACTATGGAAACACAATATTTCAGTGGTGATTCTGGAACGTGAACATTTTAATATCATCTGAAGACCGTGGAGACTTTCCACACTTCCTGTGGCTGCGATATATTTGCCTGTGGTTAGGAGACGTGTAGAAGCTGATATCAAACCCTCCTGCCTCTGCTCTTCCTGCACTTTCTGTTTCACCCGGCAAGACATCAGTCTGATATTTTGGGCACCAGTCTACAGTAGAATCGGGTTTCACTCCACTGGTTTTGCCAGTGACTTCCACTCCCTTCTCCAGTGTGAAGCCTCCAGCTTTACGACAGAAGGAAATTATCCACACTGGATTGGTTTGCTCCAGTTTTGTAGCCAATACAGACACCAGTAACAACATGATTCATATAGAAATGTGAGTAAACCCCCATTGGAATTAGTCTGGTTTTACCTGGGGAGGTACTGGGATTTGAGTGATTACCAACAAGATCCATAATGTTAATCTGGCATGAATCTGTTCATGTATTCAACCATTCAGGAGCAAATTACTGTTTTATTATTTGCCACATTCAGAGGACCACTGGATATTGCAGTCATGTTTAAATAAATCTCACAGTAATGTAATATCTAAACCTGATAACAGATGATGTCACCCCCTTTTCAGTAACTGGAAGACAAGCTAACTGCAAAAATGGAGCTTTCCTATATCTTCAGGTTCAAAACAGGAATTCTGAGATCTCCAGCACTCTTTGGCCTAAAAGCGCTTGTCTGGTGTTAACTTGAATTTATTTATTTTTTGCTGTTTATTTGGACCATGAACCTCAAGGTTATGACACGTCAAACTAAGTTATTTGAGAAAATCACACAGATCCAGTAATACAATAATACAATGAGAGTCCAAAGACTCTTAATGGTAAAGCAGTGTGTAATCCTGCATGGCCATGAATCAAATTCTGGTCCCTTGTGTGTGGGGTGGTGATCCATTTGAGTTGGAAAAAATGGAAATCCACAAAAAAGGAAAATTAAGCTGTAATTATAATAATGGTCTGATAATTGTTATTATTATCTGTTGATAAAATGTCAGCTGGTGATATATTCATACACATAAGGCCTCTTAACACAACCTTATATTCTCCTACAGAGGGTATTAAGAAACTGTTAAGAAACAAGGAACAAGCAGAGGCGATAAAAACAAAAAAAAGAAAACCCAGAAAGAACACTCACTAATAAAGCCTTGAGGTCCAGCATGTGTTCCTTCCCCAGGATGACCAGAGCTGCAGTGCCGCAGAAGGTGTAGCCGCCGTGAGCCTCCAGGCCGGGCATCCCACCCAGACCACCTTCCCAATTCTGACAGCTGGAATTCCATAAACAGTCACACAAGTCACCCACAAATGTTAACTGCAGCTGGAAATGGTTTTTCAACAAGTTTGGGGATTCGTTTTTCAGAATGTCTTTAATACATGAGCCAGGTTTGTAAAAAAAAAAAAAAAAAAAAAAAAATTCAATGAACACAGCAGCCAGTATGATATTTAACACTATTTTTGATAAAGTGTGTCACAATATCTGACTTAATTAGAAAGTGATAAAATATGTCAAAAAGCAGCATGCCCCAAACATTTCATAGATTGAAACTGAATTATAAGCAAGATCTGAAATACCTTAGGATCCAATTGTGGGTATCATTAAACAGTGTTGGAGTGATGATGTTTGTGAGTGAAGCCACAGATGCAGCACAGTATGCACTCCTAAACAACAGCAACCGTGAAAACACACAACCGGTCAAATTTCTGATATTTAATTATAAATCTCAATTCAACTTAAGATGCAATCTCTTAGAAACAAGGTACCAATTTGTCACTGGTGTGGTACCTTCAAGGGTACATCTTCAGTTACTTTTCGTTCAGGAAAATTAAATAATAACTGCACCATATTTACATTAAGTCATAACTTTGGGCATTTTAGTTCATAAAAATACACCCCTTTCCCCTTTGAAAATTGAGTGTAATGCACAAATCTCATTTACGGTACACAACACTGTTGTTTTACCATTGAGGGTACATTTACATTGTTTGTGAACAAGTATGTACCTGAGCAGCACCTTTATCCTGATTTTTGAAACAAAATGGTCTACAATAAAATGTAAAAAGCTGTTTTTGCTTTGCTGTATCAGCCCCTGGGGAAAAATGCTGGAGACTGCTGCTGAGCTGAAGCCTGTATTTACACTGGCGGGCCCGTACTGAAACCATGGCAATGAAACTCACCTGACATCCACCTCCCCACCCACATGCATCACAAAGGAGCCATCTGGCTGCTTTACGGAGAACAGGAAGTCCAGGAGCTTCTCTCTGGTGGGGGGGAGGGGAGCATCACAGTTAGTATGGCTATGAGATCAATGCAGCATATGAAAGAGCTGGTGGAGTGCAGAGAGCAGGGCAGTGGCTATGAAACCTGTTTATGACATTGTAGGCCTCCTCTGTGCCCAGGATGCACAGCGCGTTTACAGCAGCATATGTAGGGGCCAGGTGAGCGTGCTGCCCCGGACCTCCAGCAAAGCCGCCTGTCGGGCTCTGACACCGGGCCAGGAACTGACACACACTGGAAGTTGAGAGGAAAACAGATTATATGTTAAAGCAATTCAAATCAAATTAAGTAAGTTTATAATTTTAGCCATATACACAGTACATAGTGAAAGGAAACAACATTCCTCCAGGACCATGGATTAACACAAGAACAAAAACAGAAATACCACAAGACTACATAAGTGCAGGACAGGACTACACAGCATGCAAAGAGAGCAAGAGAGAGTGGAAGAATGAATGAAAACAATATTTTGACAGAATAGAGGTAGACAGCATTAAGTAATAACTGCAAATAATAGCAACACGAAAGAGAATATGAAGTATATGATAAATGAAGAGTATTTATAGTGGCAGTTAGGGAATATGTTTTTTATTTAAGGCAGAACTGTTCATGGTGTTAATGCTTTGTGAGGAAGACGTTCAGTTCAGGGTGTTTGTGTGAGTGCAGTTTATGTTTCAGTTCACATCATCTCGAAGGGACAGTTTCCCTGAGTCAGAATACACAAAGTGGTCTATCTGGATACTTTTGGACAAAAATATGTCTGACTCAATGGCCACCATCTACATCATTGTGTATAGTGTGTGTAGTGTGTGTAGTGATGTGTAGAGTGTGAAGAGTGAGTAGAGTAGGTACAGTGTGTGTAGTGATGTGTAGAGTGAGTAAAGTGTGTATAGTGTGTGTAGTGTGTGTAGTGATGTGCAGAGTGAGTAGAGAGTGTGTAGTGATGTGTAGAGTATGTAGAGTGAGTAGGGTGTGTATAGTGTATGTAGTGATATGTAGAGTATGTAGAGTGAGTAGGGTGTGTACAGTGTGTGTAGTGATGTGTAGAGTGAGTCAAGTGTGTATAGTTTATGTGGTGATGTGCAGAGTATGTAGAGTGAGTAGAGAGTGTGTAGTGATGTGTAGAGTATGTATAGTGAGTAGGGTATGTATAGTGTATGTAGTGATGTGCAGAGTATGTAGAGTGAGTAGGGTATGTATAGTGTGTGTAGTGGTGTGTAGAGTGTGTATAGTGTATGTAGTGATGTGTAGAGTATGTAGAGTGAGTCGATTGTGTATAGTGTATATAGTGATGTGTAGAGTGTGTTGAGTGTGTATAGTGTATGTAGTGATGTGTAAAGTATGTAGAGTGAGTCGATTGTGTATAGTGTATATAGAGATGTGTAGAGTATGTAGAGTGAGTCGATTGTGTATAGTGTGTGTAGTGATGTGTAGAGT
>JBBPCX010000160.1:3447262-3478608 GCA_037974365.1 Hydrocynus forskahlii
TATGTGTGTGTGTATGTATATATATATATATATATATATACAGAACACAGGGAAACAAACAACGTTCCTCCAGGGCCATGGAGCAACACAAGAACAAAAAAGACAAACACCACAAGACTACATGAGTGCAGGACGGGAATGCATTGAGTGCAGAGACAGCAAGAGAGAGAAAGCAAGACTAGCACAAGAGCAGTAAAACAACAGGACAAAACAATGTAGAATTCTGACTGTATTCTAGCCGTGGAGTTGTGAGGTGTGCAAAAATAAAAGCGGTAGACAGTAGCAATGTAGGGACCTTGTTCAGGAATTTGGTACCAAGGCCCTCTCCTGGAACCAGGACAAGCACCTGGTACCCCAGGGCCTGCTCGAGTCAGGCTGAAGGAGCCATGTGGGCACTGGGTGGTTGTGATCCAGAACTAATCATCTAAGATCGGTACCCGACCTCACTGATGGTTCTATGGTTAAATGGAATTCCTCACCACAATGTTCTAACATCTACAGTAGAAACTGTTATTGAAGGGAAGGGGGACAAGCTCCCTGTGTGATTTCAAAAAGAATTTTGCATAGTAACTGGATAGTACACTATACGGTATTGGGACATATTTTTGGGCTGGGTTTGGGATAGGCCCCTTACCGAGATATTTTGGACAACACCATGTTTCCAACATTGCGGACACAGTTGGGAACCTTTACTATTCCAGCATGATTGTGCCCCAGTACACAAAGTGAGCTCCATAAAGACATGGCTGGATGAGTTTGATTTGGAAGAACTTAACTGGCCCACACAGAGCCCTGACCTCAACCCCATCCAACACCTTTGGGATGAACTGGAACAGAGATTGAGAGCCAGGCCTTCTCGACTAACATCAGAGCCTGAGCTCATAAATGCTCTACAGAATGAATGGACACAATTTCCCACAGACACTCCAAAATCTTATGGACCTTTGTAGCTGTTAGGGGTGACCGCCTCCATTTTAAAGTTTATTTATTTAAATGCAATGTTTTTTAAAGTCAATGCTGGTGTAATTGTCAGGCATCCCAATACTTTTGTTTATATGGTGTTATTGCAGTTGCATCTTTATAAATTACCAACTGATTGAAAATGCAGCTGAAATATGGTGGTAAAATACAGCTTATGGAAATGATCACAGCGACATCAAGGAAGAGACAGTGGACTGTTGATGCACAACAATATCACATTACTGCACTAAGCAGCTCTCCCTCTGTTCATCATTATGCAACTGGCACAAAAACATATCACCCTGGTAACTCATGTCTCTGAGTTACCAGAGTGATGTGTGGCTTATGTAAATTAGGAAAGGTGCACATAGTCACTGGTGTAGGTGCTAAACTGTGCAGCAGTGATGCATGTGGACCATTTATTTGATTTTGCTCTATTTATCAACTCTCCCTCGGCTCAGCCTTCTGCAACGACCACTAAACACCAGTTGCCACGATGAAGACTGCAGCACTGAAATTGTGCTGTTGCCAGAGCAACGCTTTCCAGGTCCTACTATTCCCATAGATACCAGATTTTATGCAACATCTTCTAAGCAATCAATGACTCGTTCTAATGAACCGATTCCTTTGAATCAACTGTTCGAACCGATTCACAAGTCCACATAATTAAATAAATTATTACATCTGAATTGCCTGAATTTATATGTAGATTGATGGATCATTTCCCCCTACGTTTGTGGACTCCTGTAACTTCATAAGCAGTGGATATCAGTTATTAAACTGAATGATGTTAATATTCCTGGTTTGATTAATTGATTCTTAATGCATTTTGTAACAGATGAAAATAAAGTTGGCTTGAATGATGATCGAGCGCATCGGACTCATTTTAAAGCAAAATGTCCCTATGTACAGTATATAGAGGAGATGCGAATTGCACAATACATGGACAAAAGTATTGGGGCACTCCTGTTTTTTAGGATTTGGACCGCCTGGAGGAAAAGTAAGAGAGGCAAGGTTGCATTGGTTTGGACGTGTGCTGAGGAGAGACTCTGAGTGTGTTGGGAGGAGGATGCTGAGGAGAGACTCTGAGTGTGTTGGGAGAAGGATGCTGAGGAGAGACTCTGAATGTGTAGGGAGGAGGAAGCTGAGGATGTAGCTGCAGGGAAGAGGAGAAGAGGAAGGCCTGGTAGGAAGTTTATGGATGTGGTTAGGAAGGACATGCCAGGAGTTGGCGTGAGAGAGGAAGATGCAGAGGATAGAAGGAAATGGAGACGGTTTTCCATTTCCTTCTATCCTCTGTTTTCCCGGCTGTTTTCCCAGCTGCCTGCTGCTTTACTTGAACTTGGTGAATGGATTAAATGCAGAGAAAGAATTTCACACTGTTCACATGCTATGGTGTGTTCACGCATGACTATAACGGGCCACTACAGTCACTATGTAAAAAAGGCCCGTTTCAACAAATTTGGAATGAATATAAATATATATATATATATATATATATTTTTTTTTTTTTTTTTTTTTATTCATTCCGTATTTGTTGAAACGGGCCTTTTAGTCATGTGGCATTTTTTAATAGTCATTACTTGATTTATGGTCTCATTTAATGGGGTCACTTTACTTTAATGTCTTTGTTGGTGTAGTGGTCAGCCGTCTCAATACTTTTGTTCATTTTATATAATTGAAGCTGAAGGTGCTCGAAAGAATCGGTTAGTTGAACTCGACTCGTCTCGCGAGATTTGGATTTCCGTGACGTAACCGGCTGCCTCAACTTTGTATGAAGTTGGAAGTTGGACAGTTTGAGAGGGAGAGACAGAGAGAGAGGAGGGAGGCAGGCTTTATGCAATATATTGCATAAAAATCGCAAATAGAGTCTACATAGTGGGGCAAACAGGAGCCATTGTTGCTGCCTCGACTCTCCGGAGGCGTTTAATCGCCGGAGAATCGCTCGTGTGGAGTTTTCAGGCGAGGTTTTGCTCGAGTTTTGTGGAGAAAGAGAGACAGAGAGGAGAGAAGGTGAGTTCACAACCTTGCTCTGATTGAATGGTCCACTCTACTGCCATACAGGAGCCTTTGTCCTAATAACGTGTCACTTTGCACGAAATGTGTGTCTTCTGTGCCGCAAGTGCATGCAACGCTCACTAAGTGGAAAAAAGTATTGGGACACCTCTTCATGTTTGAATTCAGGCGGCCCCTTCCAGGGAAGGGCAACTGGAAAGTACACTACATGGACAAAAGTATTGGGACACCTATGTTTCAGGGTTACTTCCAGTGAAGGCCAATCTTAATGCTTCAGCATACTAAGACATTTTGGACAACGGCATGCTTCTGGACGCAGTTTCTGGGGGAAGGGACCTTTTCTATTCCAGCGTGACTGTGCTCTAGTGCACAAAGCAAGCTACATAAAGACATGGCTGGATAGGTTCGGTGTGGAAGAACTTGGCTGGCCCACATAGATCCCTGATCTCAACCCCATCCAGCACCTTTGGGATTAAATTGCCACAGAAACGCTCAAATCTTGTGGAAAGCTTTCCAAGAAGAGAGGACGTTGTTATAGCTGCAAAGGGGGACCAACTCTATATAATAGTATATGTGCATATTATAGTCTATGTACATGTAGTCTGATTACTATGTAATGTCATAGAAGTCTCTGTTGATTTAATGATTAGGCGTCCCAACACTTGTCCAGGTTGTGAAGCTGACGTGCGTTATATGTAGCTGGGCTGAGGCAGGTCTCTGGCAGCGTCTCGCTGGAGAAGGTTACAGGTGGCAGCGATGCCGCTGGCTTTCGCTCGAGATACACTGCGTTTTTATTCGCATCTATTCGCGTTTATACGCGTCTTTCACTGCCTTTCGTCCTCTGTTACCGAGGACTGGACTGAAAACGGGGAGCTGGGGAGCTGAAGATTCTGATGGCTGAGAAGGAGCGTGCAGCTCAGGAGCTCCAGCTGTGGAAAGAGGCGGCAGCAGCAGCACGGAGAGGGAATGATCCTCTCACTGGCTCGATAAGATACAACATTTGAGGTCCATAAAAACCCTCTGAAGCACCACCAGGAGTGGATGTTCACAATTACCCACGAATGAGATTTTGAATGTTCAGTACGTAATTAACTATTAACAGTTAATGAATTTCTCTCTCTTTCTCGGCGTGCGTAGACACACATTTACACGCACTCTATATGGTCAAAAGTATTGGGACGCTTGATCATTACACCTAATGGGACTTTAATGACATGGCATTTAAACACATAGACTTTAATATGGCGTTGGTTCCCCTTTAGCAGCTATAACAGCTTCCATTTGTCTTGGAAGGCTTTCAACAAGATTTTGGAGTTTTTGTGGGAAATTGTGTCCATTTATTCTGTAGAGCATTTATGAGGTCAGGCACTGATGTTGTACGAGAAGGCCTGGCTCCCAATCTCTATTCCAGTTCATCCCAAAGGTGCTGGATGGGGTTGAGGTCAGGGCTCTCTGTGGGCCAGTCAAGTCAACCAGTCATGCTGAAATAGGTTCTTCCCCAAACTGTGTCCACAAAGTTGGAAGCATGGCGTCGTCCAAAATTTCTTGGTGCACTGAAGTGTTAAGAATACTCTTCACTGGAAGTAAGGGGCCTAGCCTGAAAAACAGGTGTCCCAATTCTTTTGTCCATGTAGTGTATGCATTTATCTATCTGTCTACACACACAGAGAATATGTTCTAATGTTTATAAAAGCAACTGCAGTAAAGTTGACAAGAGAACTTTATTCACCATAGTCATAACCTGTATATGTTCTGCTTGTATAGTTCATATATGTCATTTTAAAATAACTTTCTCTCTGAGCTTTTATAATGAGATGGTGACAGAAGTAACCCTAATTATTCACCTTCTCGATCAAACCACCTGTCTGAACTATGCGCTCATTCCTTTTAGCCACTCTTTAGTTGCAGCGTCCTGCTGGTGGCCTGACTGGTGGCCATTCCTACAGGCTTCGACCCACTGAGAGCTTTACAGATTTGTTGAGTCATTTGCATCTCTTTTCTCTGTCTTTGTTGGGTGCGTGGGTGGCTGTTCGCGGTGTAGTGGTCGGCTCATAAGTGCGGTTTAAGTAGGGGTGAGTTTGGAGAGCTGGCCCCAGATTGGAGTGGTGGCTTGTGGTCTTTTGTGTCTTAAATGTCTAAAAACTGTCGCAGTTTATTTACGCAGTTACTTTACCGGTCCCAGTTGACTGTAATGGCTTTCAGCAGTGCTGTCATCTCTGCTGTTTAAATGGTGTGTATCACATTAGATTTAGTGCTGTTAGCAGCAGACCACCCTGAAAAGAGGCGGTTCTGGAGGAATCTGCTCCTCTGAATTTAGGTTTTGTGTGGAGCCGTAGCTTGGCAGAATGTGGCACAGATGTGTCAAAACACTCTACGGGCAAAGCATGCAGTCAGTTATCAGCAATCTGACCTGTTTTAGGTTTCAGAGACCTGTAGGGAATGAACAGGGAAATGTTTTTTGGCCCAGTGACTGAAGCAGGTCTGTGTGGGTTTGTCTGTATGGTGTGATCCAGTGATTGAGTTTGGTCATTATGGTCTGAGCCTGTGACGGTGTTTGGTCTGGTCCAGTTGACCGTGTTTGATCTGGGGCAGTGATGGTGTTTGGTCTGGGCCAGTTGACGGTTTTTGGTCTGCTCTGGTGACGGTGTTTGGGCAGTATGGTCTGCTCTGGTTTGGTCTGCACAGTTTTGTTCAGTGATGGTTTTTGATAAATGTATCTGTTAAATCCATACTACACACTTTAGAACACTACAGGTTTGATGGATAAATAATGACTGTGGCTGTGAGAGATGATAACCTTTCTTTCTACCAGTGAAGGGTGTGTTTCATACATATCGGTCCAAAGTACAAGCCCTAGAAGGGGATATGAATGGATTACTACACAGTAACATGATCCTAATTATGATTTAATGCCTGGCACTTTGACATTGTTTCAAATAATCCAGTTTGTTCTGCTATACTTAGCCATGAATTGATTCAATACACTCATTAACAAAATTCAGAAACATGGCTAATTATACGAATTGATTCCCTCATGGATGTTTAGACTGCCCCTAACTTTCAATCACAGAAAGAGAATGAGGATGAAAGCATCTCATTTCACATTTAGACTTGAATTTCAGAAAGGGCTGTGTGGGTGAGTAACAGTCTGCTGGGATTTGGGATATAGAGGTATCGTTTTGCTAAGTATACACAAGACAATAGTCAATTTAGATAGTGTCATAGTTTATTCAATGTTTTGTGGTCGGTTTTTTCATGGTTCTTAAAAATGCAGAGTACATTTTTGCATGATTTTAGCCTGAACTTGCATTAGAACCTGATGTAGATAAGCTACTATAAATTTATAGGCTTGCACCCTGTATGCGCATTTCCAGCCTGTCACAAAATACTGCTTTAAACACTGTTCACATATAAAATCATTTGTAGGGGACAGACGAATCAGTAGAAAGATATCTTTCCCAAATCTACCACGCAGTTATCTTTTACGTCAGCCGTATATTTGACCGGTGTATTTTCTCCGTCCCTCTATCTAAGAATGCCAAGGATGCGACATTGCCTCCAGATAGCTGCGTTTTCTGTATTAAGTAGCCTGTTGAGAGCGAGTGTGTAGGTGGACACGCACACGTTGTGCAACATGTAGAGAAGGAAATGAGAGAGGAAAAAATGCCTGGGTGGGTGATTGGCAGAAGAAGGATTATCACAAGCTTTTCACAAGTAGAGTGACTGCAGAAATCTATAGGTGTTGATGGATGAAGTGGAAGCATCACGTAACAAGTGTGCAGAATGTCTCTTAACCCAGTTGAGGGTTTTTGAATTTGGCAGTTACTTTTTGTGTACATTTGCAACATGAAATTTAGGTAAAGTTCTTTGTATGTTTGAGAGTTTGAGATCGTAAATGTCACCTGGTTTGTCTCTTTTGGGTGTGGCTGCTTTTGTTGCGTAAGGGTGTGAACACTGTGTGCTTCTGACAAGAACATGTAAAAAGTGTTTGAGTGTATGTATATGTGTGTAGATAGATAGATAGATAGATATAGTACAGAATATACATATAATGTAGAAACCTAGCTTTAATTTTTTTTTCAACAATACTGAACTACAAGTGTACAGTTTGTTCCCCAGTGAATAGAAATGCAGGAGTCTTGGGACCCCAGAACCCTACAATTGGTCCAAGCGAATTATTTCACTTATTTCATTGCATCATAATGTATTTGCTTACAGTTGAGAAAATTACACCTCGATTTGTCACTATAAGTCTCATAGGAAATGACCAGTCGCCAGCCACTCTTGTCACCTGCTAGTATGAATGTACATTTTGCATTTTTTCTGTATCCTGATTACGCACTGCATGGTATAAACTACTATAAACTACTATATTCTGATATTGTAATTATAGTGTGACACAGAAACCAGGGTGGTCTTGTTTGAATTCCGATTCCGGTTTGGCTTATCAATTCCAGTTCTGCTTATTGATTGCAGTTCTGCTTATTGATTGCAGTTCTTCTTATTGATTGCAGTTCTGCTTATCGGTTCCGGTTCTTATTGATCCCCCATTTTGATTCCATTAAGGTAAAAAAGGAAGATGTTTCCATAACACAAAATCTTTATTCTGAACATCCATAATGTCCCAGTAGCAAGGGGAGGAAACTGTAAACTAATACATTAAATAAATATTAATACTGGTTCTGTCAGATTGTCATACATGTCCTTGCAGATAAATAGTGTCTAGGAACTGATAAGCAGAACCTAAATAAAAAGGGGTACTGGACATTTTCTTATCGGTTCTAATTTGGGACCTACTTTCAGTTCCCAAGCCTATTTAAAAACACATTGCTGCATTGGGTCTGTTTCTGCGTCAGCTTTACTTGGACAGGCCACCCATGTGTTTTATGGCTGCCGTATAGTTCATGACATGTTTTTAACATTTTTTAAACCCATCATCCCAGAGAATGATGATCAATTAACTAGTGAACAATCTCTCTTCACTCAACCCCTCCCCCTGTTTGCTCTGCTTTCGTGATAAGGGTCTACTGACAATTGCACATGCTAGAGAGAGGGGTTCTCTGATATTGCTAGAAGATGGTGGATATTTTACAAACATGAACTTTCTCCTTATAGTGTCATTTGTTCTCTGAGTTTGGTTTTAGTACCAAATTGGAGGAAAGAAAGTGGCAACTTTCCTGCGTTGGCAGCTTTAAGACTCATTTGTATTCGGCTGCTCATGTAAACTTCACCAACACACTGCAAAGTTGTCCTTGCTAAATGTGAGATTATAAATGTATTTTTTTTCTCCGGGCTATGCTAGTTTAAAAGACTCAGTTCTAATTTAGACTACTGATTTTTCATGCATTTATTCGGCAGGTTGGATCCAGTGGCATCGTTAGACCTGCCAGCTGTTCTTTCACCACATGAAGCCCAAAATAAGTTGTACACATTGACAATAACACAGGATTGCTCGATAAGGAAAAATATATCAGTACTGTGGTATAACTGCTACACGTTGTGATTGTGATACCTTTTAAGATATTAAGGGGCCCATATAATCACTTTTCTGGAATGAAAAAGCCTGTAAATCAGAAAACTTTATTGATCCTGGAGGAAATCATATATTAAAATATAATTTCAAGTGGTATATTTATTCCCTCCCATCCATGCAGTTCATTTATGGAAAATAAGCTACAAAAAGAGCCTGTTTTCAAATCAAGTTTTGTGATGTCCCAAAACCAACACATTTAAATATCTCCTTATTTTGGCTACAGCAGTTTAGCCTCACCCATTCACCAACACCTTTAATGGTTAAAAATTAGACGTTTGTTGGATTACTCAAAGACTTTGATTCTTCAGAACACCAAGTCACTCACCTGGAGCGGTGATTGGTCGCCCGGTCAGGAACGCTGATTGGTTAGAAGCTCATTTGCATATTGCAGTTTTCTGTGCTATCAGTATTGCAGAGACCAGTATCGCGATAACGATTAGAAGATGATATATTGTGCAGCCCCAATAACAAAATGTTTTACTACTGGCTTAAACTGAAATGTTTTACTACTGCCTTTGCCTCATTACTCATTTTGTATGCTAACCAGGCCAGTGCTTATGTTAAACATAAACTCTTCCTAATAACACTGGTGCTCTTGTACAACCTGAACATCTGTGGGGTTAACTCTTCTGCAGGGGAGTCAGATTCATTATCTCAGTCCTTTCTCTGTTACCTCACACCCCCAGGTGCATGCTGCTGTGGGGCGGATGTTATATGAGGAGAGAATGAAGGCAGCAAAGAAGACTGAATGCTTAACTCCACTGCTGTTATAATTTAATAGGGTAGTGTAGGCAGGCCTTCCTTCACTTTTCCCCTCTGCGAAAAAAAGGTCTAATTCAATCATTCTGAGGATTGATTTAGTAGGTACAAATCTGAACCATGTCTTTATACAAGCGTAGGATCAACATTTCCAACAAATATTTGAAAAATGTGAGTATTCGTGGGGATATAACAATACACTGATTTGTTTTATCACATAGGATTCACAATGATTCTGTGCACACATGATATACAAAATGTTAATGAAGAAAAAAATGAATAATTGTGTTTTTACACTATTAACAAATGAAGAGGTGGGAGGAGTGTTGGAATCAGTTGTTCAATGGTGCTGCTTGTTCGCGAACTGGTGTTCGAACAATGCTGTGGCATTAGATACAGTATGTGGTCAAAAATATATGGAAAACGGTCCTAATTATTGTGTTAAGGTGTTTCAGCCCTACTTATTGAAATTGTCCCTATAGACCAGGGGTGTCAAGCTCCAGTCCTGGAGGGCCGGTGTCCAGCACAATTTGATGGTTCTCCTACTCAGACACATTCACTAAACCTGGCAATTAACTGGAGAGGTGAACCAGGTGTTTCTGAGCAGGAAAATCACTCCAGGACTGGAGTTTGACACCCCTGCTATAGACAGACACTGACAAACAGGTCAAGCTGAAAAGCTAAAAGCACTTTTAAATATAAAGGAACAAGGCTATACTACGATGGCACAGAATTTGTTGCACGCTTTGATGTTCCAGCGTATCTTAGCCCTGTAATGGTTTTCTGATGCACTTGCAGCACAATTCTCTCCCACAGTTTATGGCTGGTCAGCGTTCCAAAACCGCGTCCATGGAGTCGAACCAGTGGGAGCTTTTTCTGTCTGAGACGACTTTGTTATTGTGTTCTTTTGTTATTTATAGTCTTGTTTGAGTTATTTTCTCTACATACTTTAGCTGTGCAATAAAACCTAACCCAGCTAACTTGTTAGCGGAGTCTTGGTTTCTTTCACGTTTCTCAGGGTGTTGGAAAACTCCCACTGAAATTAAACTTCAGCCCAAATAGACGGCTTGATAGTGCTTGTACCTCCCAATTGTTAGTTTGCATCTCCATTGTTGTTGTTTTTTGCCCGGAGGGTTAACACCAATGGCCTCTTTCCATGTTGTGGTGACATTTCAACTGATCAGTCAGTAATGACATAGTCAGCTCAGCTGTAGCCCACTTTTGGCCCTGCCATCGAGCAGCTCGGGTACTGGTCTCTTTATTTGTAATGGAAAAACGTTTATTTTGTGGTCACTCTGGTCACTCCGTTTATATTACACTGTTTACATTACTCTGCTTGCATTGCTCTGTTTTACATTGCTGTGCTAATATGGCACAATGCACTTTAACATTCAATTTGCTCATTGTACATATTGCTGCTACATTTATATAAATACATATGTTGAATTTGATTAGCTTACATATTTTATCTTTAACTTGTGGTTATTTACTTTTAGATTTGTTTTAGAACATTTCAAATTTGTGTTTAACATTTTAAATTGTACTTACATTTGTACTTGTGTCTACTTGTACTTATTTCTTTTTTTTTGATTCAGAGAATTCAAGAATTTTTTATTTTTAATTAGTTTACTTATTGTCTATAATGTTTGCACAGTCAAAAGAAGCACTTCAGGATACATTTCATTGTGTGTTGTATGACTATGCATGTGACAAATAAAGACTCTTGAATCTTGAATTTGTTTGCAGTACAGTGGGGTTCCTTGTGCCCATGGAAAAGCGCAATAAGTTATTTTAACCGTGGCATTTTAGTAGAATTTTGTGCATTATGATATTGTGATGATCAGATACGCTCGGTTTTCCACGTGTCTGTAGAGCACTGCTCTTCACATATCCTTGTATTTGTGGGAAACGTCAAACTCTACTTTTAAGAAAGTATAGTGATTCAGCACCTGTCGAATCAAACCACCGTGGAAATTTCATACACGATTCAGAGTGTGATTCTGCATGATTTTCCTCCAGTCAGCTTCATAATTATTGGCTCCCTGGGTTAAGATGAGTTTAAAAGGAGGTCATAAAATTGTCTTGTGGGTCTCAATATGAGAAAAACAGTAAATCCAGTCAACAAAACCATGCATCACATTTATTGGCTCTGCTACATTTATTGCTTTGTGAGTCCTCCATTTGCTAGCACAACAGCTATGAGTTTTCTCCTGTAATGCCTTATGAGATTGTAGAGAACACGGTGAGCAAACTGAGACGCTCAATACAGAATCTTCCAGGGACCTCTGTCCTCTCGTTTAGACTCTGTTCAGCTCACAGCACACGTTCTCTGTGGGTTTTGGGTCAGTAGACTGGGGTGGAGATGTCACAAGCTTGATTTTGTCTTCAATTAAACGTTTTTGTTAGGTTCTTCATGAAATCCATGATGCTATGTATCCTAACATGGGCCCAAAGACATCTGGAAGAAAAACAGGCCCAAAACATTACATTATCTTCTCTTTGAACAGTTTGGAAGTAATCTTTTTTAATAATCCTTTTTATGCTAAAATCACCTTGTTTCAGCAGCACCTACTACACCTTCTAAATACTTTACTGGCATGGAGGTGAAGGCAGAATATTTTGGAGATTTTGAGACTGTAATACTACCATCCTCTGCAAATCTCCAGCCTTTATTATTATTATTTTATTAATTTTTCTGTCTCTTCAGCAGTCTGTATGGGGACAAAATAAATGGTGGGAATTTTCAGGAATTCACAAATAGTTTTTCAAGAAGTTTTATAACCGTTATCTGATTTATGAAGGTCAGCACCCTTTGTCTCATTTGTTTCATTTCTGTGTTCTCTAAATCTTCCCCATGCTTATGAATGACGAAAAGGAATTTAACCTCTGTGCAACCTCATGTTTAAACTCCAGTCAAGAGTGACCACCTGTGAGTTCCTGAACACAGAAGTGGATTCAAAAAAGTGAAATATAGTGGTTAGTTTGTTTTTGTGTCTCTCAGCATAGGTTTAATATACTTTGTTAAAAAAAAATGGCATATCAATTTACATACTAGATGTGAAAACAAATTAGCTAGAACCAAAAAGGCCTTTTTGTGTCATGCAGGTTGGGTGGAAGAAATAGCTCTGATTGAAAAAGATGACTTTAAAATGCATTCTGGCTGCGGTTTATTACTGAATCCTGACAGACTGGTTTCTTTACACTTCCCTTACTGAAACATAGTGAACAGTATGCTAAAACGTCTATACATGTACAAATATATACAGGCTTTTCTGTGGAAATGTACAATAAAACAGTGCAACCTTGCTTAGTGACTGTTATCTAGCACCCATTCTCAAGTTAAAGCATGCAGTAGTATCTTCCCAAAACCAGGTTTTATGTCATGTAAACTATTTTATCACCTCTGAGAGGATTGTGAGACATTAGGCTGAAGTTTGATGGATTACCAGAACGGGTTATGAATCCAAATGGTTCTGTAGTTTTGTAAAATCAGGTTTGTTCCGCTGCTATAAAGTAACAACCATCCATCTGGAAGCAAATTGGAAGTCTAGCTTGAATCATGGATCACAGCTTATTTTATGGTTTGATATATGTTTCTGTATTTGTAACTGTGTAGAAACTGAAAATGCAGCTTGAATTTTTTTTGAATAGATGTCTGGAATAAGCGATAGTCTTCCAGTGCAGTGACAATATGATATTTGTTTAAAAAAAAAAAAGAAGACATTATTCCTTAACATCCACTTTGTACTTTGTATTTGACTCGAATGGTTAAGATTCTGTAATATTTTGTCTAATCTCTAGCTGATGCTGAATGACAAAGGAACAGGCTGAAGATTTTGCGTTTCTGCATTATTGCTGAGTTTCCCGCCAACTGTCTTGCCATCTGCCTAGCAAAGAATGTGATGCTTTCCAAGGGGAGAAATTGTGAGCTGCTTGCTGAAGAGAAGAAGGGTGTTAACATGGTCCCCAAAGGCTGAAATTAGTAATGAATGCGCCCGTCTAACCCATGGACTCAATAATTACAGTCCTGTCTCCTACACCATTTTGGGCACCATCTTATTGCAAGCTTATTTCAAGCTGTTCTCTCAGATATACAGGCATTAGCCAAGACGGGCGTCATTTTAGAAATTCAGGAGAGAGAGGAGTGCAGTGGAAATGGATATTTATGCTCCACAGGCTTTATGCCTGCAATTTCTTAAGTGTTACTGATATGGATGTTAGTGTGTGTGTGTATGTGTGTACAGTACAAAAGTCTTGAGCCAGCCATCATTTTTATATTTTGCATTGAATCACCTTGTTGGTGCAAAAATACTATTTTATGCCTGTCAAATTATCTTATGTTTTGAATACAGAGTGGATTAAATTAAAGAAATGTGATCAAGGGTTTTACTGTGACAGGCTGCAAAGTGTCTAAAGGTACAATGGGCCTAGATAAAGGAGCTCTAACCACTCAGCATTCAGCACCACCAGTATACTGATCACCGCCTGATCATCTGGAATCATCTGCTCCTGGTTCTTCACATTCCTCTGAAACGGGTCAGGTTCAGGGACTGGACTGGAAATGAGTCTTTGAAAGAGAACTGTCCCTCATAACTGAAGCCAATGTGGTGGTTGTTCCAGAATGTCAGAGTAAAATATAATGTTAAACGAACACAGTAGTTTAGCTAAGAGTAGAAGGATTGGTTTTGACATAAAATGGCCAAGTTAATTGTTCCTATTAGGAATGAAACTGAAGCAAAAACAAAGACTAAAAATATTTTCAATCACTCTACATACAAAGCAAAACACCTTTTGGAAAAAATAAAATTTAATTGTAATGAAAAACCTCCCTGGCTCGCTGTTTGTCAAAAGTGAAATCTTTAGTTAAAACAATCTCAAACACACCGACCTGTGTCTTTTTAAAAAGATTTTTGTTACTGTGCCAGTGCTGGTGCCATGTTTTGTCCTGGCCATATCAGCACTGATACACAGGGTTATGGGAGTATAAAGTATCTCACTGTGCGCTCAGTGACTGTGTGAAGGCTATATAGGAACATTACACCTCTAGTTTCCACCAATAACCAACACTTTTTCACTACTATATTGAAATTTTAAGTAGTTACACTAATCACTATTTAATTCCCAAATTTCTCCTTTTTTGGGAACAACATGGTGTTGCAACAGATCTCCTGTTATTTGCAGAAAAAGTCACAAGAGCAACATACATGGTCTTCTCCCGTGGATATTTATTGCTTTGTGAAGTACCTGCTAAAACTGAGTGATTCTAATATTCACCGTAACAGTGTGAAGACCAGTGAAGCGAACTCGTCACTGTTTATTCCAAGTGTTAATCATCTCCTGTACCTACAGAACTAAGGACTCCGGCTCAGCTTGCTTTTATTTCCACTGGGAAATAATTTTCTCAAGTATGATGGAGAAAAAGAGAGGATTTTGCTGTTTTTAATCCGGTATCAGTTCTGCAGCGCGATGCACATTAGAATATTCTCTCTAGATGAACTATAAACATTTAAGATTATTTTGGTATGTCAGGACTTTCATGTTTTTAGGATTTCTTTAGTTTTCTATATTCTTTTGCAGTGCATCTTATCTAAAATTCTTAATCACACTGTTGCTTAAACTGTTGCAAAATCTTTGTAATAATTGGCTATCCCATGGTTTAATAACTGAATTATATTCATTGCAAAATGTCTTGAGTCTTGTTTTGTCAAAGTATTTTAAGAAATCAGTTATATACGGTATATCCATTATGAGTAGTGGACACTGAGTGACTTTCCTGAGGTGGAATTCATTGGAGTTATTGGAGTTGACACATTGTCTGGAAGATCAGCCTTAATGAGGCCTTCTCTCTTCCACTCACCTGATAAAATCACTCAACTTCACCATAAATTTAACCTCCACATGTCTGTCATACTTACTTTTAGTTTTTAGCTACAGCAGTCCTTTCCATTTCTCCATGGTGTTTCTCACAGGAATGTATTTGCTGTTGGTGCCTGTTGTGTTTCCCAAAGAAATGTGTTTGTGGTGGTAACTGGAATGGGGAGGGGGGGCTTAGGGGGTGGAGATTAAAATAATTTTGTTGACAGGAGTGTCTAAAAACCTTTCATGGTTTGTGTATGTGTGTGTGTATATATATATATATATATATATATATATTAGTATTCCAATAACCAGCTACACCCATTTATTTACTTGTGCAATAAGTGAAGTCATCTGATTCATTAAGACTCATCACTGATTCATTAAGCCGCCAGACTGAACGTACTTTTGGAAGCATGTCTCCCTCTCCACTGTTGTTGTAATATTTTTGGTGAAGTGTTTTTCTTTGGTCTGGGCAATGACAATCACATGATTGTGTTTGGCACAACCTATGACCCATGATAGCGTGTAAAAACTTAATGATAACCCGTGTAGTGAATGTTGTGACTGCTAAAATTAGGGTAAGAGGAAGTAGGGAAAAAAATATTGTAATATAGAATGATACTTTCACAATACATATCTAACAACAAGGGCATAAAATGACTGGCGATACAAAGTATTTATTAATAAATTGATATTTGTTGTGGACATACAGTTTATGGACAAAAGTATTGGGACAGACCAAGACAACGCCATGCTTCCAACTTTGTGGACCCAGTTTGGGGAAGGTCCTTTTCTATTCCAGCATGACTGTGTCCCAGTACACAAAGCGAGCTCCATAAAGACATGGCTGGATGAGTTCGGTGTGGAAGAGCTTGACTGGCCACACAGAGCCCTGACCTCAACCCCATCCAACACCTTTGGGATGAACTGTAATGGGGATTGTGAGCCAGGCCTTCTCGTCCAACATCAGTGTCTGACTTCATGAATGCTTTACAGAATGAATGGGCACAAATTCCCACAGAAACTCCAAACTCTTGTGGAAAGCCTTCCAAGAAGAGTTGAAGCTGTTATAGCTACAAAGGGGACCAACTCAGTGTCATTAAAGTCCCTGTTGGTGTAACGGTCAGACGTCCCAATACTTTTGTCCATATAGTGTATGTGTAGATTAGAGCCTGTATTCTCTGCACTGAGAGAGATGGTTTAACTGGACTGACAACTTTTACACTGATGATATCTCTGTTTGAACGATTTCTGCTGGATCTAGATTTTCCATGGAAGTTGTATAACTGAGTGTGTGTGCACTGAGTGTGTGTATGTGTGTGTTTGTGTCTACAAACACCTGACGCTGATATCAGCAGAAGTCTTGGCTGACTCTAGATTGACCCAAGCTCCTCCAGTTTACCTGTCAGAAAATATCATACCAGGATGTTTAAGGCTCACAGATGTCTCACTAATTCAGTTTTCAAACATAATGAAGTGCTGTGTGATTATATTATTGTTGTTATATATGAGAGACAACTGTTGGAGAAGTTTTGCATTTGTAACAGTGACAATTTGCTGTAAAGTTTGTTCAAGTAGCACATAATCAGGCACAAACAAGGTTTGCAGGATGTAGGTAGTTTTGTGATGCTGTTTTTTTAAAAATTGATTTTATATATCCATTTCATTAGATTTGGCCAAAATGATATGGCCAAAGTATTATACTTCAAGACATTTTCACGATACACACTGTCATATAATTTGGCTTCTCTGGCATCTTATAAAATTGAATAGACAATAAAGGACCTATTGTACCACCTTCAAAACAACAGAGTACACTGTTTATTCTGTGTTTCACACAATAATAAATGATTGCTCTCTTAGTAATGAAGCATGCAGTTGGTCAGTGTTCTCTAACTAGTGGCTATATTGATATGCTCAGAAAACCATATCATGTGATGTAATTGTCATGTAATTTATCACAACAATAAATATCAACATATTGCCCAGTCCTAGTATGAATAACTTGCAAGTGAAAGTGTATTTTCAGATTCACCTGACTCACTGGTGTGAGTCTTTGCATAAATCCGTGTTATTGCTGAGTCTAATATTCATTTGAATTTAACGTGTATGCAGAAATGCTGATTACATTTTGTAATGCAGATTTATCAAACAAAAATCCTTCAACCTTGATAACTGTTATACAAGCACAATCTCCCAGACACTGAGTTGCTGTGGTAACAGTAGTTTATATAATGTCTTATGTGTTGGAGTATACTTAAGGTCCTTGGAAAGAGATGGTCTTCCAAATGCATGTTTATTCTTTTAAATAATTTCTTTTCCAGGGCCTCAATGGAGACAAAAGGTCTCATTTTAAACACATTACATTTTATTATGGACACTAGTGGCAGGGAACAAAATATATGGACGAATATTTCTTTGAAATGTGGTTACAATCGTATGACAATTACTTTTTAAATACTGAATCCACAAGTAATCAGATGATTAAGATATTTCCTTGTTCATATTTTTCAGTTGTTCAAGTCAGTCGTTTTATTCTTTGCCCTTTTTAAAGACTGATCATGTGATTGTCAAAATAAACTATTATTGGCCGAATATCTATAATTATACTATTACTTAGCAGCCAATATAATAAATATTTTCAGCCTTGCAGCACTTTTCCTGTTTGTCAGTGTTGTAGAGTGGGCGCAGGGTCAGAGGTGAGACTAGACAAGAGCTACAAAGCAGAACGAGAGGGAGAACAATGGAGGTGAGGTCATCCGTTTGAGTCGCGGTAAAATCCAGCAAACACAGGAACAATCGAATATGCCTGGCCCCGTTCACACTGCACACCCTGCCACACTTGCTGTGTGTCAATATAAACAAAAAGGTTAGAGCCTGTTTGAACAGACTGGACCGTTAAATCATTAGTCAAATCACTTCTTTAATTCAACATCTTTAATACACTTCAGCTCAACTTTTTGTGTTTTGCATTTTTATTTCACATCTGTACTTGCTGGGCAACACTGGGCAGTAATTGAGTTCTATAGTATATTCCAAATAAATCACATAATTGTGAATATGCATTGAAAATAAATGTACCCAGACGTCCTGAATTCTGATTTCTTTTTTTGTTTCTTAATAACACCAAAGAGACCCTTATACCGTATACTGTCAGACAAAAATAGTTCAGAAAGGAAACTTAGCTTAGATTTTTTAAAATGTATTTATGAGTATATTGCAGTCCCCCCCCCCTCAAAACTATCCTAAGAAACTTGCTTGTTACTTATTTGGCAATTTTATGTTATTTAGCAAATCTATTAAGGCTATAATCAGTAATGATTTAGCAGTGTTGTGTGACACAGAGGGCGTTTACATGTTTCATGTCTATCGTATCTGGATTTGCATTGGCCTGGTTACATTTATGCTTTTCACTAAAATGTCCCCAGTAAAACCAGATGATACAATTTTACACTTGAACGAGCATTAAAACATACATCATGTTTGCTTTATTTTATTATGTTCCCCATATAAATTGACCAGCTTGGCCTGGGTGCTTTCATTGGCCCAGAGAGAAAGAAGCTCCTTGGTTTGGGGAGTCCAGTCCTGTGTTTTCTCTATCCACCATTTTTCTTGTTCCCGCCTGCTCAGCAGACACATTTTAGCTCACATAATTGTATGCAAATATCAGAATTAATCTTTGGCAACATTAGAATGTGGTTTATGTGATCTGATAGTAATCTGGTCACAGTTCGTCCAGGGTGATTTACATTTGGCTTTTCATGTCCTTCAACATGATCCGATCGCTAAAGCAATGTTAAACAGCCCTTTAAGCACTAGCAGTGTAAACAATGGATCACCCTGCAGTAATGTAGAGACAAGGAATGTATGCTGTAGGTCCAGCACAGTATAGTGATTTTTCCCAGCTGGTTCAACTTATCTGTAATGGCAGGTTTTGTAAGCGTGTTTGAGTCGGGGAGCAGTGCTGAACGCAGGTCCTCCAGGTAATTTGGAGCCCGCTCAAGAATAGCTTTTATATAAGTGATCCGATATCAATCCACTTACCCCCTGCTGAAAGAAGGCTTGGTGGTCCGAGTCTAACCTTTTTAAGAAGTGTAATTCTGAGGAAGCTCTCACGTTACATGAAGACCATTCCTGGAATGTGTTTTGTCAGTCCGACTATTGCATTTTCTTACAGAGGAGGGTTCAAATGTTGATGGAATTGGAAAGAGTAGCTTACCAAGACGATTCCTCACTGAAGATCACACAAAGACTGTACAAATTCTGTCAAGGATAAGCTAAGAACAGTGGCTTTCACAGTAGCTTTAACCTTGAGGCTGTAAGAAATCGTCATTGAACTCAAAACTTTACCACTTCCTTCTTATGTTTGTCTGTCTGTGTTGAGTGCGTTAGTGTGTACGTAAAATGGTTTAAAAAGTGGTTGTCCAAACTGCTGTTAAAGGGTCGAACCATTATGTGCACTTATCACAAAGCCCTTTCATCCACCTTGAATGCTCCACGGGGAGCCTACATTCCTCATTGACTTATAGAGCTGCTGAGCTGTTGACAGCTGTTTTTTGCAAAATGACGCAGTACACACCTCAGCTCGGCATCAGGTTTATGAGTGACGTTGAACATGACTGAAGTGGGCCTCCGAAGGCACTTTTCCACTGGTACAAGGAACCGCGCTGTACCGCAAACAAATGCCTTTCCGGTAGAGATAAAGTGACCCAAGCTCTCCCTGTACTATCACGGCCCTGCCCCGATGGCAGGGTTAAAAGTGGGCTGCAGCCGAGCTGACTGTGTCACTGCTTTCTGATTGGTCAAGATGGACTGATGGACTTTGAAACAACTGACGGAATTTGAAAGTGAACAACAATGGAGACACATACTATGTCAACGAAGTACAAGTGCTACTGTCTGTCTGGGCTGATGACAAATTTCAGTAGTTTTCTATCACTGTGAGAAACGTGAAGTTATACTGGGATGTCCTCTAACAAGGTTTTCATCACACAGTTAAACAATGCTGAGAAAAACTCAAGCAAGAGGAAAATAAAAGACAAAAATAACAAAAGCAGCTCTGGCAGAAAAAAACTTTCCACTGTCTTTCCACTGACTCCATGGACGCGGTCTTGGGACAACGAGTGGCCCTAAACTTTGTGGAAAAAATTGCACTGCAAACACATCAAACACTGTTACTGGGCTGAGATACTCTGGAAAATCAAAGAGTGCTACAGCTTCCATGCCTTCATAGTACAGTTTAGGTGCAGCACAGTTCCAGTATATCTATGGAAGGGTGCCTTAAGATGCCTCAGAAGTTGAGGTAGAAGAGTTGATGTTCTAGTTTGTTGGTGTTTATAGGTGCTCTCAATGCTCTAAGTTGAAAATGATTTGCAGCCAGTGGCCCCCAAAAGTGTTTTGACATTTGTACCATGATTAAAGATGTATCAGGTTCATTGTTTAAGAAACACAATGTCAGTTGCATTTATTTTAAACATGCCAGGACTGTATTACTTCAGAATGCAGCTGTTGTGGTCCAGATTGTTATTGTTTGAACAGACTCCTACAGGTTTGCAGCCCAAATTATGTTGAACACTGTTGACTTCAGGATCCCATCAATGATCCCATCAGTGAACACAGAGTTTCTGACACCACTGAGTTTAACAGCCCCAGACAGTGGTGTTTTCACTTCTGGGCTTTCCAGTATGCTTAGCGCAGTGTGGTTGAAATTCCTCTCCAGACTTGATGTATGATGTTGTGCTTAAAGAGTTTTCCTCTGAAACAAACTTCACTTTGTTAAACATTTGAAGAAGTTACCAATCTTATGAGGTTTACCAATGTTTAGATGGTTAGAATGTCCAAACAGCCTGCTTTTTGGGGCCGTGGAATATTGAAGATCTGGAAAATGTGGTATTTGTGAAGTAAAATGTTGTGCTTTTCCATTTGGGATGCAACAGACAATGGTTCCATAGGCACAAGCCATTCAGCATCTCTTCATCAGTAACATGCCTAAAGCCCAAACACAGAACTGTGATACTTCTTTAAGAGTTTGAATGGTTTTAAGCAGCTTTTTGTCAACAGTACACCAAGGATGTCTTTATACAGGAAGGCTCATGTCTTGTGAAGGATGCAAGATCCTATTAATATTTGGGTTTTTTTTCCCCTTGAAAAGACAAGTTATGCAATCACTCATTATAGGGGCATTTCAGATGCTTCTGATGGGCATATGATGAATCTGTTTTCAGCAAAGTGTGTTATTCAACTTTTCATACTTGGTCTTCAGAGAAACTAAAATGAGCCCATAAGTTGATGAAGCTGACTGTGTGCTATACAGTTCTGTAAACAGAAGGAAACAGTCTTTTGTTTTGCAGAGCTGTTGAATGAGAGCTCAGTCCTGATTGACACTGTCATTTGCTTATCTTGCCGTAAGGGAGGGGGATTTCTGTGGTAACCATACAACGCTCCTGTGGTTTTTCTTCTATTCCTGACTATGAGTGGGGAACAGAGATCGCGGGTGTTTTCATGTTTTTCAAATAAAATATATAACAGTGTGGTTGCTGTAAGTCACAAATCACATAGACCAGTGACAAAGGATTCTTTTAGAAGGACTATCCAGATTTAGACTTCACACAGTTCTGTATTGTAGGATGTACTTGGTAACTGAACTAAAGCAGGCTGTGATGTATTGTAAGCCTGGAAGGCCTGAAATCGGGCTTAGATGAATTAGCCACTTCTAACCACCATTCATTCAATGGTCTTATTGTCAGTCTGACAACATCTGCCTGAGCCATACAGGTGAGGTAAGAACCACATACTATGTAATGTTTTCTTTGTTGCCATAGAGTGACACATGGTAGGATACCATTAGTGTGTCATCATAATTACAAGACGTTTGCAACAGTCCTCTAGCCTCGATACTTATTTTAATAGGCGATAGCTATTCCTTATGCTAGTAATTTGAATACGTAGCCTATAAGGAAGATTCCCCACTGAAAGTCTCGTAAAGTCAAAGCAAATTCTCTCAATGGGGAGATAAAATGAGTGGAAAACAGTAACTTTTACAGTAGTACGTATAAACCTGAGGCTATAAGAAATTAACATTGAGCTCAAAACCGCTACCTTCTTATGTCTGAGTATGTTGGGTGTCTGAACCTAGAAGGATGGTCATGCAATTTTATTGTGAATAATATCACAAACACTCAAATTCCTGATACTGCTGGGTTTGTAAAGTAACTCATTCATATCCTCTCAGATGCCTTCACCCATGCAGCTGAATTCTCACTCATATTAGCTTAACCTACGTTTTTCCTAAAGTTGTATAGCTTGCATCAAGAGTGCCATGGTGCACCTAGTGATTTGAGCAGTAGAGTCAAAAATAACTGTTGACTGGCACACGGGAATCGTACATCATTTAAAAATTGGCACATGACATTCAAATATTCGCCAGCCCCTTTTTAGGAGATGTTAGTAGGAAGCGAGGGAACGTCTCGGACCTCACACGAATGCATAACTCTGCACCTCTAGCTGAACCTCACCCAACCACCAGGGCCGTGTTTGGGCAGACGAACAAGAGCACTAGCAGACCACACAGGCGGTTTTGGGCCTCCGTGATGAATGGACAACCCGAGCCAGAGTGAAATAACAACCCAGGCAACTATCCACGCACCCTTCTCCGGGATATCTTCTCTTACAGTCACTGCTTTGGCATCTGTCTTGCCTAGTTGGTGTCTCCAGATGAATGCGTGCGCCTTCCTTCCTGTAGTTGGACTCTCTAAGCTCTGCAGTGCTTTTGGAGTCACTTCACCACAGGGAAGAACTGAGAGAAGCCCCAGCCCCCACAGTTAATTGTTTTGTTTCGTAAGGAGTGGCCCAGATGTCTGTTGTCAGGCAACGGCTTGACCCTTCCTTTGGAATTCAGCTGCATGGGTGAAGGCATCTGAGAGGAAGCTTAGTATCAGGCCCCCTTTTTTTTCTAAAGGCCTTTTTTTGTGTTCGGGACTTTGTAAGAAGCAAAGTTGCACATCTGTCAGTGTCACATGACTTGCGGGCTGTAGTCCTGCACAGGCCTCAGAAGGATTACCCAAGTGCCTGCTTTTCTCACGCCCATTAAACATGGACTTGTCAATCTGACATTAATAGGACAAGGCTCCAACTTTATATATCACAATAAATCTCAGGCTGCACAGATTTTTGGAATAAATTTTCAGCATGCAGTTTTTTTCTCAAAAAATATTTTGGGCTTGACTTTGCATCTGTTTTCAGTAGCATGGTCTCAACCTGCTCACAGAGGAACATGAATAATTTGATGGATATTGTGCACGGAGGGTTGCAGCCATCAACATTTTTCCAGTTACATTCTCATTGGGTGTTAAGTTTTTTGATCAGAAATATTATTGGAGGGTGATGCGAACTGCAAATTATGTTCCATCAGCCAACAGATGCCCATGAGTAATAGTGGCATTATTAATCTTACTTGCCTACCAAGAGAGAGCAAGGCCGTTCATGCTCTCGTGATTTCCCATCCACTGCGGGGAAGCTTGTTGGGAGCTAAACTCTGGGCCTTTTGATCATACGCCCAGTGGTTAGATGATTGGACCATTTGGGATCCCACCTATCAAAGTTACGACCCTATGACTTCTACTTTGTTTGCCCTATTTTTGTATGTGTTCGGCTGTTTTGCAGAAAAAAATACCATAATTTACCTTTGTGCTTATGCAGTACTAGACACTCCATAGAGGTGTTTGCAGATATTTGGACCAAATCATTTCTGAGATAAAAAAAAAAATGGTGGAAAATTCTGTTAACTACTCATGCAGAGGTTCTTAATATATTAACATTGGTTTGTATACTACTATGCTATCACAGTCTAATTTTCATGTTTCAGGCTCATATTTTTTAGGACATCAGATCAGATTTGCCCAATGTGACGCAGTATAGTACTGTAGCACAGAGCTCATGCACACCTATAATAGAGTTAAATTATAGAGACACTGCAAAACTGGCCACAATAATTAGGTTATTTGACTGTTTCAAAAGAAATGTTACAATTTCAACAGGAATTGGTATCTTTTATTGGTCTGAAACACATTTTTAGGTTTAAATGCCAGTCTAACCTAGCAGTGATGAGTTTACCGGATCAACTGTGTTTATTGTTCAGTTTTATACTTATTATTGTACCTGTTGATTGACACTCTGTACTCTTGACCCCTTGAGGTGTTCAGAGCTTGTTGGTTCTTGCTTTGGAGGACTATTTAAAAACACAGGTGCTCAGTGCTATTTTCCAAATTTGTGTGAGTTCAGGAAAGAGAAAGTGTACAACTTGATGGTACGATGAAATAACCGGAACATTTTAATGTCATACTGCCCTCCCCCAAGTGAGACTTCATGACTTGAAGGGTGGTTTGAGTGTTAATGTGAGAACAAAGGACCTGTAAGAAGCATTTTGTGGCGGTGAAAGAGCGCCCTGGGGCAGAAGAGGGAGACTGGAGATTGGTGAGTTTGGTTCCTGCTATAGTCCTCCATGCTCAGGGGAACGGTAAAGGAGGAATCAGAGGCAGAAACTGAATGTGGACATGGATCGAAAGGTTGTATTTCTTTTAATGGCTTAGTTGGGGTAAGAAAAGGGGATCTTCTCAGGTCTGTAGCGCACTGTGATAGTTGATCTTTTTCAACCCAGTTACAAAGAGAGCTTGGAGTCTCACACTCCTCCTAGCCACTGGCCACTGCTGGTACCCTGACACTCGTCCCATTCAATTTCCTGCCCATTAGAGGGTGGCATTTAGACAGGAATCCTGAGGGATTCATGGAACACACACCATCTGAAATGGGGCAGGGAGAAAAATGCCCCCTCTGCTTGGGTCAGGGTACCGACATACAGAGAAAGGTGGGGATCAGTTCTAATTTCAATAGCCTGTAATGGGAACGAGCAAATTGTTACCTCTCAGAGTCAGAGAACTTTATTGATCCCGGAGGAAATTAATTTCTAGATCCCTAGATTTCTGTTATAGTTTGTAAAGTGCCTATAATTGTACTTTATTTTGTTATATTTCATCATGTTATTCCACAAGGAGCATTTTCACAAAACCAGGAATTTAACTGAGCTGGGTCCAGCTTTGTGACAAAGGCCCCTTGCAAAAAGACATTCTATTGTTAACCTATTTCATGAATGTGTAGAATTGTATTGGGTATTTTTTGTGTCAGAACAACACATTTCTTCTCAGTTTCCCCAGAGGACCTGTTTCGTAGGGAAGACGGTTTGCTCTCAGCTGTCAGTTTACAGAGGTTCAGTCAGGGCTACACTGCAGCAAGTCTCCATAGGCTCTAAACTGTAGCTGTCTTATTGCCACTGACATGTTTTTCCTCCTATTTAGCTGTATTTTGTGGCATCTGGTTAAACATAAATACTGTCAGTCTATGGAAATAGAAATCAAATAAGCCGTATAGAAAATTTGAACAATGTGGATCTGATCGTCTGAAACCAAAATGGTGCTCTCTTCTGGCATCTTCATTCCATGACTCACAATCTCAGAGGAGAAGAGCTGAGGTCTCTGGGGGAGCCATTCCCTCACTGACTGTCAGTTTTGCATTCTGAGGACTGTAATGATCTATCCCCAACAGGCGTGACCCTCTCTTCTGTATTTTGTCAATTTTCACAGTCTCCAACAGCTCCTTGACTTGAGCATCTTACATTCTTTTTTTTTTTTTCCACATTTCATAAGTTGGGCGGTGGAAAAAGACAGTGATGGGACAGTAAAAAGGACTGGATCCTTGTTTTTGGCCTTAGACCCTGATTTTTTGCCAGAACCTCCTTCTGTGATGAAGTCTGATTATTCATTTCAGAGCTCAGATCAGAAGAACAGCTGTGAAGTGACTGTATTCTGTGCTCTGGCAGAGTGAGCAACTAAACTGTTTAAACCTTCAGCGGCGGAGTTTTTTTTCTATGTGAGTTTTTGCTTGCACCAGTGTTCCATGCTGAAATTCTCCCTAAACATCTCCCTGTCAGTGAGCCAATGTTTGCACCAATGATGGAGTAACTCGTTTGACTTTGACTCATTCAACAAGATGACTGTTGTACAACAGCACTATAGAACAGTGCAATTGAAGTTGAATATTTGGGGGGGGGGGGAGTAAATACTCGATAAAGACAGTTATAATACTTGATAAAGGCGCGTAACCAAAACAGCTTGGCAGGGTCATTGCAGGTGCTTCTTTGACGTGGTTCAATAGTTACGAGGTTTGATGTGGTTCAAAAGATTTGTTTTATAGAGTTGCTTGTTAAACTCCCCTGTGTTTCTTTGTTTTGTGTGTTGTGCTCTTGAGTGTCCTGCACGGTGCATAACTCTGTCTGTCTGCTGTTGGGACGCAGCCTGAGTTTAGTGTGGATTGACTGTCAGGTGTATAAGTGTTTAAAAGTTGAAAACTGAATGAAAACTTGAATCTCCATTAGCTTGCATTGTTGCATCAGCAGGTAGAATACATTAGAATCCTCGTTGCCGAACATCCCAAAACACACTGGTGTGAGGGTACACTTTCATGGAAAGTAGTCAGGTGGCGCAACCATGTGATGCTCCACATTGAAGGGTTAAATCTTACCTGATGTTCCAGCTCAGATTAATGACTATTTCTTTTAGTTGTCTGCTGGTATCTTGTGCAGGTACATGGCTGGTTTATGGTAGTTCAGGTGCATCGTGTTCCGTTCAGTACTGAAAGGAGGAAATCCCAGTTTTTGGAGAGTCTGCATTGCAGACAATAAGCCGTGTCCGTTTTGTTTCTCTTAGGCAAGGCCTGAGGGAAATATCTGTAGTTAGTGAAAGGTTCCAAGCTGTTTATGGAGTGACTGCTTCCGTTGCTCCTCATACTGGTCTCATTATATTGTCTCTTTGCTGAACTGAGAAATCCACTCCCTTTGTTGATAAAACTGAGTATTTTTAATCCAGCGTGTATTTAATATGTCTTAAATGACATTTTCTCATTGAAACAAGAGAAATGCCCAAGTTCTACGAATCAAATAACCATTCTGAGTGCTTTTATGCTTCAACAGGACTGTAAAGTACGCCAGTTTTTGCGATTGAATCATTGAATTATGTTTAACACGTCCTTGGGTCACTATAAAGTATGTCATTGAGGGAAGGGGACTTGCTAGAAACCGATACTTTAACTTATTTTACCGTTCTTGTCTTTGTGTTTGTGTGTCTTGTGCACTTAAAATGCAAGCAATTTTCATGCAGGATCAGTAATGTTTGTGGAAATTTGTTCAATTTGTGCAAATTGTTCAAGGTTTAATTTGGCTGTATTTGAAGAAAACATTTGTAAGTTTATCTTCTTGCTGAGGTGCTAATAACACGAAGTATATTATGAGTAAAGATTGACACATTAAATAAACTGAAGATTTTTTTTTGGATATCTGATGAGTAGTAGATTCTGCAAATGTAGTCAGAATTCACATCCATGATGGAAACCCCACTGCAAACTCATCTCTCTTAACTCCCATCTTACTCATAATCTTTATTCATTATTAAGATCTAGATTGCCTAAGACATTATTGTTCTTATGAGAAAAGCTATTTGTGGTCATGCCTTCATCTGCTGGGTGTCATATTGGCTTAATCTTTGGTGGTCTTACTGGTTTGTAATAAACTGAATGGAAAAACCAAGCTGATGGACAAATGTGGGTCAAAGAGAGGTCATGTTAAAAGATGGAGTGAGTCATTTTGGATCCAAAATCCTTCGTTGTTGTTATGAAGCCGCTGCAAGTTAAGTAAAAGAACTGGAGAAACTTTGGCCTGCTTATCATGGGAAGCCCATTAATGAGCTTGCTATGGCACTTTCCCTTCAGGCTTATCTAAAAAAGGGTTTCTAACTCTAAAGAAGACCAGCGTGCACTCAGCTCTTTCAGCAAAATAGAGAGAGAGAAAAAAAACGAGGCACCACAGTTGATGCAAGCCTTCATATAAATCTGGGTTCATCTGGTCACTCAGATTTATTATGCTATTAAAAATGTGTTGATTTCACACTTGGAACTTGATTCCCTTCCTTTGTGCGGCGTTTTACAACCGTCAGATTGTTTGTGAGCCTTTCAGGAGGGCTTATGTAAGAGCTAAAGGAAGGTGCTAATTACTGTCAGTTCTCCTTTGACCCTGAGGGAAAGTGTGACGTGAAAATCTGTTCTTTTTTTGCATCTGTTTTTTGCTTTTCATCTCACAGTTTGCTCGGTTGTTCATTTATTCATTTGTTGGATTTATTTAAATAACAATACCTCATATAAAGCCGGGTTTATTTCCTCTCTGTCTGCTATTGAGGTTAAACCATGATGTATGAAGGAAGTTTGGATGGACGAGTCTGGTTAATCCAAAAGTGTCATTTTCATCTTCATTTGTTCATTTTGTGTTGAAGCGACTGTTCATTTCATGGTCAGTGATTGTTCTGCTGTCCTTGACAGATCTTATATCTTTTAGTCTTTATTTCTGAGGATTAATAATTAAGTCCAGTTTGGCTTTTTTGAAATGGAGAAGCACATTCTCCAGGTTGACAGATATTTAGAGGTGCAACAGAGATTTATATCCACTTTTATATCAGTTTGATAAGAATGTGAACATTAGTTAAGTCAAGTTTATTTATCTAGCATGTTATCATACACAGACGGTCATTCAATGAATAGAATAAAAAGTAAAATAGAAGAAATACAAGAAATACATAGAAAATCAAAAAAAGAAAACTGACCAGTCAACATGGATTATGTTGATTGATTCTGAATATTCAGGGATTGTTTTTGGGTGATCCCGATTCAAAAAGACTTTATTTTCCTTCATACAGTTTACAGTGATACATTATCAAACAGATTGGATCTGTAATAGGCCTATACAGCAGAGGGCTCTGACACATTGGCCTATGTGTTAGTCTGACTTCTGACATTTTCCTGAGCTTGTGTTTCTGTTTCTACAGAATGCCCAACCAGTTCTGGCTTCTACATGATAGTTTTGACTTTTTAATGTTTTCAACTGAAGAGTGAACCAATGGAAGAAGCAAGTAAGAAAGTGGAATAATTTAATGAGTCATGTGCACAGATGCTTCTGAGTCTCCTGTAAACTTCACACTGCAGCTCAGTAAACCTCAGGTTTATCTGTGCGCACCTGGACTTAGTTTCCGGACCTTGGAAACTGACTGATTGCTTTTGTCCCTTTTCGGTTCAGCGTTCTTTTGTCTGGTGCTTAAGCCTCCTGTGTCTGCGCGGGTTCTGCCTCGGGACTGGCTTTGTCCTGAATAGCACATTTGCAAATGTAAACGGGAATTTGGGAGGTCGAAGCATGTAACTGTTTAACTTTATATTCTTTAGGGCTGTCGCTATCAGTTATATTGGTAATCAGATTTTCTACAGATTATTTTTGATGATTAATGGAGTACGTTTTGTTTAGTTCAACTCTTTAGAACTACAAGACTGATGGGACGCAATATGACTAACTGAGCTATAAAATGAGCAAAAAACGTTGCTGTGGTTGTGTTTTAGGCCGCGGGTGCTTTGCTGAATTCCAGTTTTCCTTTAAGTAAACATCAAGGGAAGCTGGAGTGGTGAATTTTTGTTCATTAATGATGACCCGGATGTGCTTTGAGAGAAATTCTGGCGACGTGTTTACTAAAAAGATTGGTTTTATTAACTGCTAAACTAAAAAGTCACTCGTTTTATATATTAATCTTTTATATATTATACTCACTGAACTGGTCTCCAAACATTATTACGGCATTCTGAGATGATAATTATTGTTTTGGCCAATTTCTGTTGGACTATTCCACATAATGTAAAGGACAGTTGGTGTTTTTTGACCGACAATATGCCAGAATTCAGCCATGCGATTCTGTTATTTATTGGTTTTGTAATGAAAGATCGCGAAGGCTAAATGTCAACAAAAGCTATCTGCTTGTTTGTGTGCTGGACTCTCACGCGCAGTTTTCAATAGCTGCTTTTCTGTGGAGCGGTTCTCAGATTTAATTTGACATTTATGTGCTCGCTGGAAAAAGGGCTGCAAGTGCAGTCCGCGCCGCGCAGAAGAGCCTAGAAATGCTTTTGATGAGAATAGCCACTAAAACAGATTACACAGAGGGCCAAAAAACACAAATCCTGTCGGTTCCTGAGCGCCGTCCAACAGCTGAAATAAATCCGCGGCCGAATTCCACTTTTTTTTCCACTTTTTCAGAGGGAAATGGCAGAGATGCTGTGAAAGCAGCTGTAGGGTAGTGTGGTTTTGGCTGGATCAGTACTATGGTTTTAACAGGAGTCTTCCAGCCCCCACCTCCTCCTCTGCTCCAGAGGAATGCAGACGGATCTTTCTCATGGTAATCTGTCTCCTGTGTGACGGGTGGCGCTGAAGCTCCGCTCCCGGTCCCACGCTGACCCTTTCCTAGTCATGACAGGGCAAGGTTTCAGGAGCTTACCAAAACACAGGCCTTCACTATGGATTTAATATCTACCTGGCATCCGTTTTGATGGATTGTGGGCAATGCAGACACTACAGCAGTGTTCACAGTGGCTTTTATTAGTCTAACAGAATCTAATGAAGTGTAACAAAATTTTGGGCTTCCTGCAATGGTGGGAACGGGTTCCCTTGCGGCTCCAGAAACTCCGTTTTCTGCTTGATGGAATGTGCTGAACGTATGCAGATGGAGAAACTGAGCTTAAGGATAAGATTTTGTGTTTATGGACAGAGTTTAGCAAGTTAAATCACTGCCAGTGAACTCTCAGTGACCTTAAAACGTTGCTTTTCCTTCAGTCGTGCACAATATCTGTGGTCCATGTACACGGTCAGTGTGTAGACACCTGTTCAGAATGACTTTCCGTTCACACTACTGTTATGTTCAGTTTGCATTGTATGATTTTGGTGTGTCCAAGAAGAAAGCTGACAGTTGTGCAACAATCGTGGTCCTGCATCGCACCGTGAGAGGTTCAAGGACAGCCGTTGTCATGGTAACCAAAAATATCCTGTGTACTGGGGACACCGGTACGCCGCGTCCTCTTTGGAATTTTCTCCACACATTAAAAGAACAATCGCCAGAGCGCAAGTCATCTTGATCTCTTAATGCAGCACCAGCGCCGGCCGATCATATTTTGTTCATGTATCATATATCTACACACCTTCACACACACCATCGTACATCTACACACACCTTCACACACACCCACCATCGTACATCTACACACACCTTCACACACACCCACCATCGTACATCTACACACACCTTCACACACACCC
>JBBPCX010000160.1:3486152-3498084 GCA_037974365.1 Hydrocynus forskahlii
AGAAGGTAAAAAAAATCGGATATAGGCAACAAATCAGAATTGAGCATCAAGACCTGCAGTGTAAACGAGGCCTTAGTCTCATAGCAGAATGGTTATGAATTTCCTACCCGGTGATTAAAGTGCTTTGTTCAGTTTGTGGTGAATTTCTGATTGTCTTATCGATTGAGCTCGGTAAAAGCCCTGCAGTCAATAGCCAGGAGGTGGTGTGGAGGCGTCATGGACGGCCGTAAATTCCAGTCTAGTATCTGAAAGAGCTCTCTCTGAGATTATTACTCCCACAGACAGCCCACAGCAGACTTGGTCAAAAGCAGCTAGCTTATGTCTGTGGTATATTACCGAGCTTTCTGATGTTCCCTGTAATATTCAGTGTTCACGGAACGGTAGAGAGCTGCATGGAACCCATCTGAGCACGTTAATGTTTCACACGTCTCCTTCAAGCATGTCATTCATCGAGAGGTGCGTCAGCCACGCAACAGGTGCACAAATGTGGTGGTTTTGATTTGTTCTGGTAGGATAGCAAGCCTCCGACATGTCGACGCAGCAGCCACCCGGGAGCTCAAAGCATCAAGGAGATGAAAAACGGAATGACACAATCAGACGCCTCTGTTGTGAAAGATAAAGTCTAGAGTTTAAGTTATAACTCAACTGTTTTATACTTGCTTACAAAGGGCTGAAAATGTGTTATATTTCAGCTATTTTAAGGTTGTTTGCGTCCTGAGGAAAGAAAACAGAGCTTGGGGTGACAAGCTTCAACCCACACATCCCTAAATATTTTCAGAAGAAAAACTTACTCATGTGGGGCTCCTGTGGTGGCTCCTGCAATTTTCATGTCAAAAATGTTTTTGGTGATTATGGTTTGATGCTGGTTATATTTGGCTGTCTTTATTCAGGATGTTTCTATGTGAATTGGATTGCATTTCCATGGGAAAATGTAAAGTGCTGTGGTAACTCTGGCGGCGACGGAGACAAACTGCTCAGAGGATTGGTGAAAAAATTGTTCAGCACAAAATCTGCCGGTAACCCGTCACCCTACTGCACTTTACTGTCCTTCAGATACATTTTTCAAAATGGCCTTAAATTGGCTAACTCTTATGGCTAAAACAAGCATTCATTGGCTGATTATTATTAATAAACCACAACAAACAGTGACACATCTTTCTTACCTGAGCTTTAGTGTCTTAAAGGCTGTTTATGTGCCTGTGGTGTCTTTATCTTCGATTTGTTTTTTCCACATTTGGCACGAGACTCTATCCCCTCTACACTGTTAGGGTGACTCGCCCCACCGCTCTCTCCCCCAAAAATACATTACGGAGGTTACTTGACGACCATGAATCGAGTTTTTAAACAATCAGTACTCTGCTCCTGATCAGCCGATCAAGCTGTATGCATGTGCAATTAAGCAGATATTAATGAATGTTTTGTGTTGGAACCATTCCATAATTGCATATGGGCACGGACGAGAAGCGGCTCAGAATAACAGGTGGAATAAAATATTAAACCTACTGCATTCACACTAACGAACTGTGTGTCTGCTCACAGTGGAATTCTCAGCAGTTTGTTAGTCATGTCCGCAGCAGTTGGCTGCTACAGGAGGTATGAGTGAATATGTAGGACGGATCTTCAGGTTTATGATTCTGTTTTCCAGAGAACTTAATGTGGCCACAGCCTTCGCTGAACTCCCTTGAGGAGCCTTAACACGCCCACTCCACTCATCTTTAATACAAGGGACCAAGGCATTTACCTCCCGAAGGAGTACTTTAAATAAAAAGTGCAGCTTACTTTTGGTCTAATAAGCTTACTGTATTTTCTATGGTGCAATACTAGTAGCTGAGAATGGAGCAGGGACTGCACAACTGCTTCTGCGTACAGTCGAACGCAATGGAATTAATATTTTTCCCAGATTTCTGTATTTTGTGGCAGTAATTGAACGATTGTCTAATTTTTCAAATGAATACTTGTGATATTAGTGTCCAGACCTCAGAATTGACTTAAGAAATGTTCCGCTGTTCCCTTCCTGAGGAACACTGTGTTCCAGCTCCTCGCTTGATGCTTCTGGTTGAAGAAATCAAAGCATCTTGTGCCATTAAGTCAAAGGAGGACTGATTTTCAGCAGCTCTCAATAAGCAAGCAATCAAACTTCTGGAGAAAGATAAAGCAGGAGAAAGAAATAAATGCTTTACGCGTTTTTGCTGTCGAATCCTGTCTGCATCTTCAGAATCCCAAAATTCCTCAGGTTTAAAATGTGTTGTCCAGTAAGAGTAGCATTTTAGTGCATTGGGTCATTTTACTCTCCTCCAGTTTGACAGAGCCATAAAATTTTACTCTAAAGGACTCAAGGCCACTTTATCCATCTCTTTCTTTTAGTCCATTTTCATTTACTGTTCGTTCAGTGATTTACTGGTTACATGCTTTCTTCATTCATTGTACACTTTAAAACATTTGAGTTTTTGTCTCAGTCCAGTGCACGACATTTATGTCAGGATCAGATGAAACTGACCTTTGAGATGCACCTTCTTTCAAATTCACATGACATGAAGTGTATCTTGCTGTAATGCCATAAACTGATACTCAGAGTACATCATCTTAAAGGGGAGTTTCACTGCTTTTAAAACAATAAAACAGTCATTTAGAGAAGTTTGGTATGAAACGCTTCATTGGAGTTTAAATTTTATTTTCAGTTACGATTTCAGCTATCAACTAAAGGATGATTGATAAAAATCCCCTGGGTTTTCTCAAGCTGATGGCAGCCATTCCAGACAATGCTTGTGATTCCCTTAGGTTTTCCAGCTGGATATATTTTAAGTAAAAAAAAAAGTGATTATGATTTTTGATGTAATCGAGCAGCCCTCAGGTAGTTCTAGGCAACATTTCCAGAAAAGCTCACTCAAGCAATTCCTGAGAACGTTGCTGAGTCAAAATTGTTCAAGTTTATTGATGCGTAGGTTCAGTAGTGGTTTTGAATAGTAAAGGAAATTGCTGTATATAACATACTCAACTTAAGTTCCCATCACTACCACAAAAAAAATCTGAGTCAATAAGTTTCTTAGAATTTATTGACCAATGCCAATAAAATTCGTTACTGTCTCGATAAATACTAAAATACTCTAGCTACGTCTACCTTTCTATGTGTTTAAAAGTATTGTTGCTGAACTCACTATAGCTACATGTTATTCACTATTTATTTACTATTTACTTTATTAAAAAGCCTTAGCTTAACAACCAGCAAATTTCTGCTTTGCCCCAACAAAAACTGCAATATGTGTTTGATTCACCTGAAAATAGGCCAAGTGTTAAATGGGTTTTCACTCTAATGGAGGAGCTCTTAAATATTCTTTAAAGAAACTTATAAAATTGGTTCTGTATGACACCAGAAACATAAACACTTTTTGTTGAGAGTATGCAGTGTATAACATGGCAAATTTTCAAATTAACCTTGTAAGTTTTACTGTTTAATTAGGTACATTTTCTTAACCACTTGTTGAAAGGGAAGTAATTGAAAGGGAGATCTATATAAATGTATAAACATTTGGGTTTGTTAGTGCTCACAGCACTTCAGGTCGATGTAGACTAGATATTTATCATGTGTCCTTGAAAACGTGAGTAGCTCAGATCCAGTCTGTTGGTCTGGCATTTATTCAAGAGGACTGTCCAGTTCAAGGTGACTGATATGCAGGAACAGCTGAATTAATTTCAATGAATAACCTTTACTTTGAACGGACAGCAGTAGGCACACGTTTTTTCTGTTTTTATTCATGTTACTTGTCTAGGTGGGTTTTCATTCCATGCAAACTTGTACTTATGTCATCCTTGCTGTGTGTACCATACTCCTGTAGTTCTGGAATAAAAAGTAGACCTGAATAATATAAATACAGTTTTAGTAACAATATAAGTAACCACATTTTCACTGCCACAACAAAGATAAATATATATGTGTATATAAATATATATGTGTATATGTGTGTGTATATATATATATATATATATATATATATATGCGCATGAACCTACTGAATGATTTAATCTATCATGAATTTGGCAGTTTCATGAGTATTTACCAATTTTATATAGTCTGAAGACCTTCATTATGAGATCATATAAAACAACCCTTGATTCTGAACTGTGGGAAGAGGCTAGTCTTATCTTCTCTCCAGTGTGGTACAGCATGGTACAGTTATTAATCAGAAGCGAGAAATCAGTGGTGTGGACATGATTTCCCATGTGTGTTAACACTGCCAATGATGGAGGAGCCTGAAGTTCTGATTCATCTTCTACCTTTCATTTGGTTTTACATGAAGTCATATATGCAGATGGCCAGCTGGGTAGATAATACCTGCAGTCACAGATTTATAACTGAACCTTGTTGCATTGAACTGTGTTGACAAAAGGCCACTGGCACAAGGGGCCGCACCATAGCACAAATAAATATTTTTCCATTACAGATAAAGTGACTTGTACCCTAGCTGTGCCCGAGCTGGTCGACGGCCAGGCTAAAAGTGGGCTGCAGCCGAGCTGACTGCATCACTGCTTTCTGAAAAAATGTCATGACCCCACTGTCCATGGAAAAAAAACAACTGGGAATGACTGGGAAGTCAGTGAAGTACAAGTACTACAGTCTGTTTGGGCTGAAGTATCATTTCAGAGGAGTTTTCTATCACATTAACAAATTTGTTTTTAACGCTGGGAAAAGCATGAAGGTGTTCCAGGCCGTCACTAACAAGTTAGCTGGGTTTGGTGTACATCACACAGCTAAAAACAACTCAAACAAGACTTTAAATAATAAAAGACCACAATTATAAAAGCGGCTCAAAACAACTTTCTGCTGGTTCGACTCCATGGGCGTGGTTTTGGGACGACTGGTTGTTGGGACAGAATTGCGCTGCTGACACATCAGAAACACCGTTACTGGACTGAGATACTCTCAAAGCGTGCTACAGCTTCCATACCGTCACAGTACAGTTGATGTGCAGCACAGTTCCTGTATATCTATGGAAAAGTGACCTTTAAGATCACACCTTGCTTGCTGTTCTAAAGCAGCGCACTTTGGGTCCACCAGGGGGCACCACCTTGTTCTCCTGAGCACAGAAGAATTGACAGGAGGTTCATTTGTGCAGCAGTGACACACATTGTGTCACACATTGCGTCTGTGTTCTTTCACAGAGAGAAAACGAGTGAAAGTGAGAGGAAAAAATGGTGCAGCGAGGACATGTGCTCAGTGTGAGTGCAGCTCTTGTTTTTTTTTTTTTTTTAGTTCTCTGTTTTTTTCTTCTCATCCCTGCTCGACTCTGCAGTGCCACAAATACCCATCAGCCAAAATCTGGCTTTGGGGGATCGTCAGCTTGTGGCTAAGATAAGTAGGGGGTCTGTGTGCCTGAAAATGGGGAGCAGAGCTCGGTTGTTTGTTCGGATGCGCTGCTATGCTGTATAGCAGCCAGATTGCAGGTGTTTACTGCTCAGTGCGAATCCATTTCTGGATGTAATGACTCACGCCGATATCCTTCCTCCTACACCAACCTGCCACAGCACAATGAGCCTCCTATTCACCGCCACATTCAGCCAATTAAAGCACAGCACTTACCCGTGTCATATAGGAGCCTTTTCTGGCCACCGTCGTCCGCCAGCTTCTGAATAAAACACTGTTCTGTTTATAACCTCCCATTATTTCACCAGATTTGAGTTGGTATCTTCATCTCTTTCATACTTTCCTTTCAAAAATGGCACTTATTTATTTGCGTAATTTATTTCTGCTTTGTTTTAGGTTTTGCAATGAATAGACAGACAGACACGTCCAAAATGACCATTTGTGATAAAGGCTCACATTAAAACAAGGTTTTCTTCTTTCTTCCGTTTCAAAGAGAACGGTCCTATGATGATCCGACATTAAAGCAGTTTGAACATCATTGTTTATGAAAAGCACAGGTTTTTTTTTTCATTTGCTTCCGTTTTATTTTCTCTTGTACTCCTTCTGAAAGGCTGGAATTACAGACCGTGTTGTTTGACAGCCTCTTCTGTTAATTGCACCTCTCTCTCACTCTCTCTTGTTTGCTCGCTCTCTACTCTTATCTCTCTTGCTTTTCTTTTTTCTTCCTCTCATCCCTTCTCTCCCCACTTTTTTCTCTTCTCTCTCTCTCTCTCATCCCCTCTCTTCTCCATCTCTCTCATCCCCTCTCTCTCTCCCTCGCCCTCTCTCCTTTCTCTTTCGCTTTCTCTCTGTCTCTCTCTTTCTCTTTCCCTCTCTCCTTATCTCCTTTCTCTCTATCTCCCCCCCCCCCTCTGCGCTTTGCTCTGTTCCTCCCACTGTGACTGTTGCTATGGGCATTCAGTGGAGATGTTATTACTGCCTTGAAGGTCCATCTCATGACAAACTCCTTGCTTTGCTGCTCTGATGGCAGAAGATCAGAGGACTGAAGTGCAGAAGTTAATCACGCTGGGTTCAGAATGCAAGGAAGTTACATGTAAACTTAGAAAGTCATGAGAGCATAAACTGTTTTGAAAATGTGTTGACAGATACACTTAATGCTATATTGTGAAGTAATTTTGTCTCAGTAACCACGAGAGATTGTCATATGATTCCTCCTTTTTTCAATGAGACTTCTGTAAGAATCCTGTAAAGGCTTTTGTTTGTATCTTTTTCATTTAGTGGGTGGCTGGTGGCCTGGTGGTTTGGGAGTTGTCCATGCGATCAGAAGGTTGTCAGTTAGAATCTCAGGACTGCTAGTGGCACCACTGAGGAACCCTTGAGCAAGGTACCATCCCCGGGCACTGTGTTCCTGGCTGCCTGCTGCCACTTTGCTTTATTTTATTTCATTTATAGTTTTTGGCATTCTTTAAGAGCTGGTTACCCAGTTAATAGCCAAAATAATCAGTATTTGTTTGTTGCTGGTGTAATTTATGGCCACAGCCCTACATTACATTAAAGGAAGTAAGCCTGGGTCAGGTCTCGTTAAATTAGGCCATGTTCCCCACAAGCTTTGACTCAAATTTCTAGCAGATCAGTGGTGATATGATGAACTCAGCCCTGCCACTTAAATGTGCTTTTATTTTTAGCGATGTTTTTGAGCAAGTAGAAGAAGACGGTATGAAAAGACCTGTGTATGTTTACTCGTGTGTGTTCGTGTTGAGCAGTATTGTTCTTCTGTTTACTTATTTATAAGGGAAAGACCTGGCTGCGCAGGATAGACGTGTGCTGACAGGCTTATGTTTGCTAATGTCAGGCTTGTTTCCCAGTATTAGCCTAAGAAACACAGTTAATCCAGGATAATCTACCTGTTGCTCCCTTCATCCACCTTATTGCTTATTAATGTAGCCCTTTGTCAATACAGCTCCAGCCAATCGGGGGAGAGGAGGATTAGACTTCTCTCTCTCTGTTTGCTGCCGTGTCCGTCAGGCTGCCTCTCCTGCTGCAGGCACTCAGCTTTCAGTGGCCCATTTTATAAGCGGCGTCCGTAAATACTTCCATCACTATCAGAATGCTATAAATACTGGATGGCCCAAACCACCGTCACACTGCAGATTAATAATGAATCCTCCCAGTGTCAGAAATGAACCATTTTACCTCCAAATTACCTCCCTTTCTAAAATTCTGCAAATGACCCCCCTTTTTTAAAACTCAAGTTCCAATGTGCATTGATGCTGTTCAACCGTCATCTTCACCACGTCTGTTTTTTGTTTCCTGTTTTGTTCTGTGAATAATATTTTATGCAGATAGCTCAGGCGAAGCTTTCTCTGACAGACAGAAACCTACTCTGTGTGCAGATGAGATTGAGAGATTATTATTGGTTTCATTTTTCCGGAGTAAGCTTAGGTCAAACCTCATCTACACACTTAATAGTTAACAGAAGCCCAACATTTTACCGGCACAAAGTATGAGAATTTCAAAATCCAGCATTAAAGTTAATATATTCATGCTTCCTGAGTTCTTTAGCTAAAGGGATGCAAAAAGAACATCTTATGCACTCGACACAGCCTGTTTTGATTAAAATGGTTTTGTTCTGTACGGCTTACACCAAAGGGAATCTTACTCACAATTGTAAATATTAACCAGAAACCAGATTTCCAGGAAAGAAAACTTACTATTTATTAAGTTTTTTGAGTTGTTCATCTGAAGCGCTGCTGTAGGCAATGTATTAAAGATAATTTTAGCAGTGACACTATTTAGCAATATCATGATGCATGGGAGCCACTTGATACTTTAACCAGTATATTCACTGTATTCGTTTAATTCGTTTGAATAGTATACATTTTTTTTATCTATTTGTTTTTCCAGCACTGACTACTATTTATTTGTATTTTTTCAATGCAAGAAAGGCTGCTTGGTGGCAAGAGGGCGTAGCCATGCTTTTCTTAAACCACACAGTGCAAAGAAGCCTTTAGAATAGTTTGTTTGTAATTTAGACATTTTCAGGTTTGTTTACTCCTGGCTTGATGTGTAGTTATGGGATGTGAGTGTGTGTTTTGAGACTCCAGAGTAGAAAACTGCAGCATGTGTCATTATCAAGGTGTATTGGAGTAGACAGTTTATCCTCCAGCGCTGTTGTTTGTGAAAAGTAAACTTGCAAGGCTTGTTGAAAGTGGTAGGGCTGGGATGTTTTGTATAGATCCATGAACCACAATTATTAATATAGATATATTAGTTCTTTACAGGATCATTCAGTATGCCTAGGACCGTTGAGATGACAAAAACTTTAGGGCTCAGCGTTCTTTCACATTAAGTCTCAGTTTTACAGACCGACCTTTTTACACCACTGAGCTCCGAGCTGGAACAGAGCCTCAAACTCTATCACACAGAAATGGTGTCTGCTTTTTGGAATTTCAGCTGTTATTTGTGGCTGAATGTTTTTTAATCAGGACAGGCTGCGTCACATGCTAACTGAAAAATGCTCGCTATTATTACTCCCTGGATCCATTTTTCTGTGAAAATGGACTCAACACCTACACATTAAACTAACACTGAGTACAAATGTGGATTTTTGTGCATGCAAATGCATCCACAGAACAGCTCACAGCTGTATATGTAAATTATATAAAACCAGGACTGGAGTTTCCAGTGGTTGAGTGCAAAATACAAAGAAAAAATACATTGTACTTATTCATTTTCTGGCTGTTATTTACGGATAAGCTGTCCCAGCTCTGAAAGTATCAAACCTATCAGAATTGCCCTTCAGGAAAAACTCATTGTGGCTTATTTTGTTTCGGATGTTTTTCCACTGTGTTGCTCATTGCATGGCCTGCATTCTGTCGGCCTAAAAGCACATTTGTTTGCCCGTTTCCAGTTCATTGAACTGATGAAGAGTTTGAGTGCTGTTTATTTTGGTGCCCTAAAACACAGCCATGCATGCGCACTGACACACACACACACACGCACGCGCGCACACACACACACACATACACACACACACACACACACAGAGTCAGTGTGTCCCGCTGAGGTTGCATCAGAGCATCATGCTCATATTTATCCCTTTCCCCAAGTGGGTCTATATGTCACGAGAGAGAGAGAGAGAAAGAGAGCAAGAGAGGGGGGAGGTGACAAAGAGCGAGAGAGAGGGTGGTGGGGGGGGGACGAGGGAGAGGGGGAGAGAGAGAGTGTGGTAAGTCAAGGAAAATATGCTTGTGAACAGGAGTCCACATGAACCGCAGTCTGCCCAGTGGTTCCTCTTTAGTGGGGGTAAACATGGTCTTCCACAAAGAATGGGTGAAGAAAAGATGAGGTTTTATCACAAACCACCAGGCAACCCAACCCTCTGTCTCTGGGTTGAAATTTCTCCTATTAAACTCGGTGTTGACACTGGATTATGTTGTTGCTCACAACTCTCTTTGCCCTGAATTTCTTTTAACAGTTATGATGCCGTGTAACTAGCACGGTCTCAACGTTTAAAAGAAGGCAAACATGTCAATAATAGCTTTCTCCTCTGGACAGTGGTGCACACTGGACATCTTCTAAAGTACAAGATCGCTTTCTGCTGAATTCCTTTAGAAGACAGGTTTAAAACGCTGAGCTTGCATTATCCCGGAATGGAATAGTGATCTGGCCGTCTCTTTTCCAAGGCCTGTGGGAAACCCAGGCTCTATAACTTTGCAGAAGTTTGAAAAGTGCTCTGTTTGGAAGGTTTTGGTAAGAACAACAGGTTCTCCTTGGGATTTTTTCTGTCAGTGAGTATTTCCAGAGAAGAGCATGTGAATGTGAACTATCCTTTTTTGAGTCTTATGAGTCAGCTGTATTTGTGGAAATAGTGGAGGTAAAAAAAAATGTTTGTCTCTAATTTTGGTGACTCAGATTTTGCAGATTGGTGGAAGGCTAAGTGGAGGGCCTTTACATGTCTGTACATATGTTTTGCAGCATAAACATTCCTATTCTTAATAGAGCTCATTTATTCAGTGTCGTGCGAATGTCTTGGCCTTCCATGAACATTCTCAGACTGTTGAGCTCGAACGTAAGTAGTGTAATAATGTAGCATATCATTATTATGATACAGTACATATTGTTTTTACAACACAGTTTGATACATTTTAATACAGAATAATTGTTTTTTGTTAACTCCATTATTTAATTTTAATTCCAGCTGTAATCCCCCCAAAAAAGTGATAGCTGGTTCATAATAAAAAAGCAAACAGAACAGTTTTACATTTTAAATCTCAAAATTCAATGAACGTTTGTTTACTGATTTGATTTTGTATTTTGTAAAATGTGCTCTCTACCTACTGCCGTAAATAATTTTCAGATGTTGACTATGCACAGAATTCTCAACATGGTCTAAAAACTATACTGAGGCAATTCCAAAACTCGGCTGATTTATATCTTGACTTTTGACTCCTTGACCGACTCTAGGGCTGGACAGGACACATGTTCAGAATGACCACAGCCTAGTCTTTATTGGGTCTTAACCTTGTCGTATTGACCTGTCCTCACTATTCGAGTCCTGTCAGAATCAGCTTTATTGACCAAGTATGTGTACAATATACAAGAAATTTGAATCCAGTTTTTGACCCTCAGTGTACTTGGAATATACTGAACAAGATAAAATCAACAATAAAGTACAGTACCACCATGCACAGTGTAGTGAAATGCAATCCAGAGTGCCAAGATGCTGAAATAAATATGGAATGAATAAATCTGTATAATAGCTTCTCCTCTGGGCTCTCCTGAGTGGCACAACCTGTTTTTAAATAGTGTGAAGGTAAGTGGACCATGTCAAATTGGAAGTTCCTCCCTTTCTATTCAGAGGTGCTCTTTCTGTGGTCTTTGTGTGCTGCCCTTGAAGTCGCAGAGGTATGTCTGGAAGAGAAAAGGAATGAGGGGATACGACTCTTGACACGGTCTCCTCTGAGTTTCTGTCTTCAGATGTGAGTCACCGTCTGGGCTTGAATCGTGTGGCTGTGGGACAGCAGAGACATGTGGAGGGAACACCTGAGCCAAACGCGTCCCGTCCCAGTCCCAACACCTCCCACTGCAGGTGTCCCAGCCCTGAGGTGTGAAGAGAGTTTGGCTTCATTATTGGCACGACACAGTCGCTGCGCTTCTCAGAGAGCGTTTATTGGTCTCGTCTTTTCTCTAAAACAGTGCTAGTTTGTAATGTGCTGGCAAATGCTTAATATCAGGTATGGCTGTCATGATAACTGGATTAAACCCGATAAAAAATCTGAATCACAAAGCTTTATTGATCTCTGAGGAAATTGGTAAGGTTATATCTGCACAGACACAAAGACAAGAATAATGTAAAATATAATATAAATGTCAAATAAAACTCTTCAGAAAATACTCAGCACTCAATACACCATACTAAACACAAAATGCTATGGTCAGTAAGAGAGGTGGATATAAATACCATAGATAAATAAAATCATTGCTGAAGTAGTTTACTAGTTAACACTGTTAAATTACAATTATAAGGTACTGCCTGCGTTTGGTACAGTTTTGAGACACTGAAGATCAACA
>JBBPCX010000160.1:3505913-3518163 GCA_037974365.1 Hydrocynus forskahlii
GGGGGGGGGGGGGAGGGGGGAGTGGAGGGGGAGGGGGGGGAGGAGGAGGAGGAGGAGGAGGAGGAGGAGGTGGGGGAGGAGGTGGGGGTGTGTGGCACATTACCGTTGAGACTGACTCACCAACCCCCACACAGAGTGCTCAGAGCAACCTTTCAGCCAAGCTGGGTCACCTGATCAGCCCACAGGATTCCTCCATGCTGCGCAACATTCAAAACACATTGAAGAACAAGATGCATAGCAAGGGCAAAGACAACCGATTCCTGTCCCCAGATGGCTACCTGGGCTCGCCACGCAAAGGAATGCGCCGCATCCGCCAGCGCAGCAACAGTGACATCACCATCAGCGAGCTGGACGGGGATGGCAATGAAGGCTGGTCGTTCTCGGGCTGGACCCCGATGCACCGCGAATATGGCAGTACCTCGTCCATTGATAAGCATGGTGTATCTGGAGAAAGCTTCTTCGACATGCTTAAAGCCTACCAGACAGATGCCCCTGACCAGCGCAGCCCTGCTCCAGAGAAACTAAGTGAACTCTTAACTGTAGCTCATAAGCAGTCTGCCCTCGACCTCCCGGATGGTCCCCTCGGACCCCCAAGAGGAAGTCCTGCGAGCCGCCTGAAGGAGAGAGAGAAACACCTGAAGAGGCGATCCAAATCCGAAACCGGGGGCGAGTCCATCTTTCGCAAGTTACGGAGCGTGAAGGCAGAGGGAGATTCTTCTCGGGCTGGTTCCGATGCGGAAGATGGGAAGTCCGACGATGTGGGTCCTCCCTTGAAGCCTTGGAACTGTCAAAAGGGCTTTGCCCACTTTGATGTCCAGAGCATCCTCTTTGACTTGAATGAGGCTGTCCAGAGCCGCCAGAGTGCTGTCAAGAGGAAGAACACCACCACCGGGGCCTCGGCAGCCGCTGCAGCTTCAGCTTCCACTTCCTCTTCCCTGTCCTCCACCCAGAGTGGGGCCTACGGCTCCCCTTGTGGCAGCCAAGAAGAGCTCAACGTTAAAGATGGACCCTCGCTGGACTCTGGTGATGACAAAAGCAATGATCTGGTTCTTAGCTGCCCCTGCTTCCGTAACGAGATAGGTGGCGAAGGCGAGAGGAACATCAGCCCCTCTAAGCAGGGCAGCATCGGCAGCGGATCCTCCAGCTCCTCCAGAGATGAGGATGGATCCCCAGAGGTTGCTCCCAACACCCATTTAAGCAATGCAGGAGTGGCAGTGCTTGAAGCCCCCAAGGACAGCAAGAGCATTCACCATGAGCGGGGAAAGAACAACATAGTGGAGCATGTGGACCTGGGGGCCTATTATTATAGAAAGTACTTCTATTTAAGAGGTGAGTGTGACTTTTGGACTTATTTGGTAATAATCTTGCCTTTGTGGTTGTTTTGTTTAGTCTTAGACATCATTATTTTTATCTGGATCACCATGTATAAATAAATTGCAAACACAGCCAAGCCTGTGTGTGTGTGTTTAAATTTAGATTTACAGAAATATTTGAACTGTAACTGTGTAACTGTGTTAAAGGGAACACTGCTGTTAAAAAGCTCCCTATTTGTTTAAAGTGTTAGCAAACCAAATGTTCTTGCACTTTTGGTCATATAGCAGTACTGTAAAAATAAAAGTGCGCAATACACTACTTTTGAAATCATTATTTGTTTTTGCATATAACAGTGCAATTTATTGCAAATATTTACAGAAAATCATGTGATTAACTGCGATTAAAAGATTTTAAACCTTGCCCAGCCTTAATATAGACACATATTTTAATCTAATGTTTTATAGTAAGGTTCTCTGTACCATGACTGCTGAGCAACTTGATGGCAAGGTAAAATAAACCACGAAACCGAAACAAGAAAATGCAAACCTAGTGTTTACATTAAACTGTAATGCATACAATAATTAAATACCACTAATACATGCAGAAACCAGTACAGAGAAAACATGTGCATGCAAAAATTGGCTAAAAACTCTTTGAAGTGGAGAAAAAATGTTTGACATAAGTTTCAATGCTTTGTGTATATGTAGTTAATTCCCTCCTTTTAAATACAGTTTTGTTCTTTTTTGTCTGTTTTTCTAAACTGAATAAATGTTTGTCAAGATTGATTTCATAGCTGTTTAGTTTAGTCGGATGTTTAAACAGTTGGGTGTCCTTATACAAGGATTTTTGGAAATTGTAACTTCTGGAACCATTAAAAGCAGTGAGCAGTCAGTGCTCCATAGACTCCTCTAAAATGACATTAGGATGAGTTGTGTGAACTGCTGTGTTAAACTACATGGATAAACATTAGACACCAAAATGACCCCTGTGAACAAAGTTACAGGAAATTCTGTGTAATCGCTAAAGTTGATAAAGCAGAGAAAGGATTAGTTTCTTCCGTTTTATGTTGTGAAGAAGGGGCTCAAAGGTCCAAAATGGTTTGTCTGAGGCTCCTTGGCTTCTTTTTTTTCCTCCCAATTACTTCCTTGAAGTTGAGCTTAATGTTAGCTTTTAGTTTGACTTTCTCGTGATAAACGTTGTGCTCATTTGTTTACTCCGGCTCATCCTTGTATAACGACACTCAACTGTTTAAACACCCACCTGAACTAAACAGCTATAAGATAAATCATTTCGAACCTTTGTTCACACTGTGTGCTGTGTTCATGTATGAAAAAATACTTTACACTTTACACTTAAACTCGTCCTGCTCATCCTGAAAACAGCAGCCATTACATCAGACACTGTTGATTTAAGTTGGATTGACTTCAGTCACATGAAACTGATGTTAATTTCCATGTCTTGAATATGTAATTCACAACTATGTAAATGATTTTAGTACCACAAATGAGAGCGGCCCAAATCACAATCAAACCGGGGATTGTGTTTTTTGCTGCTCTCACCAGCACACACACAAAAAATAAATCTGTGACATATGAAGAAGAAAAAGCCACATTTACCTGCACTTTTACCTTTTTTAAGAGACATTTTTGATTGCTGTGTGTATAAATGGGTTCATTCATAATACAGGATCTGTTTGCCTTGAAATTTGGCACATTTATGAATGGTCAATTACAAAAATGCTCTAGGTGATTTTGTCATAAATTCCTAGAGTTTGACACACTGATCTGTAGCCAGTGTGCCTTTCAGGATCTGTAATAATGGCTATAATCTTTGCCATCTTTGACACTGCGGAAAGGCCCATTCAGAGCTCGGTTACTGAACGCTCTCCTGAATAAACACTGTTTATCATTGCAGTTCACTCAGATAAAATGGCTGTTTCAGTAATGCAAACAGTCGTGTGGAGAGAAACAGCAAGTCATTGTTTGGTTTCATACCAGTAAGCATTACAATAGAGTAGAGAAAAGGCGTGTCAGATCAAGTCAACAATAGAGACTTTAACAGTCGTGCTTAGGGGTCTTAGTCCATTGTATCATTACATCATAAACTGAGGGCCTGGGATGGTGCAGCTAAGAAGAATAGAACTTATTGTCTGGGCTGGACGTCCGAGTATAAGATACCGCACTGGGTCAGGACACTGTCCTCGACTTAGATCCCCTTCACCTGTGGATTCTTAACACTCCCCATTTTTCAGAATCAGAAAACGTTTGGACTTTATCATAGCATAAGCAGTAGGAAATGACTTTTGCTGTGACTGCACAGACAAAGACGAGAACAATATAAAATAGAATAAAGTACTCTGAAAATACTCACTACTGCATATACCATGCTATATACACAAAATTTGGTCGTTAGGAGAGGTGGATATAAATACTATAGATAAAGAAATAAAATTACTGCTGGAATAGTTCACTTGTAACACCAATAGGGGTTTGGAGTTGTTTACCAAGTCAGTTATTGCACATAATAGTGATATTGTACATGATAATACTGTCATTTTGAAGATGAGCAGGTGTCAGCAAACTTTTGGACCTAAAATGCTGGTTTCCCAGGTGGGGTTTATGCCTCATACTAAATTGCAGTGCTGATGGTGAATAATCCAGAACTGGGAAATTTTACTTAATCGCATTAATCGTACATGTGAAGTAACATTTATGTGTATGATCAATGTGATTAAGTGATTATTTGTTGACTAATAATACAACTAGTTAGCAGGATTGTTCCACCTCAGTCAAATTCCTGAGGTTGTAAGTGTGCCGTCAAGCTCCACACTATAAGTACTATAAGTAATGTACAGAGTACATTACTTATAGTACTGTGGAAGGCATCTGCAAAAATATTTAAAAAGTTAGCTGAGCAGTGGATGTTTTTTTCATTATTATTACTAAATATACTAAATAAAACTAAAGAATAAATACAAAACATTATGTAGTAAATAGTGTCTTTATGTTCAGTATATCAGTGTGTTCCTTGCGGAAGTCCAGTATTACTGTAGTTTCCATCAGAAACCTGGTTTGACTGAATCAGTCCTTCATTAAATGAAATCAGGAGCTGCTGATGGAGTTTCACTATCCAAACAACGGCTGGAGGAACCGAGGAAGAATCTGGAACCGAACCTGTGTTCTCACCAGCTCAACCAAAATCAACGACTTTTTACTGCTTTCTTATGTTTATATTTGTTCTAATGTTAACTTAACTATCAGAAAGACACTTTATCACACACTGAGAAAAATGACTTACAAGAATTTGCAGAGGTGCGTAGGCCTTTTTCCACAGTATCACTATAATTGTATCACTATTGGCGTAACTTATTATTTTTAGTAGGGCACAGTGTCTCTGAGACGCTTGAAATATCAAAGACAGCTCAGATGGCAGAATCTGCATCAGCAGTGTCGAGTGTTTTATTCAGAACAGAAGCTTGTTGATGACAGAATATCTGCTGAACGGCATCCTTTATTCTCTCATTTATGAATTCATTAAATAAACTGCTTCACCTGCACCTGCTGTCTTTTTAAAGTGAATTGACCACCTCAGAAGTCTCGCCCTGCTGGGATATTTGAATTTCATAACATGCAGTGTTCTCACACTCCTCCTCCTCTGCCAGATGTTGAATGCCAATCTTTTTTTTTCTTGTCTACATATGTAATCTTTTGGAGTAGGGTTCTGTGGTGTTTCACTCTGCAGTGTGTAATTTAATGGAGTGTGGTTAGGTTGTTTTGGCTTTGTTGTGTAAATTACATCTGCTATGATGTTACCCACTAAACTTAGCAAATGACAGAGAAGTTAAATCAGGTGTGTTTGAGACAGGAAATCGCCAAATTGTGTTGGATATCCTACGATCCAGAACCTGAACTGAATAGCACAATAAGCTAATAGAGCCTGTGGTAGTCTGCAAAGCCTGCTCCGCCTGAACAATATTACCAAAAAGAAATGAACTGAGTTCTATAAAGCAGCCAATAATGTACAATATAATGTTATTATAGAGGCAAATTACATGTTGCGCTATAGTTTTTAAGCATATTGTGATATCATCAGTGCCTGAACACTGTACTGTAACTACATGTGTGAACATTGCGATGTGTGTATGTGCATTAAACATACCTGTGTGTATATAGTGAGATATACAGTGTTAGCATCATACTACATTTATTACTGTCTAATTAAGTATTTTTAATGTAAAATGGTGTAAATGTCAGCCATGAGTTTGTATAACATTTGATCACATTTATGAAGAGGTAAACTATGTAGCATGTTGCCACTCACCTGGCAATGCTGCTCTGGCTAAAAACATCAAAAAGGCACTATGTACCATATTCTACAGGGTGAGCAAATGTCCTGAGGTGATAGAGAGGAATTTGATTAAAAATAAAGGTCAGTTATGTTAAATTTAGGTCATTTATGTTGCCTAGACATCATTAGGGGTTGTATACAAGTGTTATGCCATCCTTCGGTGTTACAGAACGGTCGTCTGCTGTATTTCTTCCTTCATGCAGAGCACTGGAACTATTTGGGGGTGGATGAGACACTGGGGCCAGTAGCTGTAAGTCTTCGGCGAGAGAAGCTGGAGGATCACAAGGAGCATGGTCCTCAGCACAATTACAGAGTCATCTTCAGAACCAGTGAGGTGAGCGCTCGAATGACTGAAACTCTTCTCTGCCTGTCCCTTCCAGTCTCTGAATGCAAATTGGTCGCATCCTTAGTCTGCGTGTTGCTTTTCAACAGCCAGCAGTGGGTGAGATCCAGGTCTGACGCCCACCACCGTCTTATATAACGTGCTCAGAGGCGCAGCCAACCGCTTGCCAATGCTTAGCACAGATCATGCTGTGCCCTAACAGGCCCATCACTGCACTGCCCCTTAATCACATGGAGCTTTTGACAACTGCTCTACAAAGACTGATGGATCTTGGGTCCTTATAATCAAAAAAAAAAAAAAAAAAAAGGAAAAGGAAGACAAGGCTCTTTCCAGAGACATAAGCCCTGCACTCATTTATAAAAACAACCTGTGATTCAGATGCACTCTGGAGGGGCTTAATAGCTTGGCTCCTTGGGTGGTGCATGGCTCTATGCACCTTTACTGTGTTATTTGCAGATGTGTGGGTGGCTTGAAAGGGGATGGATTTAGCATTTGTCCACCAGTTTAGACCATCTTTAGTCGCATTCTTTTAAACAAGACAGACTAGTGCTATGTTGCATTCAGGAAAGCATGTCAAATATCAAAACCCAGTTTTTTACATCTGTATCGTTGTTTTGATTTCTGTCATGTGCTTGGTTAATTATGCTAAACTGCTTAAGAATCAGTCTGATGTCTTTAACTTAAACTCTCTCACTGCTGTCTTTAATCTCCCCCTCTTTAGCTGACAACTCTGCGAGGCTCTATAATGGAAGATGCTGTGCCCTCTACTTCCAAGCACGGTTTGGCTCGAGGCCTGCCTCTAAAGGAAGTACTTGATTACCTTGTGCCGGAGCTCAACGCTCACTGCCTTCGACTGGCCCTCAACACTCCCAAAGTCACGGAGCAACTGATGAAGCTTGATGAGCAAGGGGTACTCAACATACATTGTCAATATTACTTATATACTACTGATTTCTATTACATGTGGTAGCAGACTCCTAACCGCCATTTGTGTTACTAATAATTCACTTAACTGTAAATTACTAAAATATTATTTATACACAGCATTTGTGTGTGCAGTATTGTGTACTTTGTATAGAGCACTTTTACTGTGTTTATTTAGACTTCATATTTTATATTCTTGTCTCTGTGTGCCTGTGCAGTCATAGCATAAGCAAATTCCTCCAGAGTCAATTTTTTCTGATTCTTTTTTTAATATCATAAACCTGTTTACAGATTGTTATAGTATATTAACATTCACATTATCAGTTCATTTGAATAATTTCTGTAGTGATCATTTCAGCCTTGTGTTTGTCTCCTCTGGTCCACAGCTCAGTTTCCAGCTGAAGGTGGGGGTGATGTACTGTCTGGCTGGCCAGAGCAGTGAGGAGGAGATGTACAATAATGAGGCGGCTGGTCCGGCACTGGAGGAGTTCCTGCAGCTGCTGGGAGAACGTGTCCGCCTCAAGGGCTTCACTAAGTACCGTGCCCAGCTGGACACCAAAAGTGAGTCTGAGTGTGTTGAATTGGGTAAAAGTTAAAAAGATTTCCTCTTTTTCCTGCAGAATTTTAGCTTTTATTACTTCATTATATTTCATTACTTAATTTAATTAGAAATAAAATCTACGGAACTTTGGACATGAAACTTTTTTTTTAGCTGATTCATTTGACTACATTTGTGATAATTCGGTTCATGAGAGGATGATATGTTCTGATTTTGATTCTGATTAAGATCAATAGAGTGAAAGGGGAAATATGTCATACAGAAAAAATGCAAGTGGATTACTTTTCTCAGTGTTTCACACAATGTCAGAGTCAGAAAACTTCATTGATCCTGTAGGAAACTGCTCAGGCTATGTCTGAACAGACTCACAGAGCCAAGAACAATATAAATATAAAGTCTAAACAAATCCAATTAAAACTGCAGAAAATACTCAGTATTAGATACACTATGCTGTATACACAAATACTGGGGTATAAATACTATAGATAAGTAACTCACACAGAGACAAAAACGATGTAGTATGAAGTCAAAATAAAACTGTCCAAAAAATAATACAAAAATGCTTTGTATTGAATACACTATGCTAAATACAAATAATCTTAAGGCCTAGCCCATTTCCTCTTCATCACTAATGTCCATACTGTATGTATCTCCCCATATATTTCCTCTGTCTTCCTCTTGGCCCTTTGCTGCCTGGTTTCCAGTGTATCATAGACAGTAAGCCAGCGCAGGCTTTTCAGCTCCATGTTTGGACTCCTCACAATCCCAAGATGCCATTCCCTGATTATGAGATCATGTTTCCTCCGGGATCTCAAGAATCCCAGCAATAAACTCCTGTTTTTTCTTGTGGATCCCCTGGTTGGCAAGCAAGAAAAGGTCTTTATAGGAGAATTACAAAATGTTGTAAAAAGAGATTTCAGCAAGTTGTTTCCTGATCCATCATTTTAATCTTTCACACGGTGCCTGCCCCACTCCACTTCACTTTGGGCTTTGACCAGTTAGGCTTTGAATTCAGAACCTGTTCACAGGATTTTAGAGATTCATCAGCTTTGTCAGTGTCCTTCCTTCATTAACTGCAGCTTGTGAGACCTGATTAGGGATCATTGGGAGCAATAAACACCTTAATACCTGTTATGTTGGGTAATAAATATGTATACTAGTGGTATGATTGAACAGTCTTCTTAAATAGATGAGAACAGAGGAGAACAGAGAACTGGAAAAGAATTTCAGACTAGATAACTTCATACCTTTACATCTAAAGTAAATAATTAGTTAAAAGTTCTTAACAGTTCATTTATTTGTTGATACGGGGATGGTCATTTGAATCATTTTGTTTCTAAAATGTGTTTAAATTAAGTTTTGAAAATCCCCACAGGAAATAAAAAATGTATACAGTTGCTCCATATGAAATTTTTCAGTTGATTTCGTATTTTTGATGTATGTGATTTAATATCTACCAGCTTCCCTACATAATGATACACTACATATATTTGCACACGCATAAATTCATGCCTTGTCCTGGGTGATTGTGTAGACAAACTTAGATTTAGAAACTTATACCTGTACATTTGGGGAAAAAATACCCCTGGTTGATACCTCCATCACTTGAGTGGCCAGAACTTGTTCTTTTTAAAGCTGGCTCTAAGCTAAGCTTAGTCAGAGCGTTGTAGGCAGGTACTCCAGTTTGACAGTGATTGATTAAGTAGCAATTCTGTTTATAACTTGAGCTATTTTTCTTGCAGCTGACTCAACCGGCACACATTCCTTATACACCACATACAAAGACTATGAAATAATGTTCCATGTCTCTACTATGTTGCCCTACACACCCAACAACAAACAGCAGGTAAGGAGCCCATCTGCAAAAAGTGCCAGTCAGAAAATGACAATCAGATGCTCACTATCTTTTGTTGTGCATGAAGATTTTGTTGATTCTGTGTGTTGTTCCCTGTAGTTGCTAAGGAAGCGGCACATTGGAAACGACATTGTGACCATTGTGTTCCAAGAACCTGGAGCAAAGGCATTTAGCCCCAAGAACATTCGTTCACACTTTCAACACGTTTTTGTGGTGGTGCAGGTGCACAACCCCTGCTCTGATAACACCTGCTACAGGTGAGTCTCATTACAGGGGGGAAGGTGCTTTTTTCACGATGTGTTGAAACAAAGTGACATTTGCTTTGCTGGCAATTACTTAATTAAAAGTACTTAAAGGTCCCATGGCATGAAAATTTCACTTTATGAGATTTTCTTTATATTAATACGAGTTCCCCCAGCCTGCCTATGGTCCTGCAATGGCTAGAAATTGCGATATGTGTAAAGAGTGCCTTGGTCATCCTGCTCCGCCATTGAGAGAACGACAGCTCAGAATGGAATTTTCCCCTTATGTCGTCATAGCGGGAAAGGTTACCTCTCCTCTCTCGGCCCCCCCCCAAATTTGTGCTTAGATGTACAAATGAGCATTGGTACCGTGGCCGCAAGCTGGACCCTCCCCCACCCTCCACCTCGCCCTGCCTCTCTCCTCCTCGCCCTGCCTCTCTCCTCCTCCTTATCATTTAAAGCTACAGACACAGAAACGGCGCGTCCTGGGGAAATCTTATTGTGGGACTGGCTCGAAGTGGGACTGGCTCGAAGTGGCTGTAATTCTGCACCAAGGCTGAATTTCGGAAAGAGACTTCAGATTTAGTATTAGGGGAACATTAAGACCTATACAAAAGCAGCATGCCATGGGACCTTTAACAGTTCATTTGTCAATTGGTATTGAGATGGTCATTTTAATTTATGGTGTATTTACCTTAATGGTAAAAAATTCCCACTGGAAATACTAATATGAGCAAAATTCATGCGGTGATCCACATGTGATTTTTCAGTTGATTTAGTATTTTTGATGTATGTGATTTAAGTATCTATCAGCTTGCCTTTATAATGAAAACACACTACATATAATTGTACATTGAATAAAGTATATTTATCCCTTACTCTACCTGATTAGGTAGATAAACTTAGATAGGGGAACATCTATGCCTAGTTGATGCCTCTTTTACTCCACAGCCTAATTGGCCAGCGCTTGGTCTAGTGGTCTCTCTGGTTTATAAGACCAGTTAATTGATTCATGCTGGAGTTCCCGAGCTTCAAGAAAGGTTTTCTCGGTGGAAATAGACCTGAAGTGCCATCAGTGGGACAACTAATTCAGCCTCTCAGCTTTCCCCCAGTGTGTCTCTCTCTGCCTGGTCTCCTTGGCTGAGCTTTCAGCTCTGGTCTGACTGTATATTTCCCAGGAGAGCTTTACTCCAAACCACTTCAGATGAGTCAGGCTTGCTTAATTTCACTCACCGCCTCTGTGGACTGTTTATCAGTAGGGTTTGTTGATTTTGTACTCTGTGTGCTCTTTAAAGATGCGCTGACATGAGACACGTGGGAGAATAAAAATTGGCCTGGTTATTGCATTTCTGCTGGGTTTTGAAGTTGACCATAGTTCTACAGCTCTAACTCTTGATCTGTCACATTCTATTAGTTTTAGTCTAGATCTCTTGGCAAAAATTAAACGGAGAAACTAGAGGAAATGAAGCCATTATGGAGGTTGGCTCTGAAACTTTTTCCCTCTGTTTGTTTGGAGCCAGTGCCAAGCATTTTGACACATCCACTGGTGTGTTTCAGGATTATGGAAATATTCTGTTTGAGAATGCAAGTGCCGTACTAACAGAAAAAGTACTGATTTTAATTCATGATTCCTATTAAATATCCCTGAGACATTCTGAAAAAAGTGCAGTTTGTGGAGATCACTACAGCACAGTGAGGCTGAAAGCCTAGCAAGAACTGGAATGTTATGATCATAGGCCTGTGCTGTGCTTCAGAAGGGCCTGTGAATGTGGCCTTGTGGTTTCATAATCACGCCTGAGAAAAGTTATCGCTGTTTTAGTTGAAATGTGAGCCCATAAAATGCAACCCAACGAACTGTTGCCAGTGGTTGCTGCTAACGAGCTTATTTGAGCTGGTTTACACTTAATATCCTCTGTAACTGGATGTATTCTGTCCTCACTAGAGCAGGCTGGGCAGGTTAAGGTTAAAAGGCTAACACTTCAGTAGTAAGACATGTCTCAGGGTTAAGGTTTAAAAGGATTTACTTTGAAACTGAAACAAGTAAAATAAAAAATATTACTCGCATGACTTTTACGAGCTTCTAATTGTGTTTAATTAATAGGTGATATCACATGCAAATATATTGCAGAGCTAGCTCCTCACTATAACTTTGAAATACAAAGTACTTCAAAATACACCATACCTCCTTATTTGAATTAGGCGGCTTTTAATTTGTGAAACCGACCCCTTAATTTACCTAATGAGGTTTAAGCCATGAGAGAGAAACCGCCTAATCTTACATTCAGGAGGTTGTTTAAATTTGAAAAAGTACATTAAAAAAAAAAAAAACAACTTAAAAGTCATAGGTTTCTAAATCAATAATTGCTATGTAATGGTATATGGCAAATGATTTTATTACTGTATATGGGTACCAGCGTAAATGAAACTTATGACTGGGGCTGTAAATAGAATCCCGTAGTGTTTCTGTCACTTTTGTTTGTTGATAGATTTGAATGCGCTGATGGCTGTGTTCAGTTTTCCACATTTCTGTCAGGTTAGGATGTTATTAACATTTTACACCTTTTGTTCACGGTTTGTATCGTTTAGTGTACGAATAAGTAGATCACACTGGATTTTATTTTTCAGTACCTTTTGATTAGTCAAAGTAAATGTTCACAAGTATTTAC
>JBBPCX010000160.1:3555210-3581758 GCA_037974365.1 Hydrocynus forskahlii
GGTGCACAGATAGAACCTTATAACACCAAGTTAGAGTTTCCTTTTGCAGATACAACCTTTTTATTTTTAAGATTAAATGACAAAAAATGAATAAAACTTAAAAAAACACCTCCTATTATGTAAAAAAGTGGTACTGAAATAGGAATATGCAAATGACTCAATTTTGACAAAAATGTCAGATAGGACCCTATAATTCTAAAGGGACGATATGTCTTCTTCATACACACACACGTCTTCTGACATTATTATTATTATTATTCATGTTCAGCACTTAAACCCCAGACTTACTGTAGTAAGTCTGATGAAGAAAACTCATAACCGTAGTTTTGTATTATGTCCAGCTATTTAGAGTCGTTATCATGCGTCATTTTAAACATGCAGTATATTTATTTTAATGAGAATTACTCGAATCACCCTCGTTGTGTCTTGCCTGCCAGGGTGGGCAGCGCTAGGGAGCACCAGCAAGCTAAGCTGTTAGTCTCCTTTCAGAGATGTGGAGGGAGGTTTATGGGCTCTTGACGGTACGTTTGTAATTAGGATTATCTTAGATGGTGAGAAGCAGAAAATGCAGCAAGCCTGAATTTTGAAGATGTTTACAAGAAAAATATCTCTACAAATTTATGCTGAAAAACTGAAAACACATCTAATGAAAAGACACTAAATACTGAAATGTTGGTACAGTAGAGACATGGTCAGTGTCAGAACAAAACCTGGTATCTCCATATTTGTTGTTGTTTCGTTTTCTGTACATTATTTGAAATTCTCCGCTGGTCTTTTCATTGTGTGAAAATTTAATGACAGTGAATCAACAGGAGGGGTCTGAAATGACTTTGTCAATTTGTTACATGAACTACCCTGAAAGTTAAGAGCAGTTTTTCCTTCTCCTCTAAAGTTGCTCTAAAGTTCTGACAGGGACAGTACATTTTCTGCTTCTTTTCTGGCGCTTAGAGATGAGTATCTAAAGGCCAGTCTGACAGGAATAAAGTGAATGAAGAGTGGTCTGCGTACTAGCTACGGGCATACATCTCTCAAAGTGTGATCCTTCATCACAGAGCGTCCTTTAATGGCACTTTTCCACTGGCACAGAGAACCGCACGGTACAATGAGCAAATATTTTTCCACTACAAATAAAGCGACTCGTTCCCGACCTGTACCTGAGCTGCTTGACGGCAGGGCTGAAAGTGGGCTGCAGCTGAGCTGACTGCAGCACTGCTTTTTGATTGGTCAACATGTTGTCATTACAACAGACAGATTTGAAAAGAGGCCATTGTTTATTTTTTATTGTCTGTGCAGAAAAAGAACAACAAAAGTGGCTCAGGCAGAAAAAAAAACGTTCATATTAGGAATAAATAATAATGGTTTTACGTCTCCGTTGTGCTGCCAAAGCATCAGACACTCCGTTACCGGGGCTGAGATACACTGGAACACATGCTAGACTTCCTTGTCATCTCGGTACGGTTTAGATGCAGCATGTTTCTTGTATAATCTGTGGAAAAGTGCCTCGAGTGTGTTTGAAGTGTGTATGTTGATGACGCTCTGGATAGGCTGCTGTTATTCTCAGCCTCTGCCTCTGTCCTCGGGCCTCATTACATTGGGCATGCAGTCTTACTGAGAGCCCTTCCTGCTGTTCAGCATGTTTTTGAGCTAAAGCGGGCAGCATTTGTGAACGTGGTCAGCAAATGCACACAGTGGAAGTAAATGCAAACACAGTGGAAGAGGAGGCACGACTTCCTGGACCCCGCTTGTTTGATTGTGGCTCACATATTAGAATGGAACTCACATCCTCCTTTGGCCTCTCGTCTACTGTGGGCAAACAGAGAGAATGAGCCGTGGGGAATTTGCTGGGGCTGTTAGTCAGTTTGCGCGTCAGCATATTGCGAGCCGTCTGCTGTGTGTGTGTGTGTGTATGTGTGTGTATGTATGATGTGAATTAATGTATGCTGTTCTTTCAGGAATGCTTGCTCTCCCATTGTTGTGTTATTTATTTGATCATGGCAGTATTTATTCGCGAAGTGAATCTAAATTTAAAGACCAAAGAGAGCGCGAAATAGGCAAAGAGATGGAGAGAGAAGGGGAGGGAGAAAGAGGAACGTGTCAGGCAGCTGTCTGTGTGGTTATTTTGGGTGTTGGAAGATGAGTCGTCGTGCGCGTGCTGTCAGTGAGACACTGGAGGAGAGATTCATTTCCTGAGCAATAAGGCCTGAACACAGGAGGAGAGCAAACAACGCTCCACATCCTCCAGCTCCAACCCTCTTTGTGCTCGCCTCAATAAGGAGCCTTCAGTGGGATCTCCTCTTATTTGCTCAGAGCCTTCCCCCAGCTCAGCGAGCCTGTTTAAAACCTGCTTAACCTTCTGAAGAGCACCGGAGGAAGCATGCCAAATTAAATGCCAACATCTGGGTTAAGAGCACAAGCTTAGGTCAGCTCAGAGAAGCTGGATCACGACAACAAGGCGGGTGCATCAGGAGGAGATCCATTTATTGCTAAACCTTTGGAAGTTGTCTGTAATGGTACATGTCTACTTGGGGGGAAAAACAGCCATGGTACACATCTAATAAGGGAAAGAACAGGCTTTATTTAGAACCTATTGAATATATCACAGTGTTTACTTTGAGTAGAGACTCTGAGTGTTTTGGGAGAAGGATGCTGAGAAGACTTTTAAGTTTCATTTACTTTTTAGTTTAATTTAATGTCACACTAAAACTGATAATATGGTTTGTGCTTATGTCTTTTATGTTTTTTTTGTCATTTTCAACACATGCATCATTTGTCCAGCACGTCTCACTTGTAAGAGAGCTCTTTCAGCAAGCAGCATATGACCCCTGTATGATTTGAACTTTGCTTCTTGCTTAAATGGTGCAAACTGCCTCTCAAAATCTTCACTGACAACATGTATGTACAAAACAATCTATTTTCAGTATTATGTAAAATTGCTATGCAAAGAAAAACAGCTGTTGTTTTCCTTTCTCTCCCTTCTGAGAAAGTTTAATGTTTGTTATTCATGCTGTTCACATTTACATTTACATTTATGGCATTTAGCAGACAGTCTTAACCAGAGCGACGTACATCAGTGCTCAAGTAGTCCACATCCATTCTTCAATCTGAAAGGCGGTGCTTAAATCACTGTACTTAAACTCAACCAAGGTCCTGCCAGGACACACCATAACAACTCCTGCCAAAGAAAAGTCAGAGGTTAAAGCAAAAGTAAGGAAGGCATGGATAAGTGCCCAAAGCCTCTTTTTTAAATACAGGGAAAAGGAATGAATAAGCAATAATAAGAGGCCTAGTTAGCCACCAGTCAGAATCCCGGTCTATTTTTGCCCGATTAACTAAATGCAGATGGATTACTGAGAGGGCAATCAGAGACTCCTGGATACTGGCCCTGCTTGCCTCGTGGGCGTGGCTCGGACTCAGAAAACCCAAGGGCCAAAGCAGATGTAGACATTAGATTACCAAATAACTATTCAGTGTGTACATTCATACATACATACATACAGACATACACACATACATACATACATACACACGTAAGATCTGTTCTCAGGCCTCTCAGGTTTTCGTTAGTACTGATTATTAGTACTATTGTTGTTGTGCTCAACAATTTGAGGTGGTGGATGATCTTCCTTTCGGTATTTACTCTTTGATGCCTGTAGGACAAGACCTCAGTTTGGTTCAAAACTGTTGAGACCTTGGCTGTCTTCAAATAGTGACTGAAGGCCCTCCTCTTCACTGAGCACTTAGAAGAACAACTACATGCTTATGTCATAAATTAACTTAGCCAACAAAAAATTCCACCCATAACTTTGTGTGTATGTGATCTGATAGGGCCTTGGTGGAGTACTAACTCCATCTGTGCTTAGAGTATCTGCTAAATGCTGTAAATGTAAATAAAAAAAGAGAACACAATTGTTGTTAAAACTGATATGAAATGCTGTATAATCATTTTTTTAATGGATTTGTTTTAAATGTGTTATTGGTAGATGCCACCCTGTCCAGGGGCTTTGCGAGACCATGAGCCGTCCTTTAGGAGGACATAATAGACTTTGGGCTCTGTGTGAAACTGTAGGGGTAAATGTGATATCTGTACTGTAATCTTTTAAACTTTGTTCCGCTGGACTTCTGGAGATGTCACACCCTTCATGTCAGATTCTTTCAGTGCTTCTTGAGGCATGAAGCAGCTGCCATTGAAATGAAGAGGTTGGTTGGTTCAATGGCTGCCTCCGGTTATATTTATATCTCAATGACTGCTCTTATCCTGGTCTCTAGAAGTGAGACTTCCACTTCAAATATCCAGGTAAGAGCTTTGTTCTGATGTGCACATTCTCTGGACATGAGGGTGGATAAACTGACGGCCCAGAACTGAACCTTGCTGGTTTGAGATCAGCCGTGTTCAGAGCATTAGCGACATTACTGAATTACCTTTTGTTAAGCTGACAATGTATCAAAGCAATTCATTATCCATACTACATCATTGTGAGCCTATGCTATATTAAGCACCTTTATTTCAATTCAGTACACATATATGGATGAAATTCAACACAGCTGTGGACTATTATATGTTATGCAACATCTGTTGTCTTGCACTGGTTAAGACTCTGAAAAAAGGAATAATAGGTAAAGGAGAGGAGGAGGAAGTATGAAAAAATACAGGGTTTATATGGAAAGAGAGTGAAAAGAGATAAACACTCTGAATGTTTTTTTGGGACAAAATTAGAATGATCTAAGGTTTCCAAAAGTAACAAAAATGTTTATATGGTCTTCTTCTTCTTCTTCTTCTTCTTCTTCTTCTTCTTCTTCTTCTTCTTCTTCTTCATCTTCTTCTTCTTTCGGCTGCTCCCGATGAGGACTTGCCACAGCAGATCAACCGTCTCCATTTCCTTCTCTCTATAAACCTCCTACTAGCCTTCCTCTTCTACTCTTCTCTGCAGCTCCATCCTCAGCATCCTCCTCCCAACACACTCAGAGTCTCTCCTCAGTATCCTCCTCCCAACACACTCAGAGTCTCCCCTTAGCATCCTTCTCCCAAACTTTAGTCTGGCACTATACATTCCCTGGCAATTTAGATTTTTTTTCCTCACTGTCCCATGACTGAGCAAATATGGTTTCAGAATCTCAGCTAGTTCAGATGTGTTGAATGGTGATTTAGACTTTTCTGGCATGAGCCGAAACCTTGATCTGTCTGATCAGGGCTATGCTGGTAGACAGAGGCATGGTCAGTTAGGCCTGAGGGAGCAAAAGAAATGCTGTGGAAAAATACAAATAGCATTTCGATAATTGGTGTTATTTTCTTTGTGATGAACTCTGGGTTGCTTTCCAAATACTGGCTTCCCTGTGACTTTGATTTGTTGCAAGAAGACAAGATATATTGCATTAATTACATAAGTAAAACTCTGTTGTTGTTGTTGTAGTTGTTGTTGTTTTTGTCTACTTTTAATGAACTGCCTCATTAAACCAGTAAACAAAATAAGTTGCAATCAATCAGTTATGCATTAGCTTCTTGCTAGGCTAGCACAAGTCAAAATGTTTGAAGGCTAAAGCCAATTAAAACAAGTTTATGAATTAGAATCAGTTCCATGCTCAGCAGTTGAGGGATTGAGTTCAAATATCGCACGCTGATGGTACAGTAGAACTCCTGTGGTTGGATGTGAAGAACAGCAGCAGATAGAGGTGGCTGGGATGGGCTGTCTTTTTGAGCGCTGGGACTGAAGCTGCTCTGATGGATTCTGAGAATTTTCCAGAGGGAAACTGAATTCACTATCTCTGCATTTTCCAAATATTGCATGGTATTAAGATGATGTTCATATCTGCAGTAATAAATATAATGTATTCATACCTTTGGAGTTCTACCTGCCACTGTTTGCTAAAAACTTGTTTTGTTTGCTTCTGCATCACTTAAAATTACACAATAGCTACGAATTCTTAAATGCTGTTGTCTACAAAAGCCATGAATTCATAAAGGCTGCATGGTGAAATGGTGACTTATGTTTCTTAAAATATTAACTCTCATAAATATGACCTTTTTGGATTCAGAAATCCCAACCCACATCATTTTAACGTGACTCTTAATAAATCTTAATAACAACATTGTGCTATTGTCTCTGCGACGCCAGTTAGTTATCCTGCTGCAGAGAATCTCCTTTCTTCGCAGGCACAGCTTTATCACTCAACACCTGACTCGCTCTTTTATTTTCAGTTTCTCAATGGTTGAAAAATGATCTCTATGCATCAGTAACTGATGTCATTATTCATATCACAATATTTGCACTGGACTTGAAAGTTTTCTTTTGTGCTGTAAGACATGATCATGCCAGCTGATGTTGGGGTGATGTTCACAAACACACACATCCTTATACACACACTGAGCGAGGTTTACTCACACATGGATTTATTTGAGTCTGTTTATTCTATTTCTCTTGTGTTGAAAGGTTAGCCTCCTATTCGGCATATACCTGCATCTCATTCAAGAATCAAGCTTTCAACAATGGCAAATTTTATTTTTGACTAAATCTGATTTTTGGCTTTTCTGCAAAGGACATGTTTCTGCAGAACACCACTCATGTGGAACACAAAATGATTATACCAGTATTGACAGTATTTGGCCCAGGACTGGAGAAATATATGGAAGAATATTTGATATTAGGCGTGGAGGATCATTAGGAATCTTATTGTCATGCCTCTTTACGCTCCGTTTCTACAGACACTTATTTTCTCCTCAGGCTTGATGACTTGCTGTTGTTTAGCTTTGGAGCAGGCAGCCAAACTACGAGCTCGAGGATGTTTTGACACATCCCACCAAGATGGGATGGGCAATAATCTGAAGTTTGTTTTTCAGTTTGTATATAAATCACTAGCATTTCTGTGCTTTCCTTTGATAGAAATGATGTTAGAGATGAAGTGGTTCAAGACACCAGTTATGATATGTAAATTAAGTAAAGTGGCTACTTAAGGTCACATGTGAACACAGCACTGCACACAATGTAAACAAGAGAAATTCTTTCATTGCATTGAATTCATTCACCAAGTGAAGCAGTGGGCACTCAGCAGCGCAGCATCCGGGGAGCGATGTGTGGGGATGGTACTTTGCTCAAGGGTACCTCAGTGGTGCCACTGGTGGTCCTGGGACTCGAACTCATGACCTTCTATTCGTAGGGGCAACTCCCTAACCACCAGGTCACCAGCTGCCCCATGATGATGTGGGATAAGTGTTCATGGTCGTTTGTCTACGGTGGGAGAGTCGGCTCCCATGTTGTTTCACACCTCTCTATAGTCTGTGATGATCATAGTACTGTAATGGATTTCTGATTGGTCGTGTGGGGCCAATGCCTACTGGATTTGGACCAGCAGGATATGGTTTTCAGGGGTCCTTGGGCTCAATGTGATCTAAGTACTTGGGATGATCCACTGTGAATGTAAACATCAGAAGAAAAAATATCAATTTAAATAATACAACCAGATGTTAATGTTTGATACTTTATTGGCTCACAGGATTTTATTGCTGCCATTAAAACACGATGATGTTGAGGGTGTAATAAGGAATTCAAATCTTACGCAAAAAGTGCAAACTATTACAGTCCTTACTGTGGTAATATTCTTTATTTTTATTTTTCTATTTTTGCTTATTTGTTTGTTCTGCATAGAGTTATTGTTGGACTGTGATCCATACCTGTAAAAATATATATATCAAAATATCAGCCTATTCTGAGTTGAAATGGTGAAAAAACTTAGCAAACCACTAGTTCCACATTCAACATTTTTTTTTAACATAGTAGTTAAGAAACACCCAAAGAACATATTAAACAGCTGGAATAAAATATCTTAATAAAATAAGACATAATAAGCTGACCTCCAGTCAGCTACCTGTTACTGTGCAGGCTATGCAGTCACTACTTGTTGTTGTTAATGGGTTCTCAGTAACTGGTCTTATTCTGTCTTTTTTATGATATATGCACCCATATCTTCAGAAAATCATATTGTCTTGTGATTTATCATGACAACAATAACATGTTGTCATTTTGGCCACCACTTCTCTGTTGTTGATGGTGGTTTGGGCTGCATCTGTGCAGCCGGTGTCTATACACCTCTTATCCATCTTCTTATTCCCTCGCTGTATTTTGGCTGGGTTTTTTTTAAGTGTCCTGGATTGTCTGTGGGATGGATGAGAGCGAACTGAGTGTGAGGTGATAGCAGAGCTGGCGTAGGAGGGGAACTCAATCAGTACGTAGGAGAGAAGGCCGAATAAAGACAGTTGGATCTGCCTCGGTGATTAATAGTTGGCTGTTCCTGGTCTGGTCTGCTCTCTTGCTACCGTATAGTGACAGAAGATGGGAACCAGATGGTGGACAATATGCTTAATGCCCTCAGGAGGAACGTGCAGAGTCCCAAGGGCTGGAGTGAGCATTCGGAGCAAATTGCATTCTTCTGTTTCACTACACCAACCCGGTCAAGAGTGATGGGATGGGTGGGTGTCAGGCCCCAGTGTACGGATGCACCTCTACTGTTCAACCCCGCCCCCCCCCCGGTCTCTCTCTGTTTCTCTCTCTTTCTCTCTCCGACTCTCTCTCTCCGACTCTCTCTCTCTCTCCGACTCTCTCTCTCTCTCTGACTCTCTCTCTCTCTCCGCCTCTCTCTCTCTGACTCTCTCTTTTTCAGTCTCTCTGACTCTTTCTGCCTCTCTCTCTCTCTCTCCGTCTCTCTCTCTCTGACTCCCTCTCTCTCTCTCTCAGACTCTCTTTCTCTGTAAATCTGACTCTCTCTGTCTCTCTCTCTCTGACTCCCTCTCTCTCTCTCCCTGACTCTCTCTCTCTCTCCGCCTCTCTCTCTCTCTCTGACTCTCTCTCTCTCTCTCTCTCAGACTCTCTCTCTCTCTCTCTCTCAGACTCACCCTCTCCGTCTCTCTGACTCTCTCCGTCTCTCTGACTCTCTCTGTCTCTCTCTCTCTCAGACTCTGTCTCTCTCTCTCTCTCTCTCTCTCTCTCTCTCTCTCTCTCTCCCTCTCCCTCTCCCTCCTTCTCATTTCGGCCCCTGGCAAGGGCAAGACATCACTCCACAGTACACAGTTTTAGTAGGTGTGTAATAATTCCCCTCCCCGCGGCCTTGGCATGCCTCTCAAATGTTTACTTTGTTTTGAGGGAGAGAAATAAGAGAGAAAGAGAGAAAGGAACCGTGAGTGCATGTGTGAAGAAACACAATTAACCTGAATGAGCAGTGAGACAGGACTGACTTTGATGAATTTGCCCATTAAAGAGAGCATGCAAAGCCCAGAGGAGAGAGAATAAGAAAGAGAGACAGAGAGGATGCCCGAAAGGAGCTGTGCAGTCAGGCATCCTTCAGCAGTGACAGGACTGATAATGCACATTCAATACATGCTACTCTTTTAAACCTCAACAAAGACGTTGCTTCCTGTGAGGCATTTAAAGACCTACAACCAGCAGCTTTCTGCCACAAAGAACATTAAAGTGCGCACTGTACGGATTCAGGGCTGAGCGCTGTACGCAGCTAAACAGATATTTTCCCTGATAAGTGGACAAACAAGATTTGGCTTCTTTTGATTCTGTGCACCGTTTCCACTATCCGATTCTGCAGATGCTAAAAATTAATTCCATGTTCAGAGCAGCTGAGATTCCTCAAACCCTTTCCTTGTTGCTTCTCTGAGACTCTTTTTTTAGATGTTTATGTTCATAGTTGCCTCCCTGAAATTAATCTTGGAACATCTTTGATTTGTTTGGTGGCCTGCAGCCAATTTCCCACTGCCCATTTCTCCACAAAAAACAACAGTTCGGGTGAGGGATGGTGCTGCTTTATTTGAGCCCTTGTGAACCATACATTAAGGCACTACATGGAGACATGAATGGCGGCTGTTTTCCTCCCTTTGTACATTTGAACTTATTGCTGAAGGATGGGTGCACACCCGTGGTCAGCCTCGCCTCTTTATCATGCTGCCAGTTGTCCACTTTTTCAGTGTTTTGTTTGGATTGCTGCAGTAGAGTATGAACCATTCACTCATAAATGATTGAGACGGAACTATTGAAGAAGACTAAACAGCAGGCGGAATTTAACTAGACTGGGTGTAACTTGGTGTATGTGTGTGTGTGTGTGTGCGTGCATATTTTTCTGTGTGTTCTGTGGAATGGCAACCTTTCGCCCTATGAGTGCTGGGATAGGCTCCAGCACCCCGCGACCCTGGTAAGGATAAACGACTTGGATAATGGACGGATGGATGGGTGCAACATGAGAAGACTTGGCCCATAATGAAATACATGTAACTGTGTTACATAATGAGGATATAAAAACACAATTGTATAGTGTTACGGTTTCGGAGGAAATGATAGTAATCAAATTACAGATACATTACAAACTTTGGGCAACTGAAACAGAATTACATAAAACCACTCTGCTCATCTCCACAACTTTAACCGTCACTTTGTTAGTAGCTTTTGTTCAAACGACTATCGTCGTTACAAAAATACTCATTTCTGCTGAGGAATTTTCACTGATGGTGCCATGTGAGCTAATGACGGTGCACGTTTCCATACCATTAAGACACCCATGGCTTCAGTGCCCATGGTGATTTTATTTGTTTGTCTAGAGTATTTATATCCACCTCTCTTACTTGTTTTCAGAGTATTATTTTGTCTATATAGTATTTTTTATTAGTCTTGTCTTTGTGTCTTTTTTTGTCTATGCAGCTGATGCATAAACAATTTCCTCCAGGATAAGTAAAGTTTTTATTATGATTCTAATTCTGAATACAGACATTTGAAACTTGTAACACATTCAACTATTCAAGTGTTTTATATGTTACAGCTTTACAGTGAATCCTCTGTAGTTATTATTTTTTATTTGTTTCATAAAACTGTGCATTGTTTTTCCTTTACATTAATCTTGCTGAGATAGTTCTGGATTGTCTTTATTTAATTATATACTTTACAAAGACAAGTAATCTAGTAATGGAAAGTAACTAGATTATGTTTCTTTAATATAGGAATCTTTTGGATCAGAAAGGTTACGGTGGTTCACAGGTAATCAGTAACTGGCACCAGAATGCAATTTTGCATAAAAAAAAAATATATAGAGAGAGAGTGAGAGAGAGAAAGAGAGAGAGAGAGAGAGAGATGCTGGCTCTGTTGCTGTAGGGAGCAGCCTGAATCCTGAATTAACGAGTCAGGAGGGCTGGAAAAGGTGGATGTTTATATATCCTGTCACATCCCCTCAAGTGTCACCAGCTCAGCCTTGGCCTGAGATGCCTTTTCCATCACTGTCAGCTGTGTGTGTGTGTGTGTGTGTGTATGTGTGTGTGTGTGTGTGTTTGTGTGTTTGTCTTTGAGCTGATGTGTACAGTAACGTCTCACTGAGTCGTACCCAGTAGACTCAGAATCTGCCCAAATAAAACCTTGCCAGGAATATTCCGGAGGGTCTCTACCAGTATTTATTAGAACCCTCCTCCACACAGGTTCATTTGGAGGCCTTTGTTGCCCTAAGGGTCCTGCACTTCAGTGCCTTGCTGTCAATACTACATATTTTTCACATTTCATAGTACTTACTAGTACTGAAAATGGGTAGTTGTTACTAAATAAGATATGACTGACTGGAAATACACACAACTGATGTGAGAACAATGCTGATGGGCTGGTAGCAGCATCATCAACTCCTGACACATACGAGAACTATGCATTGTGAATCAGCAATGACCTAAAATCCAAGGGGCAAGGTTTTTAGATGCCTTTTGTTTAGGAAAAAAATAGTTCCTCAGACAGAGGTTATTAGTCTACAGAGAAACATGCTTTGAAGCCCTTGGCAGGATTTATACTGTTTGGCCGCCAGGGCTGGGGACACTTCATTATTATTATTATTATTATTATTATTATTATTATTAATAATAATAAGAATAATAATCATCATCATCATCATCATCATCATCATCATCGTGCTGTTCAAGGCACTCAAGGACAAATAAACTAATCATACAATTAAAACTGCAAAAGAAGACAAATGGAATAACATAAATAAATAAATATAACAAAATAACATAACGTAAATAAAATCACGAGTGTAAATGAGTTTAGGAACAAGATCAGAAAGAGTAAGCACTCGGCCAGCCAAACCCCCCACAACAGATACTGTAACTGCTGGTCCTGGAGGTCTACCTCACCAATTTTCCCCTAAAAACCTTCATTATCTGGATCAAGTGAAATTAGGCTAAACTCTGCAGGATTCCAGGAGCAGGACTCCCCCTCCGCTTCTTGTACATTATTCCATGTGGTGTGAATGCACAACATACTCAGATGCTGATTATCTTCCATGTGCAAGAATATATATTATAAACTCCACACGACAGATCATATTCCTCAATCTCTTTAAATTCCACAGCAGTTTTTCATGTGCACTTTCCTTACATGCAACACTATTCATACTGTAATGTGCAGTAATATGCTGCCCGGTACAAGCTGGCTCACCAATTGTTTGCATGTATGCATGTAAAAAAAAAAGTTTCTTTTGTATTACACTAAGTGCAATTGGTCTCATGTCTAATGTCCTGACAGGTACTGTTTGTGGTGGTATTGTTATTGTGTGGTATTGTTTTTGTGCATTGTGATCATGGTTGTTGATGACAGTAAAGTGAACCTTTAACCTCACACACTAACAAAACCTGGTTGGCTTGGCGTTTCAGAATCAGAAACAGAACCAGAAAACTTTATCGATCCCAGAGGAGACTATTTATGTTAAGACTGCACAGACACACAGAGGCACAAAAACAAGAACAATATAAAATATACTGTCTAAAACTAAAAGTCAAATAAAACTATCCGAGTATTTATACGAAATACACTACGGTATACACTGGGTATAAATACTACAGATAAATAACTTACGTAAGTAATTTACTGTTAACTCAAACAGTGGTTAGACCTTGTTCTCTATACTGTCTGTTACTGCACATAATAGAGATCAGCAGCACATAAATAATACTGATATAAGTAGTGATGTTGCACATGGTTAGACTAATGCATGTAATAGGATATTTTACATACTGTATATTTGAAGGAAACAGTGTATTATACTTAAAAGGAGACATGTGATGTCTTAGAATTTCATGTAAATAGCATGAAGGACAACAGATGGTGAAACCTATCAACAGTTTTGTTTTTAACCAAGTAGAGAGATGCAGTACATCCAGCACTGTTCTGTCTAGCTTCAGCTAGCCACAGCTTTCCAGCAGCCCGGCCCACCAGTCATCTATCAGAGCTGGAGCGGAGGGTCAGCTGCAGCACTGTAGGGATTCCTCTGTCTGCCCTGGTCTGGCTCTGCCACAATCGGCCCAGACCTCAGAGAGATGTGCCATAAATTAAGCAGCTGCTGAGTGAGTCTGGCATTCTGGGGCGCAGCACTGAGCAGAGATCCCAGAAGATGAGCTCTTGACGTCTGTTTTGCATGTGATTTATGTTTCGCCTACACATGTGAGCCCCAAAGGCCTCTGCCCCTGCAAACCTGCACCTAAACACTCATCCCGCACGCACTGAGTGGACTGAGCGGAGGTTGCACATTATGATTTATTTAATGCTGTGGGAACAGAGCCAGAGAAAGAAGAGGGAAACGTTTCAATGCCGTTGAACAGTTATCTTCAGATCTTTGATCAATCCCTCAGGCCGTAGCCAGATCTGTGATTCTGAATTCTTGGCATTTTAAGTTCTTCAAAGGTCAAAGATCTGCAGAGCTGAAACTAAGTGGAAATCGATTTGTTCCAAGCAGCTGGATGGATGGAAGTTCTGCCACATGCGTCCTACTTCCCCACCAATTAGTGGATCTATTAGCTTCATGGCTGCTCAGTTACAGTGTTTTCTGCCTTGGAGGTGTGGCTCATAAAACAGAAAGGGAAAGAAATGGTAGAAAAATAACCTGTAAAGAAACTGTGGTGCCTGCCATTCAGACTTAAGTGAAGGCCAGAGAGTGTTCTGTGAGCTGAAGCCGAAAAAAAAATGAAGAGAAACCATCTCAGAATGAGCCCAGCTATAACACTGCAGGCATGGGTCCTAATAATAGTGCAAGCCTGTACAAATGTCCAGCGGTTGTCTGTGATCTTGTTCGGCAGCTTGTTTCTTTGGTAGAGTGCTCCAAGCTCAACCGAGCGAACAGAGAATCTGGGTCTGTGGGAAAATGGGACCTTTCAGCCTCTCCAGTGGAACCATTGTCCATTTGCCAAAACACCACCATTTATACAGCAAGTCTCAAACTGCTTGAACTACATATCTGCTGTATAGTGCCACTGAGTAAAATTACATTAACCAATGTTCTACCAAAGAACTATGCTTTGTATAACTCTGCTTTAGTGAACTCAGCCCAGATACTTTTAGGTTAAAGCTCCTTTTTTACATGTATTAAAGTATATGCTGCACCACTTTACACACTTAGTATAAATATCTGCAGTAAACCGTGACTCATGATTAGAGGCAAGCATAGCTTCAATTTCTTTTTTCATTAGAGAGTGTGAATCTACACATTTCCACACATTGCTTATTATCTTGCTTTCTGTGTTCATACAAACATCTTCTGCCTGATACAGAATCATGTAATCAAATAAAGATCACATGTTGCTTGTTTGCACTTATTGGTGATGTAACAGAAAAGAGCACACTTCATTAGATGCTGCTGGTCTTGAGCAGGTACCAAAAAAAACTGGAACATTTTATATGAGACCTAGTACCAATGGGGAAAAAAAAAACAGTTCCAGTTTTGTGCTGCCAGGTTCCGGTCCTTTGTGCAGAGGAAACCCAATAGTGGTTTACTAAAAAAAAGTTGAGTGGTTTGTGCTTGATTAATACTCTGCTACATACCCTGCATACCCTCAGATATAGTATTCAGCCATTTGTTTTGTTTGTAAAAAGTAGTTAATATTGTGTGAGCTGGTGAGGAGAACACAGGTTCGATTCCAGGTTCCTCCTCAGTTCCTCCAGCCATTTTTTTAATTTGTGAAATTCCATCAGCCGCTCCTGATTTAATTTAATGAAGGACTGATCGAGTCAAACCAGGTTTCTGATGGAAACTAAAAGTAAAACTGATATACTGAACATAAAATCACAATTTACTGTATGTTATTTGTATTTATTCTTTGTGGCTTTCTTTAATATATTTAATAATATTCATGAAAAACACCCACTGCTCATCTAAATAGTTTTTGAATATTATTTTCACAGCTGCCTAAGACTGTGTCATCACTGCAACATTTTAATGCAAATGGGTGTAAGTGTAAATATAATTAAATAGAATTACAATATTTCACCTACATAAATATACAGAAAGGACACTTTCAAAGGTTTTAAACCTGGCTTCAACTGAGGCAAAGCAGCAACCAATGGTGAGCCTGTTTATACGTTACCTGCATCAACTGCCAGCCACAATGAAAGTGAATCAAAACAGAAACACTTGAAATGGCTTTTTATCTTCTAGCTACGGAGCCTTTGTGAGAGCTCCTGAGAATACACAGGCATGCACTTTGGATTTCATTAAGAGTTGAAGAGCATTATATTCAGAAAGTCTTTTGTTTAATTATAGGTATTAATGATGAACCAGGTGGGCAGGAATATACATCAGAGGCTCTTGTGCTTAATTATTCCAGCCAGCCCTGTTATCACACCGTTTTCAGCTCTAATTAATGACTGACTGCCCACTGTGCCACCGCTGTGGCCATTTTTGGCTCAGAGCTCTCAAAGACGAGGCAACTAAAAGGAAAAATGAGTCCCAATAACTTTATTTGATATGAAAATGAAATGAGGAGGATAATAGGGAGCACTGCTTCTGGTGGGAGAGGTGACTAGGTAGAGGGGAAAAAAGCTCCGGCTCTGCTGCCAACATCGTCTTGTACTTCAGACGGATCGATGCGGGGAGAAGAAGAGCTTGTTAGAAAGCTACTCTGCAGTCATGATGGCCTTGTATGATCCTCATTAACTCCTGATGCAAGCTGACAGGAAGGGCTGGGGTGGCTCAGTTTTACTGTCACATCTTGAGTGTGTGTGTGTGTCTGTGTGAGTGCATTTTTCATAAACTAGTAGGAAACTATGGGTAACAAAGTGGTCCTAACTATTTCAAGTGGGGTTTTTTTTAACCAAACTATGTTGTTACCAGACATTTGACTATGCTTTTTAATCTTGTCTGTTATCATGGTTTTACTGTCTGTTTCACTTGATTTATTGTATGGTGTCCTTGTGTGCTAGAAAGGCATCTATAAAGACCACACAACTGGCTGCTGTTTTAATAGGAACAGTGACTAAAGTGACAGCGGCATTTACATTTACGGGAAAGACATCAGTGAACTACTAGAAATTGTGGTATAAATCACAAATCCAGTGAGTGTGGTGCACATTCCTTAGTGAAATATGGCAAAACAGAAGAACATCTGTTCATCAGGTGGCTGGGAACATCACCATAGGACGTGATCAGACTGTGTTAGTGAGAATGGTCCGTCCACACCTATTATATTATAGTAGGGCAATGTATCATTAGAAAGACAAACGCACGTCTGAGAGTACAGTGGTGTAAACCACAAGGATTGGTCTACAGAGATGTGGAAAAGTGTTATGGTCAGATATGTCATCCTTCATCTTGTTTCCCACAAGTGTGTATCATACAGTATTGTGCAAAAGTCTTAGGCACCTGAGAAAATTATAGGTGGGTTACTTATGGAATTTTATAAACCCATGCATTGACTGGATCCAAACCTGTGTTCTTCTTACCAGCTCACAGTACATCTACTTTTTAGAAAAAAGAAATCTTGATACCTTTTATTGCTTTGTTTGTTTGCATTTATTCTTATGTCCACATGTGTTTTTGATGGCAGAAAGAAATATAAATGGCTCCAAACAATTTGCGCAGGTGCCTAAGACTTTGCACTGTTCTGTACATCAAGAGAATGGTGCAGGCCTAGAGGCTTGACCCCTATAGTGAAAGAGTTTGTTGGCTGTGCTCCACTTGTCCCCTTAGATGGAAGAAGCACTGCAAAGGTCAAAACAAAGTCATTCTGACTGTTCATCTTTATCCTATGCTGAAATGCTTCCATCTTGATGGGAGTGGCTTGCTCCAAGATGACAGTTTCTCAAATCCAAAGGGGATGAGATATCACTAAGTGGTATGATAATTATATAAATCATATTCTATGGCCTTCATAGTCAACAGATCTCAGGACCCTTGAACGTCTATGAGAGATGGTGTTCTGTCTGTCCAGTGCAGTTCCAGAGATGTTAAGCATCTAAGTCAAGCCACACTGAAACTGTTTTGGTGGTCAGTAGTGGCTCAGCCACTTTGTTTTTTTTTTCCTTTAATTTGCCACCTGTATGTATATAATACATATATTACGTACACTATATGGACAAAAGTATTGGACACCTGATCATTATACTAACAGGGACTTTAATGATACAGCATTCAGATATATAGACTTTAATTTGGAGCTGGTCTCCCTTTGCAACTATAACAGCTTCCACTCTTCTTGGAAGGCTTTCCAAAAGCTTTTGGAGTTTTTCTTTCGGAATTTGTGCCCATACATTCTGCAGAGGATTAATGAGGTTAGACGAGAAGGCCTGGCTCACAATCTCCTTTCCAGTTCATCCCAAAGGTGTTGGATGGGGTTGAGGTCAAGTTCTTCCACACTGAACTCATCCAGCCATGTCTTTATGGAGCTCGCTTTGTGCACTGGGACACAGTCATGTTGGAATAGAAAAGGTTCGTCCCTAAACTGGGTCCACAAAGTTGGAAGCATGGCGTTGTCTAGAATGTCTTGGTCTGCTGAAGCGTTCTTCTCTGGAAGTAAGGGGTCTAGCCCAAACCCTTGAATTAAGAGGTGTGTCACAATACTTTTGCCCATATAATGTTTATAAGACATTAGTGTATGTGTGTAATATGTATGGGACGTAGGTAGTTACATGCATGACCTCCTGACATTGTATAAAAACAAGTGTATGCATTCTCTCAGTAAACTCTAGCATGTGCGCCATTCGCCTATTATTGTTATCACTTTCACTGTTGCTTGACACTTGTGCTCAAAGTGAAACAGGACATAAGAACACGATAATTTGTTCTAGAGTTCAGGGTCCCACTGGTTTCGAACCATTTCATCGAACGAGGTGGTCGGAGTGCTGGGGCTAATTATACAATCTGATTTGAGGGCAGAGGAAGGCCTCCCTTGGCCAATTAGCAAGCTGTGTTTTATCTGCACTGTTTCTGGAACAGTTTGGTTCTGTCATTATACTGTCCCCCTAGGCTGCTGCATTTTGGTGGGCCTGATGTTTTCCTCTGTGTGGGAGTTTCTGAAATTCTTCTGACCCTTCTTTGATTGCCTGTATATGTTTAACAAAAGGGGTTTACTCCCTGATGATGTTAGGCTTTGGTGGCAGCTTTGTGGAGTGATGAAAGTGTCCTTGTGATACAACAGAATTTGACACCACAGAGGTATAGAAATCTGACTGTGGGTGTGTCTCTGATCTCTGCTTCACTTCTGGAATTGGCCCTATTTATTGTAAATCAAAATGTAATTGGTTGATTCCTCTGTCATTTCCTAATTACGTTGGTGGTATGATCTGATGCAGTTTTCTAAGGTCCGACCAGTGGGAGAGCTCACTTACCTACATCGATATCTTTTTTTGCAAACATTTTATTGACCTAACACATTTTATTCATATGCAGCCTCTTTTCTACAGTGTATTTAGATGCCTACTGCATAACTGCCAAAGTTGCTGAAGATCAGTCAAAATCTTTCCATTTTCATATTGTCTTGTTTGATTTAGGTAGTTTAGCTGTTTGCAAAAGGAAATAGTAGTAAATGATTATTTGTTAATTAAGCGACTGATCATTTCCAGTTGTGTGAATTCAAAAGCTTCTGTCTCTTTTGTTTGAAAAAATTTTAACAACATCGGTCTTTGGTGTCGGTTTATTTTTGGAGGATCTTGTTGCTGTTGCCGCGTTACAAATAATCACCTGTGTTATTCATTATTCAGGCGTGCTCAGCCTGTGCTAGTGTGCTGCTCTGTGAGTCAAACAATGAGACTGTGCTTAAGGAGCACTAAAGCTCCTCATTTGCTTGCCATTTTGGCAGGCATTATAACGGCGGCCATTTCAAAGGAGGCCATTTGATGCCATGAAAAGACATATTTACACCTCTGACCTGCTGTTCGCTGAGCCCTCCTTGTGAATTAGCAATGAGCCAGGACTTGCATGTAGAGGCCGCAAGGATATGGATTGGAGGCACCTCAGGACAATGGAGCAACACACCTGCAGAATGGATTGAGCTGATTTTGATGATGTTTTTATATAAGAAAAGAACCTGGGTACCATGCTGGTTATTGTTAAAGATAATCAGGCACACACATTTGCTTAACCACTATAATACAATGTGCTCTTAGTTAGATTCAGAGGTCCATGGCCACAATAACAATTAAGGGTAGCAAAAGCATATCATGATACCTGAAGCAATTTTCATGATATAGGATATGCATATGGCACAGGCAATAAAATTAACCAGCAAAACAGTTCTAAAAAACATCTAAAAAAGCTGTCAGTCCAATGCCTTTTAGTCTAACATTTAGTTAACTCCCACAACAGTTAAACAATACATTAATAAAATAACATTACTGCATGATTGGCTGTTGTAAATGAGCTAGTAGGGCTAAGCCCTCACTCTCACTGTCTAAGTAAAGGAAATCAAAATAAGGTTTCATTTTTAGCATCTACATTGTTTTTCTTGCTTTTGGACTCCTGTGAACAACAATAGCACTACAAACAAGTCATAATAATAAAAAGGAGTGCCTAATACGGGACTGACTTACTTCTAGCCCAAGCTGTAATTTTACGCAGTGCTAAATGCACTGTGGTGTATAATCAGTCGCCAGTGTGGTTATTTGCTAACTAGACAGCTTGATTCATTGTTTCATTGCTGTCATTGGTTGTGTGTCACTGAGAGATTTTATTATTTTTAGCCCTTCCCAGTATTGGGTCAAGTCATCCCTGGATAAAGATATAGTGCAGCGATTATCACAGTCCGGATCCCGGTCCGTATCTGGACCGAACTGCAAGTCATTCCGGACCCAGTCCACACATCATATTAGGAATTCATTGACGCAATGCAATTAAGTGTATGTTTCAATAAATTATCCGTTTAGTAAAATATAACATAGTTTAGATTTTTACATCAATCCTGGCCTGAGATTAACTGAAGCAAGGTTGTCAGTCGGCGCACGTATGACGCAACGTTGACATGCTTCATTTCTCAGGCTTCACATCCACATTAGCGAGTCTGCTAATGCTAACGGGCATTAGCGTGCAGTCCTGCAAGCACGAGTGAGTGAAACACCTGCATCATTAAAAGAGTCACCGGAGAAGGAGGTGTTATGTCCCGTCGCCACTTTGTTGAGGCATTAAAGTAATAAAGTTAATCAAGGTTATTGTTAGATCTATTCATTAAACTACAGTGCATGTTGCACTTAACTGTCAAACATGACAGTGGATTAGGTTCACAAGCAAACAATTACAGGCAAACAGCGCCATTTCTTTTTGTTGTATGTTGTAAGCAAATTTAATAAAATCAATTTTTGTCCCGGACCTTTGACCTTATCTAGAAATTAGATTTGGACCTTTGAATATAAAGTTTGAGAACCCCTGGTATATTGTGAAGACATCCAAACAGTGACTTGTTACCTTGTGCAGGTGATATAGTAGTGGTTGGTCTTATCCTTAGGGTGTGTTCAGATAATAAGCATTTCATGCAAGTTTGAAAACAGTTCACCAGGGTTTTGCTGGGTGTCATCTGAAGCTGTCATTAGAATCCATCACCAAACCAGTGGGAAAGCTTATATTCTTTTTCATTCCCAAAAATCATTAGGCATTCTAAGAGTTTTGCAGATACCCATAATATCTTCAGAAAATCATATAATGATGTGATTTTTCAATAATATTAAGTCATTTTGTCTACGAGTGCCTCATATTAGTGCAAACTGCATCTACGCACTTGACATCATATTTGTTTCCTTATTTACTGAAAAAAAAGAACTGGAATATTACTGATACAAAATCATGAAGTGAAATAACAGCCAAATATCAAATTACAGGTTTTAAAATGATCTCATAATATAGCTTACCGTGGAAGCTTTGAAGCTGGTTGTATAGTTGTGAGCAGGGTTGCTCCTGCCTCCAGCAGGACCATGAAGGAGTGCGACAGGTTTGGTGTTTCGGGTCAGGGCAGGGGATCCAGACCCACACAGGGTGGAGGTGCTATTTGTGAGGCCATGATTAATGAATGTGAACTTTACCCAGACACACACACAAATACATACACACACACACACACCACACAGTGGCCAGAAAGATGCCATCCCTCACACACACACCAGCAGGAGCCCAAAGTCCTCTGGGGCTGCCCTGATGGATACAGCAGAAATAATCTCTCTCTTTCTCTCTCTCTCTCTCTCTCTCTCTCACTCTCTCTCTCTCTCTCTCTCGCTCTCTCTCTCTCTCTCGCTCTCTCTCTCTCTCTCTCGCTCTCTCTCACCCACACACACCCTCCACATTCCCTTCATGGGCACCAAGTTATGCTCTTCTCACTCCTCTTATTTGCAACGTGTTGCTTTCTTTCAATAAAGAACAGTTTCTTATCTTTACACTACCAGATTTGCTTTTTTTAAGCCTTTGTATGTTTTTTAATGCATTTTTCTTCCAACACATTGAGGCTCTCTGCTTTTCTCTCAGGCTTAGGGTGGGCCCAGCTGGTGTGAGTTCTGTAAGAAAAAATAAAATACTTCAATGGAGACAATAAGTCCATGAGACGAGCTTTGCGAGAAGCGTTTTATTACCCAACACTTCGGATAGAAAGCACTTTCCTCTTCCTATCTCTGAGCAGTTTTACATAGTTGGAAAAAAATCTTATTAAGTAAAGTTATTCTCCACTGGCAGAAATGTTTCACCTCCTTTTCTTTGAGAGGCTTTTATTTTCCCAGCAGTGCGCTGATGTAAAATCTTCTATGTTTAACAGCTCAGGGCAGAGCTTAGTTGTTGACTATTAATCTGTGTCTCCATTTTCTCACCATTTGTTACTCTTTTCTGCTAATTTTTTAATTAATGGTGAATAGAACAATAGAAATGGTCCAAAATTACTCACAATAAAATCCTGTTACGCGACAAGAATGTTTTTTCCCTTCTCGAGTAAAGTTTCTGGCTCAGAGGTAGGTGGTTTAGTTCCACCTACGGCAGGGCAGATCAGATCAGATGAGCTGGTGCAGCTGGGGGTTCAGGATGGAGGTGATTAGAACTGTACCCTGGATATTTCATTCCTGCTCTGATTCCAACCTGCTCTGACCAACTGGCAGCTTATTGGCATTCGGCATGCCGAGTGGCCTCTTCATCAGTACAGAGCCGGGGGTCCTTGGGCTGGGGAAACATATTCCGCATGTTTGCTATTGCAGGGAGATCAGGCCGGGCTCTCTTTGAAGTGGTGAAGGAGATGCTGAAGTGCATGCATGTATTCATGTCTTTATACATAAAAGGTCGGCAAGCAGGCAGGCAGGAATTTGTGCGAATGAAACATTCATTTTGAAGTAGCTGAAAAAATCTATGCAGTATGTAATATATACACCGTGGATTAGATTTGTAACTGCCAGTCATCATGATGATTAATGGACTAATCAGATTTTTTTAACGCTGCAAGCAATAAGAATCAAAATAGACATAGAAACAATAGATATATAGAAAGAATATGAATACAATAATGAGCTTTATGTATTCATTTTAAAAGGCACTAAATAGGAAGATAGCATGTAGAAAAGAGGGGATTTATGGTTTGAAAGGTCTGCAGTTTCCAAAGTAAAGGTGTGACTCATGGGATAGTGGGCAGGCCAGGTTCAGCAGGCCTTAGGGTATGAGCAGGAATACACAATCCTGTGCATATTGTTTAAAGATAAGAGATAAGATAAACCTTTATTAGTCCCACAAGTGGGACATTTGCATTGCCACAGCAGAAAGTGGACAGTACAAAGGTAAGAGCACCAAAAACAATAGAATAAAAATCAGTTTTTCTCTGTGTGTGATAAAGTTTCTTTCTACTAGCAAAGTTAACATTAGAATAAATATAAACAAGCAAAAAAGCAATAAAAAGTACCAAATATCATTTGATATGATTTGTTTGTATATAAGAGGTTGATATTCTGTGAGTTGGTGAGGAAGTTCAGTTCCAGATTTCTATAAGAGAACAAAATTAATTGGCCGTGATACATTATAATATACATTATGCATTATAAATTACAGACATCTTTTCTGTAATTTGAATGTGTGGGTCCTACCTGTAGAGCCACATCCTACTCTCCCAGACTCCTGGGGCAGAAATAATAATACTGAAAAATTCTAACAGTTATAATAGGTGTCTTGCACCGTCAGGCTCCTAAATATAGAGTAGTACGTAACAATATTGAATGAGATCGAATAATTCTGAACAATATTGAATGGACTATGAATGAAATACTCTATTGTAGAGGTGTGTAGGGGTGTGTCAGTAATGGTATCAGTCGGATGTGGGTTAAAAATCGCTGCTTCAGATATCAGAAAAAGCCTGAGCTGTCATGTAAATATCACGTAAAAACATGTCACGACTTGACATCAAATCCCTACTCCCTATATATTGAACTATGTGGGAATTAAAATACAGCCCCTTGCTTCAGACAGCGTATAATATGTCCAAAAACAAGCCACTGGCGATTTAGCCAAACTCCATCATGGACAAATTGTGCTCTATATGGGTGTAGAATTTTGAACCCTATAACTTACATTGCGCCCTCTAGAGGTAGTAGGGAGCCATTTTGATTCAAAGTGCCTCCGAATAAGTGTGTTATTATTTGTATCAACAGCATTATAGGATTGACATTGGTATCAGCAGAAGTTGTGGCATCAGTATGGGTATCAGACTGACAGAAAGACAGAAAATTCGTACTGTAACCAGTATTTCTATTGAAAAATTGTGACCATCCTTATGCCGTATTTTATTTTCAAGACAAAAATACATGGCAAAAGTTTTTCTTCCAAAAAAAAAAAAGATTCTCAGCATGTAATCTATTTCATCCACAAACTCTCCTCGTCTCAGTTCTAGCCACGGCGAGCCGCCGCAGTGTGTGCATGTGATGCAGTTTCTATGTGGAACAGAGTGGAGCGAGTGTAATTGGCTGCGCACACCATGTGTGATTGAAGAAGGCTTAACTCGCAGCAGTAAGGCTCATCACCTCTCTGCAGTTATTTGATTTGGCAGAAGGAAAGAACTGACTTGTATGATGACTTGTGTTTGAACTACGCTCCTTCCTCCCTAATATAACCGAGCTGAGATCAGAATAGGAGATGCTGCAGCATATGTGAGTCTAGATGTCTTCACAGCGTCTTCCGGAATGAGTTCAGAAATGAGAGCGACAGTATGATCTCCCTGCCCTTGGCAACACTTCCGACCAAAACACATACAAAGTTTCAGAATGTCTTGACCAGTCCATCTGGAGTTTCTGAATTTAAATAGATTCAATGGATTTAAATATCATTTAAATCCATTGTATCTATTTAATGGATTTCAAATACATTTCCTGCGGCTTCAATGCATGCAAATTTAAATAAACACACAATGATTAACTATCACTGAGTGTTTGATAGAGGCGTCTGGTGGCCTACCGGTCGGGGGTTGGCCCTGTGATCAGAAAGTTGCAGGCTTGCTCCAGGTTTTGTAAATCACACCCATAAAAATATCTTTCATCAACATTACTGAAGGACAAAGAATCCTACTTTGACCTACTATGAAAACTGGTTGAATGACGTATTGTATTTGTGGAGAACACCAAGTGGATGAATTCACTTGTGGATATTCAGGAATCAGATCACGTGTGTAAGTTTGAAATCCCTCGAGTTTCCCTGACCCCTCACCCGTTTCTCAGCCTGCAAGACGCTGCATTCGATGGACTAATGTACCTTTACTCCTAATCTCTCCCCATTCCAAGAAGTCCTTTATTGCTTGCTCAGAAACGCTGCATTGCTAAAGAGGCTACGTGCTGAAAAGCAACCTCTTAAAGCTTTTACTGTAGTTCTCATGCGCAGTATTTTTTCCCTAAGGCAGCTGGTCACGTTTAAGGCCGTTTTAGCCTGCAGGTCTAAGGGTATATTTAATCCAAGCAGGTTCAGAAGTGCAGGGAGCGAGTGGCAGGCCCCTGTTCTCTTTCTCTGCCGCTCTCTCTCCCTCTCCCTCTCTCTCTCTCTCTCTGTCTCTCTCTCTCTCCCAGAGCAGGTCAGGGTACAGTAATCACAGCGAAAGTGCCAGGAAGCCTGGCAGGGTGATGCATGAATAATTGAAGTGCAGATGGAGGGATTAGAGACTGGCGTTAGGGAGTGTGTGTGTGTGTGTGTGTGTGTGTGTGTGTGTGTTTTGATGAGGATGTGGGACAGTTTGAGAGCTCATTAGGAAGGTCCTTTTGAGGAGCGAGACTTGCCCATTGTCAGGAAGCCTGGACGAGACAGAAGTGTTGCTGACAGCGAAGTTTGATTAGACTTTAGTTTCTGAATTCGTTCATTTTGAGCCGTAGAGCTGGATCTGTGGAGCTTTTTGGCAGTATTGCAGTGGTACTTAGAATAGAGTCATGGTACCCTCCAGAAGAGCTGGCTCCCTCATTATTGGTAAACTGTTGTTGGTTGGGAAGGACAAAGAAATACAAAAAAATGAATTTGTAATTGATCACTTCTTTCATATAAACACAAGCAAAGCCTGAGGGCTACAAAGAGTGTGGAGAGATTTTGCATGGAGGGACAGTCTCAGGTACAGTTATGTGTATTCTTCAACCTCATCCCATATAGGAGGAGTTTGTACCTTTTCCATGGCAAACAGAGGGTGCGTGAAGTCCCAAATGCTAGAGGTATAACAATACACATTTACAGGTTTGATACATTTTTTTCACTCTGATTCGTCTCAGTGTATTTAATATTTTGTCTTAAAATGTATTTTTTGCATATTAGCGATACTAAGCTGTTTCAGATACACAAGCAACATGTCTTGTTAGGAAATGGGGAACATTAGAACACAGTTTTCAAGTGATCAGGTAATTTATTGAGGGAAAATAGTTTATCACCCATATAGCGGATTGCTCCAAGTGTTCTCCGTTCTTCACATAGCCGGAAATGTTCTATTTAAGAGAAATTCAATGGGACAGGCAGGACTGAGGGCTGAGGGTGTCTGGTTTAGTTGATCCTAATTATCATCTAAATTTGGAATAACTGGTGGGGCCAGTTAGTGCTGAATAACCTTTTCATTAAGGAAGTCACATGATCATTAAAAACTGCATTAAAAACTTTGACTTATCTAAAATTTGTTTGAAAATCTGATATAATTAAGGCAATTATGTGTGACAAACATGCAAATGCAGAGTGTGTCTTTATATTCTTTATATGTACATATATGCCCATACACTCAAACACACACAAACACACACACACACACACACACACATACACACCCACACACACACAAAAACTTGATGCCCGTTCTCAGTCAACTCCTGCCACACCA